>JAAAKM020006971.1:92113599-92124758 GCA_010016025.2 Alatinidae sp. Z8VKAUB7J3
AGCCTCTCTCCCCCTACTGCATGATTCCTTAGCACTCTAGGTCTGCACCTCCAACCCTTCAATTATTTATGTTTTCTTTTTTTGAATCTTCTCCTTATTGCAAGCACTGTATTATGTTTTGATTGATCCCTTCGTTAGAACATATGCGATAATTCCTGGATCAAAAACCAGGTCATTATGTATTGCTGTCATGGCCTAAGAACGGACAACCTTTAGTATCTTAAATAGTCATATAGAGTCAATAATTCAGCGATGGACAAGCACTAACTTGTTACCAATGAAAAGGCAAGCATGCCATTCCCCTTAAAAATTTCGCCTATCTGATAGTATAGTTGTTTTCTAGAATACTAAAGAGTAATCTGAGATGTTCGGATTTGATGCCCCAAGGTATAACAAGTGCACACGCCCCTGCATTACTGGCTACGGTCCTGGATAAAACAGTAAAAAAAAGTGATGCTAACTCCAATTTTTCCAGTCTGGGCTACAAATACACAACTTCATTCTCAAGCGCCTTTGCGGAAGAGCATTATTAGTATATAAAAAAATGGATGGTAATATGAAATGTTCAGATTTGATGCCCCTGTGTAATCAGTGCACGCCCCCGGCATTACTGGCTGCGGACCTGGATAAAAACAAAAGTGACGCTAACTCCAATTTTTTCAGTCTGGGCTTCAAATACACAACTTCATCCTAAAGAGTGTTTGCGAAAGAGCATTTTTAGTATATAAAAAATGGATGGTAATATGAAATGTTCGGACTCGATGCCCCTAGGTATAATCAGTGCACGCCCCCTTGCATTACTGGCTGCGGACCTGGATAAAAACTGTAAACACAAAAGTGACGCTAATTGCAACTTTTCCAACCTGGGCTACAAATACACAACTTCATTCTCAAAAAACTGTCTCACTTGTACGGCTTCTGGTTATGAATGTTCACCTATAGAGAAGCACACGTGTTTATAATAGCGAGATGTGAGCAGTCACGTGTGATTTACCTGCTGGACGACTCCCTCTCTCCTTCTGTGCTATTGTGCACAACTTTTCGAACAGCTGAACTGGTACTTCAAGTGTTTGATAGCACGACTTGTTTGTTGTTTTCACGCTCAATTTGATGATCTACCAGAATGTTTCCGTTCAATTCATACAACGAAGTGCTATTCACGCTTTTCAATTCCTTCTCGTTGCTTTTCCTATTATGATGTTTTTCTTTGCTGGTAAAATGACAACATGGAATTAATAAAAGCTTGACGTTCATCTGCTTCTCAATAGAATGTACACATATCTTGTTCCTGCAGAAGTGTTTTCAAAGCAAAACACACAGGTTGCAAACGCACCCTTTTGTACATGTGAACCTCGTTTCGATATCGAGGCTCCATTCTCCAATACGCTGTTAAACCAAATGTAAAAGGCAACCAAACAGGCACCATGGAGCATAGGGGAGGAAAGAAGAAGACTGAAGTCGTATGAACACATGATGCGACTACTAGGTGAAAAATCAGCTAAAAGAGCTCTCAGAGAACACCAGAAATATGCCAAAAAGCCCAGAGGAAAGACTAAAACAACATGGTTTGAAACAGTAGAGAAGGATATGAGTAAAATATGGTGGTATTAAGTGGAGAGAGTAGAGCAAATAGGCATAGTGCCATTTTCATAACATAAGGTCATGTCGCAAAACCTGACTCAGCACGCTATGTCTTTCTAGGAGACGATAAGGTGTACTAGAGAGACACAGAGAGACTAAACCAAAAACCAGAACGACCTTGGTTACATGGTGGCAACGATATGCTCAGCACAGTATTTTCTTCAATATACTGAAAATACTCTTGCAAGTTTCGTGTTATCACCGACAAAAATACTCTATCTGCAAATCGTAACTGTAAGTTAGTTTTGTCTACCAAAAATGTCATTGCTACCACGTAACAAAGATCGTCATGGCCTAGCGAGCGTTTCCAGTTTAGTTACATATGGCACGTTGCACAGAGTGCTGTAGCGAAACTCCTCGCCCTTTAAAATTGCAGAATAGTAGAATTAAATTGAAATAAAAGCTTTTCATAATATGAGCATGAAAGGGTTCAGACTTCTCGAAAATTACCAAATTACCCCTATCTTATCGTCGATGACTTCTCATTCGTGCAAGGAATGTATAAAGTGAGGTCTAGTATATGAATTGTTAGACATAGTGTTCACATGGATAGAGCATCAATCAAACGTCGAGGTTTTAAGAACAGCAAAAGCAGAAAGAAGTTTGATCAGAACCCTCCGGGGAAGGTAGATGACATTTATTGGCCATATCATGAGAAAGAAAAGGTTAGAGAATCTTACTCCGACTGGATAAATTGGAGGTAGAATAGGCAGGGGGAGACCTCGGATGAAATTGTTGGGAAGCTTTAAGTGTCACATCGAGAAAAGTATGCCAGCACAAGAGAACAGAGGGGCTGGACTAGAAGGACTATTGCACCTTACAAGAGATAGGAAGCTGTGGAGAGCAATGATCACCCTCGTCCCAGAAGGATATGGCAGTTAAACAGACAGACAGTGTTCACTATCAGCGGTTTTCTTCAAAATTTCTATTTCCTCTCGTCAGTCCTTTTCAATTCCACCAGATTAACCTATCAGTGGGCGTTATTTTGATCCTTAGATTCAGTAACGTTCCTTCTTTCTTCATCTGTAAGAGAAAGCGACAGAACGTAGAAAGCCCTTACCTGGTGCCCACTTCTCCTAGATCAGCTCTATTTCATAATCTGTTTCAGCTCAGATATAAACTGTCGTCTGCTTTTTGTATCCTCTCTCAGGATATTCTTAGCATAAAGATAAGAAGGCAGAATACACCAAAAGTTCATCATATTATGTTTTCTCACTACGTTTCATCTACGCACGCTATGCTGGGCACTTATCTTTATACTTAAAATTCATTTTCCGCCTGGCTTGTCCATTCCAAACGTCATTCTCAAAAGGTAGTATAAGCATTGTTGCAAGATAGACTTTCAAACTAAACCTATTGTACGTGAGCTGTGCTTCAGCACATTTTGAGATCATCCAGTATTTTCTATTGATGTGACCGAACAAGATCTAAGGATAAGAAGACATTTGTTTGTCGGTCTTATTCAGAGATCGAGAGGCTGAGTCGTTAACGATCACAATAAAAATAGTAAGATTAAAGTCCTAAAAGCCATTCCCAGGACATCATGGTTTAATAAGACCTGGGAAATTACGATAGCGGTGATACGAAATCTGACTCTATTGATAAAATGAGATCATAAGAAGACACTGTTTATGTTGTTTTATCAATCAAACGGTCGCTAAAGAAAAATCTGTTTTTATGCGATACAAGAAGTAACCGATGGAAACAACTGTCTTCCTCTGTTCGGAGTAGACGAAATTCAGCTTCGAAATTTATTCTGTATTTAAGTGAGCTTCGTTGAGATTATCAACGATCTGATGGTGTAAGCCTCTTAAGACCCGCGTCTGGTATGCGACAAACTCGATACATTTGCCGCTGCCGCTGCGGTTGTCGCTGATGATGGTGATGAGACAGATCGTGGTAAAATAAGTCTACTAAGAGTAGGGTTCAGAAAACTGGTCGGCCATCAGTCAAAATTACTTAATTATTTTGTAGCGGTAGATCCTATCACATCGATTTTCCAACTTCGATAAATAGATCTTAGTGGCATATAAAGCACAGAAACCAAGTTTATTTTATGCGTAAGGAAGGGTAGGGTAGGATGGCAATGAGGGTAGAAATAGGAGTAGGGTAGGAATAGGGGTAGGGTAGGACTAGGAGTAGGGGTAGGAGTAGGTGTAGGGTAGGAGCAGGGGTAGGGTAGGGGTAGGGGTATGTAGCAGTAGCAGTAGGGGTAGGATTATGTGTAGGAATAGGGGGAAGAATAGGGTAGGAATATGGTTAGGAGTAGGGTCGGAGAAGGAGTAGGGTAGGAGTAGGGGTAGGAGTGTCGTGAATCTTACTTCATCCATAGCAATATGATGTAACGATTGCACGATATGAATTTTCCCTCTCTCTATCTATTATTAGCAATGACTTAATCCTATTCTCTGTGCTAATACATAAATACTGCATTTGTAAATTTATCAATGGACACTTACATTTCGACTTCAACTACAAAGCTGTTGGTAGTGATTTAAGTTGTATAGGCTAGTTTTGTCGCCGCGGATATAACAGTCTTGCCGCTACCATTGCGCCTTGAAGTCTATGTAGGTTACACAGTCTATAGGAGTAGGGTAGAAATAGGGGTAGGGGTACGGTAGGAATAGGGTAGGAGTAGGTTAGGGGTAGGAGTACGATCGGAGTAGGGGTAGGAGTAGGGAGGGGTAGAAGTAGAGTAGGAATAGGTGTTGGGGTAGAAATAGGGTAGGAATAGGAGTAGGGTAGAAGCAGGGTAGGAATAAAGGTGTATATGATGATGATAAAAAAGGTATTAAATTTATTTGCAGTAATTACCTTATGAATTGGCGCAAGTCTTTATGTATATACATCAATGAAAAATAATCTTATTTCACCACTTGTCAACTCCCTTTTCTCCTTCTGAGTCAATTCTTTACAACCCACGCAACTTTAATTACAATCTCGATTCCAACTGCCCCATTGCAAATCACATAAACAAATATAACCACGTTACTTAAAATTATTGTTCAATGGAAATGCTGGCGAATATTGTGGATTGCAACATCACCGGTTCGGACCCTGCCACAGCCTCGTTCTGATGTGTATTTATGCAACGGTTTCGTGAAGTCAAGTTTTTCGTCCCATTGCATATGTTGCACTTAATCAACATGTCTAATGCAACATTCCATGTGACCTACACTTTTATTTTTTTATAAACAACTCACTTTTTGAATTTCACCCCAAAGGTTGTTTAGTTCTTTGGTCAAAAATGCCCCCAAAAGTTGTTTAGTACTTGTTTGTAGATTATAATTGTTGTGTTAATATACTGTACTTTATGCAGTAACTTTTGGGTATGAGTTTTCTTACAGTTTTCTATTACTATGTAAAGCCTCTCTATAGCAACTCTTAAAAAATTGTCGTTTTGTCACCATTCCATTAAGTATTGATTTGCCCTTAACAGTTGTTTAATGTTTTACATAGAAATTCGCCCTAAGGAAGTTGTTTATAAGTTGTTTAAAATTTCAGTACTATTCGGGGCAGTTGCTTTTTTTTGGGGTTGTTTATAAAATAAGAGTGTAATTAAAATTCGTCGGAAAAGTTTAACAGAAGGAGAAGGAGAAGGAGAAGGAGAAGAAGAAGGAGAAGGAGAAGGAGAAGGAGAAGGAGAAGGAGAAGGGGGAGGAGAAGGAGAAGGAGAAGGAGATGGAGAAGACGAATTAGAAGGAGAAGGAGAATCCTAATATTTTCAATAATTTTATTTTTAATGATTCTGATCTCTTGGGGCGCTGGCACTGCTTCTCCCGTCCATTTCCCCTACGTTGCTCGTGTTGGTAGTCTTAAATTGAAGTGTGATCTCGCAAAAAATTCAAGTACACCTTCCTAAATTAGCTCGTCTAAATGTCAGCAGAAGAATGAGGATTCTATTGAGCTGGAGAGTGGATCATTCAAAGGTTGCGTCACGCACATGAGAACGAGCGGCTGAAAAAGTGTGATTATCTTGGCCCTTTGGAGTTGTGGGTGTTAGTGCAGTTTCTCGTCTCTCGGCCTTTTGGCAAGGAAGGGATGTAGTAACTGTTCTTATTGATGAGGGATTCTTTCTATGATCCATTAGCGGTGGTCCAACTGACCGGTTGAGCCTGTCTCATGGCGTGCTTCTCAGCCCGGTAGCCGAAATTGAGGGACGTTACCCTTGGATGCCCCAGCTGCTCCCTATTTATTAGTAAGCCTGTTTAGTGGGGTTTTTTTGTTTATTAAGGGTAGTTTCAAAATCGGGCCCGCTGCGCATCAGGGGTCTTTGATTGAGAGACTACAAGCAGACAGGGTCCAAATATATTTTTGAACACTCCACTAAGATGCCTTTGGTCATTGTGTGGAAAGGTGTGTTTCATGTCGATATACAGATCTTGTTGTGAATGTGACACAGTGTCAAGTCGCTATCAATTTCAATTTTGATAAAGCTGAAAAGTGGTCACGGAAAAAATTGAGATTTGGCAAATCTGTGAGGGGGCAAGGCCCCCTCTGCCCCCGTCCCTGCTTAACCTTTGTCACTACTCATATGTAGACTAATTTATATATAACTTTGAGGAATTTGTGAAGGAAATGTACTACTGTAGGGCTTTAAACTTACCACCTTGTGAAGGCCAGTAACAAATATTCACGTAACCTATTACGAGGTGCAACCTATTTCTTCGCACACGCTAGAGTGAGATACATGATCTGTATCACGCATCTATAATTTTCAAAGCTAATTATTTGTAAAGACACCTGTAATTACCGCTTATTGTCTATTGCTCTATTCATGCTTTGTGAGTGGTTTAAAAACCACACCACAGATGTGGTTGATAGTATAAATTATTATATCATATGTATACCCTTTTTATCACACCACCCGTATGTTTCAGGACTACTAACGTTATTTGATGGTATTTGCATACAGTAATTCTACAACTCATAAATATGGTTTAACTTGTCGTCGGTGGCATAGCAACAAGAATAGCGGTACACGGGTAACATTTCGGTGAGGTCGCTGGATGTGGTACTTTTCCATAGACGACGCTCAACAAGGGTTTAGTGCCCTTGCAGGAGGATTAGGACGTATGTATATAGATTATCAATAGTAGATCTTTGCACCGGCAATAGAGTGAAGTCAAGAGCCTCCAAAGTAGTAAAAGACAGGTACAATGCCTAAGAATACTATGCAATAAGGAATATTGTGTCTAGAAGAAGGTGGTGGTTGTAGCTTGTCACTTGACGCTTTTCAGAACTCACACGTCAATGCATTAAACAGTAACAAGCCTGTACATGCACAATAATACGGTACACACAGAGTAGATGAGTTTGCAAGTTGAAACTGATTTCTTGTTTTGCTTTATTTCGAGTGATAATTTTTTCTTCAAATTTAGGCCACGTGACCTAATTATGGCGTCATTGTCCACAGGGCCTAAGTTTTGAAATTTTGAATTATCGCTCGCTTCAAAGACTAATATTTCACATATATCATTAGAAAAGAAGGAAAGGGGAGTACAATGACGTAAATCTCATTTAAATATTTAACTATTTATGTACAAAAGCTATAACCGCAGTTGTAACTGTTGACATTCATTTTTGTTGACTTACCCTGGTATGTAACCACCCTACTACCGGAACGAAGGACCCTGCCCTCTTTAAATAGCATCACCCTTCATGCTTACGGACTTGCGTTTTTACAAAATATCGTGTATTAACCAAATATATTTAGCGTAAGAACCTCCTTAAGTGTGGGGAAATCCCTCCCCCTTACGGAAGTTTGAGGCTAGCGTTCACCTCACTCTAATATCATCTGTAGTATTGGGTAACACATGGGTAACAATAAAATAACTTGAATGTTCACCAACCTTAAAGGCTGTATAGAGAGGGGGGAATTGCCAGGAGAACCGTGTAGGGTACAAAAAGCACGTTCGAGATTTTATGAAATATAACATACAGTTATGATGAATTAATGACAAGCATTTCCCAATCCATTTTAGTGCAAGAATGGCATCATTCAGCGAATACAGAAGTTGCAACGGATTGAGTAGTAATGGAGCAATAAGTAATGGAATGGCCAGTAATAGAACAGCTAGTGATTCTGACACGTTGAGCAGTGGATATCTACCACCAGCAAAAGTCAACAAAATAGTAACAAAAGATGGTATAGTTCAGTTGAATGGTTCAAGAAAAACGTACAAAGGTAAAGCGAAGAATCATTATGTACTATTTGTGGTATACATTACACCATTATGAAATAAATTGCTAACAGTAACCATTTGGGTTGTCATCACGTAGGCTATAGTTCATGCATCTCCGTCCGCCATCTATTCTCACTTATCAACAACCACATCACAACTCCACCTTCTTTATCTCCTCATAATTGTCATATGATGACTGACTTTTTTTACTTATTCTGTAATTTTACATGACGCATTTTCGCTACCTGAGAGTTTACTAATTTAAAGTCAAAATGGTGATATTCCCTCCTCCTTGTATCCAGCCGTTCAAAAGGGATCGAGGCAATTCGTTAGTGGTTTGTAGTGGCTGTATACAAAGTGGGGATAACGTGGCCGACTTGTCGTTTTCAATTACCAGTTACTAATTCTATTCATCAGCTTATACATCTTGTCGGTATCATCATAACATCACTCCTTGTCCCCGCTTCTTGCTGTTTTGTCTATGTCTGTTTCTTCCTTTTTTCATTTTCTGCTTTTCTTCTGTCATTCTTGCCTTCTTGCTCGCCATATTTATTTACTTCTTTGTATTTTTTCTTTTCCTTGCACATGCCTTGGTCCTCCTGTTCCTCCCATATATCGCCTCTTCGCCCTCGTTCGTTTTCTCCACATTCCTCTCTCCTCTGATTGTATCAGTGTGGTACAATTAAGTCCAGTATGTAATCACTAAGTATGGCAAGTAGTAACTTGGTGGTATCATGAACGAAGTGTACGGTACAGGAAAAATACCTCCATCTCTATTCAGATCCATCTTCATTGCCTTGTCAAAAAACCGAGGCGCGTTTCATAGCCTATTCCAAGACATTTGACAAGGTCCAATATGAGACGCTGTTGGCAATTCTCAATGAACTTGATATTGATGGTAAGACACTGAGATTGATACGTAACCTGTACCGGGACCAATCAGCCGCAATTAGAGTAGACAATAAACTCAGTAATTGAACAAATATAGAACGAGGAGTAAGACAAGGGTTTGCCCTATCGCCAGATCTCTTCTCACTGTGTAGTGAAATAATACTACAAGAGATAAAAGATCTACCCGGCATAGCAATAAATGGTCACTACTTCAACAACATCCTTTATGCAAATGACACCGTACTGACCGCCGAAACAGAAGCGGGACTCCAAAATTTTCTGAGCAACGTTGTATTGAAAAGCGAAAACCTGGGTCTGTCACTGAAGTCCAAGAAGACCTACACGATGACCATATCAATGGATCCAGAGGCACCAGAGAACAACATCCAGTAGACGGCCAATTTTAACTACCTTTTCAGCGTATTGACATCAAATGAACATGAAATGAAGAAGCAAATTGCCGTAGCTAAGGACACTGTTTTTTAAAAAAGACCATACTGGTAAACACCCGAATGAGTATGGCGACAATATTGCGGATCCTCAAATGCTATATTTGGCCCATGTTGCTGAATGACTGTAAAGCATGGACAATATCCAGCAATATGCAAAAGAGACTCCAGGTAACAGAAATGTTGTTCCTACGCAGAATGCTGAGGATACCATTAGCTGACAGAGTGACAGATGCAGAAGTGCCAACACGTGCAAGAACGAAAAGAGCATTGATGGCAACCATCAAATAAGGAAAAACTGAAATTTCGCGGACATTTTCATGAGGAGGACTGGCCTGGAAAATCTTGTAATGATAGGCAAAATAGAAGGAAAGAGAGCAAGGGGACGCCAGAGACAAACGTATATAAACAACGTTAATGATGTTTTGCACGCTACATAGGACAGGCAATGGTTTAGGAGCATGGCCGTCAACGCGGTTGCGTAAGGTACCTAAGAAGAGAGAGATGTAATCACCCCAGTTGCAGGGGTTTGTATGAACCGTGGCATGGAGATGGAGGGTCATCATTCTAGTTATGTTAGGGGCACAAGTCAAGGGGTTTTGTTAGTCTGGTTATGAAGTACGAAAAATAATGGGAAGTCATTGTCTCTAAGGAGTTTGGACCATAGACCGACGGCTATTGGCGGTTCTTGTGCTAGTGAATTGTGAAACAAATTGTGTTACCAATTTCTCCACATTCAGTTTCCTCTCAGTTAAATCTTCAAATCTTCTCGTTTTTCTTTTTGAATTCAGATCTTCTTCCTTTCAACCCCGATGCTGAAGTAACAGACGAATTTGTATCAAACATGGTTAGCGTCTTGCAGGATTATATTCACAAGTCCAATGACCGTAGTGAAAGAGTGGTTGATTTCAGATCGCCTAGTGAAATTGAGTCACTTCTTGATATTGGTCTGCAAGATGATGCGACGAATTTGAGTGATCTAGTTGGTCTTTGTGAAAGGATATTGCAGTACAGTGTAAAAACAGGTAAGGAAGTGCCTTAGGATAGTGTTACTTTAATGCATATTTATTTATTGTGTTTAGGTAAAGCCACGTATCAAGTTTCGAACTTTAAAGAATAGTGTGTTGGTCCGCAGTCTGGAACCTATTGCATTAAAAAGGACTGAGTTGAGCAATGATGCTTTTCATGTTTATTTTATGATGGCTCTCATTGTTAAACCCACCATAGCAATTGCAACAGGATTCTCATGTGTGAGATTACTCACTGAATGTGTATCAATACATATTTTAAGATGACACATCCGCATTTTATAAGTCGTCTAGTAGTCGATGAGGGAGTCAGTAGTGGCCATTTACCACAAATAGTGCGTAGGGAGATAATGTTGTGCATTACTGTATAAGGAGGTGTAATTATTTTGTCGAACGAAAGCAACGAGATCCAGAGAAGTGTTTTTAGTGCTTATGATCATCCGCAAGAATCAATCGATCTTGAGTCAGACAACAGTCCATTGCTCATTAGTTTCACAATCCCCACCTACTAAAGTAAGTACTAAAATGCATTATAAGTAATGAAGATCACGAGCTTTGACCCGTGGTGTTACAAGTGAATACCTAGAGTGTGCATTCTTAGAAGCACGTATTGATATGTTCCGAGTGGCTACGCTATTGCTTTGCTGAGTAAGCCTGTTACCGCATTTAGTCAGAGGCCGTGAGATGTGATGAAAGCGGATTGATAGGACTATTATATGTTAATGGATGACAAGCAAAGGCTAGTACAAGATACACAGACATCAAAGGAAGGGATTTTTCTCAACTCTTTTGCAGCTATGATCCTTAATCTTCCAAGAACTAGAAAATGATGTAGTAGCAGGTAGGCGCCTCTGATACTTATGTGATTCACACGAACAGGATTTTTAGCGACGAAAGTAGATGTTTACTAGTTCACAGATGTACCTTCGAGGATGTTTTTCATAGGTATATTGCAAATGTTGTAT
>JAAAKM020006971.1:92130591-92146089 GCA_010016025.2 Alatinidae sp. Z8VKAUB7J3
GATGGTCGATGGTCGATGGTCGATGGTCGATGGTCGATGGTCGATGGTCGATGGTCGATGGTCGATGGTCGATGGTCCATGGTCCATGGTCCATGGTCCATGGTCGATAGTCGATGGTTCATGGTCGATGGTCCATGGTCCATGGTCCATGGTCCATGGTCCATGGTCCATGGTCCATGGTCCATGGTTGACGGTTGATGGTCGACGGTTGACGGTTGACGGTTGACGGTTGACGGTTGACGGTTGACGGTTGACGGTTGACGGTTGACGGTTGACGGTTGATGGCCGATGGCCGATGGCTGATGGCTGATTGCTGATTGCTGATGGCTGATGGCTGATGGTTGATGACTCGAGCCCACACTCGGTCATTAATCCAAAGACTGCTACTCCAAGCTAAGAAGGAATATAATTACTTGTTGTTCGTCAGAAAAGGATGAAGACAGCTAGGAAAGAAACTAGCAAGCATGTCTCACTATTTCAAGCCTTAGGACAAGTGTTTATTTACCACATCATATTCTCTACGTTCTTGCGCAGAGTAAGGCACTCATTTGCCCCTTTACTGCCATTTGCGTTAAATGGACTCTATTACAGACGTTCTAGGGAAATACTTTCTCCTAAATTGTCTGACGTAATGCTGATGATCTGTCAAAGAAAATGTATGAATTATTCTCTTTATAATGTGGGTGACACTCCTGCCCTTTGCTAATTGGGCCTTGATTAGTAAGTTATCAGAGTACGATGTCGTTGTCCTTTGCAACTTGCTAGATTTAAGCAACGCAAATGAAAGCCGGATTAAGATAAAACGGTTTCTCAGATTTATTTTGTATATGCGGTAGTGCAAAATATAATTACAGACTACCCGAATATTGTGGTGTACGTCACGCACATTTTGTAAATTTTGTTCGGTTTTTATTAACTTTTAATGTATGAAATTCGGCTACCGGGCAGAGAAGCGAGCCATTAGGCAGGCTCAAACGTCCAGTAGGACCGCCTGTCGCAGGCTATGGAAAGAATTTGTCATCAATGAGAACAGATACTACATCCATTTATTGCTAAAAGGCCGAGAAATAGACGCCCCTTTCATATAGACAGTATTGTCCCTCACTTCCCAAAGAAGTGCTAAACACTAAAACGGTTGCAAAACAGTGCAGCTTGATAGCACTTTATACGGTTAGCTCACAAGCTATAGAAACTTTAATTCTTCCAACCGTGGCCATCGCATCCAGCTCCGACAAGTTAGTCCTTCTAAGCTAAATGACAATGCCCACAAAAGACAGCCTTTGTATTATTTACTCAATGTTAAAGCTATTTTGACTTTTGAGAATGATTTCCTCCAATAATAAAAGGAATTTTTGTGATAACCGCCGAGTCTAAACAAGCACCGAGAACCTTTGTCCTCCCAACCAATAAAGCTCTTTAAGTCCTTTCGAAGTTATAGTACCATGAATGAAGTCGATGACAACTTGGTTAACTCAAGGAACCTAATGTACGGAGGTTTGTAACGACCAGGAGTCACTGCTATACTATATCTGTACGTCTACCTTAGTGTGTGAAGTAGTTTACCACGTATGAACCTTAATGAGAAGACCCCTAATGCCCACTCTAGTTCAGGGTTTCATTTAACAATACGTTTGCTGCAACTATACCTGTAAGTACTACGTACTGCAAGTGGCTACTAGGTTCTGGCAACCATGGAAACATAACATGTAGGAATTTTCTCTAGCGTTTGTTCAAAGGATTACGTAGCTTAATCAAGCTGACGTCCTAGTCCAACACTTGGACTTCCAAAACGCTATTTTCTTGCATTTGTAAAAAACGCCACCCTCTACCAAACACCGCACTTGTAGTCGTACACTTGCAATAAACGCCGCCTTGTATCAAATGCCGCACTCGTAGCCGGACACTTGTAATAAATGCCGCCTTATATCAAATGCCGCAATTCTAGCCGAACATTTGTAATAAACCCTGCTCTCTGATAAACACCGCAATTCTAGCCGGACTTTTGTAGTAAACGCCGCCCTCGGATAAGAGCCGCCCTCTAATAAACTACGCATCGTTTATTGGAAAACGGGCCAAACAAGAAAAAATAAATAGTGTATACGAGTTTTACTCGTTTTCTAACTGCAAATTCTTCCACAACTAAAGATAAAAACGAATATTGCTTTTTCTGCGGCAGCAATTCGTCACTAAAAATTTTTGCATGGATTTCACTTGATTAATAACACTTTTCATTATGTAATAAACGCCGCCCTCTGATAAACGCCACCCTTTTTAAACGCCGCATCCATAAGCTGGAATTTAGAGCAGTGACAGTATGTAGAAGTTTATGGTCCAACATCTCAAGAAGACTTAAATAACACTGGACGCTCGTGTGCTTTAAAGAGACTAAAAGCTTTGGGAGCAACTAGTGTATCTCAATTCTGTGTCAAAGAGTGTTTAAATGACTTTGTCTAAAATGTTTTATAGCTTTGGGCTCCTTAAGGTTTCACAGAAGTGCTTTTATATGCTGATAACGCTCCTGGAAAGATATTACACCAGACTAGCAATAGCCAGAAATACCACAGTGCAGCTGGCTGGTATATGGAAGAGCAAGGACATCAACGTGTCTCTGAAAGTTTCCTTGGCAAAGACTTTGATATGGTCGGTGGCCTTATATGGGTGTGAAAGTTGGACGCTGAAAAAGTAAGACGAACGAAAGAAATAAAGTAGAATTAAAAAATTAAAATAAAATAAAATAAAATAATAAAATAAAAAAATAAAATAAAATAAAATAAAATAAAATAAAATAAAATAAAATAAAATAAAGAAAAATAAAATGAAATAAAATAAAATAAAATAAAATAAAATAAAATAAAATAATCAAATAAAAATTTTAGCGCTTGATTCGTGAATTTGTTAACTTTTGATGGTTACGATTGAGTTCCAGTCATAAAAGGGATTAAATTAAAAAGTGTAAGTAAGACCCTACTTAATACAATGTTTAAACAATTGTAAATTTAAAGGTAAAGTTTTTGACAAAGCATGTACTAAGTCTTGTAAAGTATTTTTAGGGATTGAAGTATGATGTAGCCTCTTGTTCAGAAGGAGGATACTTAGGTATGGGACCACGTATTTGTAAAATTGTATACGATATGAAATCATTTCCTTGAGTTTGCTGATTGGTTACCTTGCTTTTATTCTAGCCAACAAGTGCGATCCTAATCCATGTGCTAATAGTGGTAAATGCGTCAACGACGAGAAGAAGGTCGACGGATACCATTGTCAGTGTACGTCTGATTTTACTGGAAAGCATTGCCAAGGTAAATGTCCTTAATTACTGGTGGTATGTCTACTGCCATTTACTCAATATCTTTTCCTTTAATAAATCTTATCAGGCACAGGACCCGCACTTAAGATGGGAATTTGGAGGCCCCGCACAGCTCCGTGAAGCCAAACAAAATATTGACCTATTTTTACAAGGACTAAAAATAGGGGCCCAAAGTCACGTTATGGTGGGTGCAGGGCCCTCTGTTGCCAAAAACCGGCACTGCATGTAAAGCACTAAAGAGGTGCTAATGCAATGAGAAGAAAGAAAGAACAAGAGGAAGAGAGGGACGATGATTGTCGTTGAGAGAGAAAACAACAACTGCCGTTATGCAAATTACAGTGGTCACAAAAACAGAGAGACTGGAATTCTATGAGAGCGATTTAGAAGCTGAATAGAAGTTTGGGTTTAGCAAATTCATGAAATTACTTTTGATTTTTGATTTTCTAATCATCTCCTACCGTAATAAGCTATGAAAACATTGAGTTGTTTCAGGGTCGTGCTTTTCTACCTAAGTAACCCTCAAATATATAGGTAGCTAACTAACCAACTAATTAACTAATGAACGAATGCAAGCAGGGGCAAAACAAGAAAACAAACAAAGTATAACTGGCAAGAAATTGGATTGGTAGAGGGAAAGCCATGACTTCACCTTTCTGGGAATCAATTAAATATTGCAGCCATTGATCTTACTATGTTCTTTAATAGCCTAGTTATATAAAACATGTAAAAGTTTCCTAGATAACAGGCAGAATCCATGATTAGGCACGGTAAAGCTCTGCAGGGGTACCTTGCCCAACGGAGGTAAGTGGGCATTACTGCTTTGGCATAAATTTCCAACCCACGACACGAAAACAAATAATTCATGACAAGCATACCATTCACTTTTGCAAGTTCCCTTCTTATTATAGTCATGTCTACCCCTTTTTGAGAAGGGAGATGCTGGCGTAGTGCTTAGACTTTTACGGAGGCTAGAAGTTGCGACCAAAACAACCATTGGTTTAGTTCTGGGCAGTCGAATAGAATATTGGTGTTGGCTAGCACCGCGGGTCTCGTATCTCTCTCTTCACGTTTTGTATTTACACCCAGAAATATTTGCCCATCTCCTCAGAGTCAGATCTTGCGTTAACTGTCCCTATCGTCTTAGACCCTGTTTACACGGGTACGGATCCAAACTGGTACGGATCCAAATCTGATCTCGTATAAGCACCCTGGGAATCAGATCCATTTGGATCCAGAACTCTGCATGCTAATCCAATTAGCAAATCAACGGTTTGTTGTATTGTAATACGAGCTGCGATAAGTGGCAACGGTTGAAATATAAACAATAGGAGATTATGGATAAACGTCTCAATACAAAGACGAAAATAGAATATGAATAGGGATTACGTAAAATTTACCTCGTAGTGGTATTTTTTCACCTCATTTTCGATCAGTACCAGTATGGATCCGATCCCAAGCGTTTACACGAGACCTCTTCGGATACGAATCCAAACTGGTCCACTTTCATAAGTGGACCCAAACTGATACGGATCCGTACCCGTGTAAACAGGGTCTTAGTATCCAAACCAGCTGCACCAGAAATATTTGCCCATCTCCTCAGAGTCAGATCTTGTGTTAACTGTCCCTATCGTCTTAGTATCCAAACCAGCTGCAAGGAATCCCAATGTGAAGAGAATGAACATTCCCAACTATCCAAAGAAGATTGGTACAGCGCAGTATACAAGAGTAAAGGCTCATGTTAACTCAGGTATGTAACTCTCAAACGTCCTATCCCTAGACAGCATTGTCAGCTAGCGGCAAACATTGTGCGCCTTTAATTAATTGCAGTTCTGTAAAATACCCAGTTTTTGCTAAATACTTAATCACAAATATAATTACACTTAAGTAAAACTATAATTGAACTTGAGTACAAGTGCTATTGCACTTAAATACAAATATAATTACACTTAAGTACAACTATAATTGAACTAAAGTACAAGTGCTGTGGCACTTAAATATTGAACTTAAGTACAAATATAATTGCAGTTTTTATCTTCCTGTTACCTAACAGCACATTTCATGCTAGTTTAATTCTACTTTTGAATTCAAGTTAATCTATTGAACTGTATTTTAGCAGATTTACACCAGCATCGACTAAGCCAGAGGCTTTTCTGGCTTGGAGTCATCATAAAACCAATACAAATACTATCTGTTTTTTGAATTAAAAAGAAAAAAGCTGGCAAAAATATCGTATGCTAGCATGCAACATTACATACGACAGAGTGTATAAACTTTTAAGTAAATAATCTGCTCCTAATATACTACAAAATAATCTAAGGTAAACATTTTATAAAGTTATTTTGTGCTTCGCAATTTTATGATGCAAGGATCGAATTTTTGTCAATATCTTCAAAAAAGCGCGGGGACACCTATGATAATGATGATGATGACGATACTGGTCATTCTGCTGCTGATTCTACTTATTTTAATATTGGTGACGATAACGATAATGACATTTTTTAGCTTCAATGCCATTTATTTTTACATTGAAATTGTACATCTGAACGTTACAATTTTTAAACTAATAACATTATCATTGTTTTCTCCCGGCAAGTTTTGAGGGGACAACGAGTTTCTTTTGCTGGACACATACAAGTTAACTAATATACAATGAACTATGATTTACGAAGTAGAGCAACAAAGTCATAAATAACCATAGTAACAAACAGTAATAATAAGAACAACAACAATAATAAAAATAATGATAATAAATACAGAGGTGATGACAGCGATGATTATGGTGATGATGATAATAATTTTAATAGAACTATTACTATTAATAATAATGGAAAGGACAATAGTGATGTAGAGACTATTAAATGTGTTGGGGGGAAACAAAGTTTGTGTTTATTCTAAATCTGTTGTACCTTAGAATCTCCAAAGTCTCCGGAAGAGGAGAGACAAGACATATTCCTTCTTTATCAGAAGCTTGGCTGCTACAGAGATGATAGCAACAGACGTGACTTTTCAAACAAGGTGCCTTTGAGGGCTGTATCACAAGAGGAATGCGTGAGAGCATGCGCCCTACAAGATAAAGGTTATGCCTATTTTGGACTACAGAACAGTAAAGACTGTTACTGCAGTAAGAAATACGGGCGATATGGAAAAGTGCCTGACAATGACTGCAGTTTAAGATGCCGCGATAACAGAGAACAAAACTGTGGAGGAAAAGACAAGAATTTAGTATTCTTCTTCGGTTTAGGTGAGCATTTATTGATATTGTTAAATCTGTAAGGATGGAAGTGTCCCTTGATGTAAGTGCCAGCAACGTGAAACATGCCAGGCCAATTAATTCCTATTATATCACGCAAGGCAAACCGAGACACTGTTGTTTTCTGTACTGAGATTTTGGTTTTCCATTCCTTCCCCGCTTGACCATGGTACCGGTTTTACGAAACGAGGCTTCAATAACGTTTAATTTTCTAAAAGGAAATACCAGCCTTTAATATGATAATACAACTTTAAAAAGACCAAGTCAGCATACACTGACCCAGGCTACATCAGTCTAAGAAAAGGTTGAAATATCTTTTCGACCTTGAAAACATTTTAACCGCATGTGTCATACCTATCAACCTATGGGAGGTGCGTTCTTTTCAAATATTTTAAGTGCTGCACGTCTCAGTAGCATTGTTTACTCAAAATATGAATTAAGTTAGTAAAAAGTACGTTTCATAACTGCATCAACTATCTAACGCTACCAGTCGTAAGAATCTATTACATGTTGTTTTTTAATAAGCATATGATTTTTCCGAGACAAGCTTGGGTATGCTTCAGCAAGGCTCCATGTCATGCTTAAAATATGCTTATCATATGCTTATTTTGGCTCAACTTCAAATCCAGAAAAATTCAACTCAGATACTGTTCAACAATAATGTAAGGCTTCTATGGTAGGTATAGGCTTTTATTATCTTGCTGTTGACTTCGACTGAATGTATAGGTCGAGAATAGCATTAACATGCAACCCCCGCCCCCGCCATTTTGGCTCAATTACTAGAATGTCACTGCTTAGAAAAACAGGCAGGGCAATATGGTTAGTGTATGCTTTTTTTTCAGCTGAGTCTGTTTCTGTTTATTAGCGTTATGCTTATAAAAAACAAACATGTATTCCGAGTTCATTCCCGGATAAAACTTAAATTAGTCAGTTAAGGGCTTGAGACATTCAATCCAAATAACTCATAGTCTGAACAAAATTCCCGAGTGGCCTCTTTATACATTCATTCTGTTCCTTATTTGTCAGTCGTGATCTACTGCCTGTTTTATATAGTACTGTGTACTTAGAAGCATATGGTTGAGCATCGTAAATAACCTTGTTAGAGACGACAAATAAAATCCATTTAATCTTCACCTCTTGATAATTATGTCTCTCCTGTTTTAGTTAGGGAGAGTAATAAACTTTTACTTGATTTTCTCTCAATACTTCTGAGTACATTTTTGCATGGACGTGAGAGCAACGCAAATTTTTTTCTTGGGTAACAATTATTGAGCTCTTTAGGATCATTTGAATCGTTTTTAGGCTCTCTTGTGTCGCCTGCCTAATCGTCAGTGTTTTAGATTGGGAAATTTGGAGCCGCCTTGGTCCAGTGGATAGTTCACTTGCCTTCTGTGCTAGAGGATACGGGTTTGATTTCCTGGAGAGCCAATATGCCCTTGGTGACAACAGGAAGGGCATCCAGTCTTAAAGTGCTCTAAGCTTCAGCAAACGTCCCGTATGTGGGCACCACCCTAGCCCCCTTTAAGGGAGTACAAGGCGTAACACCCAATAAAAAATCACATTGAAGGCACGAGTATGTTTAATAAAAGAAATGAACAGCAAGGCATATTTTACAAAATTCATCTTAAAATGATACCGACCAAATTTTGTTCCTTTCCATTACTACCAATTCAATGCAGGACCCAATTGTAGGCAATCAAACAACCATGATTTCTCAGGTCCACATTTAACGAATTGTCACCTCTTTTAATACAGATGTAAAGCATGAAGCAGTTAGAGCCTTTAGCAATTTTTAATTATGATATCCAATAACATTTTCCATAATCTCAGCTCCCTAAGAAGACCACTTATTCTCTAGCTCTGTTACTTGAAAAACGGCTATTCGTCCTGTTAGAACCTCAACATCTCTATCATGTAAATTGAACTCCAAATAGTTTATAATTGTTACAAAATCTTATCCTCTCACTCTTCATAGGTACTAATTATACGATAAAAACCTACACTGGTAATAAATTTGGCGCGGGAACAGACGCTAAAGTCTTTCTTGAATTAATTGGAGATAGAGGTAGCTCTGACTTCAGGCAGCTTGATAACAAGATAGACAAATTTGAGCCTGGAAGGTAATTAAAATAGTTTATTGTTACTGTCAACGTGTTTTGTTTTTATTAGTTTTCTATCACTTTCCCTTTTTGATTGTTCTATTTTTTGTCACTTATGGTATTTATTGTTAATAGATTGCTTTTATCTTCCCCTTGCAGTCCCTTTAGATCACCTACCTTTCTGATATTCATTTTGTTCTTTACATTTTTTATTGTATTATTTTTATGCTTTGATTGTTATAAATTATTTTTTAGTTGTTGTTAGTTTTATTAGTTGTTATAATCATTGTTAGTTGTTATATTTATAGTTGTTATAGTTATAGTTAGTTATTATAGTCATAGTTGTTATTTATGTTGCTATTTAGATAATAGTTGTTGCTCTACGTAGACCTATATAAGTAAGTAATCGTACTGCAGACCCGAAATACACTGCGAATAAATTGCCTGATAGGGTGCACGCATCATTATGTGGCCGAAGTGCAAGTTTTAGGGCGAGTGTGTTATCGCTGAAAATTTTGGAAAACGGTAAACTTAGTCCAGCGGTAGAACGCCAACAAGAAACCTACAATTTTGACAACGACGTACCTTGTAACCTCCAGTCTACAAAGACCTGACGAGGTCTTAAAGTAAGGACGAAACGTTGTCAAAATTACAGTTTCCTTCTTGGCGTTCTACCTATAGTTTGTCGCTGTAGTTGTCACCATAATCTTTACTAAGTCCAGTAGTACATATTGGTATTGAAATCAGTGACTTCCTCAATTGTTGTGAGTTTGACATTGCTAAAATTTATGCTTCGTTTCTATTTACAGCATAGACACAGAAACCTTGGTCCTTCCTGATCTTGGTAAATTAAAAAAGTTACGCGTCCTTCATGATAACAGCGGTACAGCTCCGAGCTGGTTCTTAAACAAGGTATGGCTATGATATTTCTTGTTTCTGTTAGGGCATAATAATACCAAATTTCAGTAGCTGACCTGTTAGCGTATCAGTTCTGATAGTTTAAGGTTTTGTTATGAAGTAGTATATAAACTCCGCCGTCGCTCTCTAGTGTTCAATTTATCTTGCGTCCGATGTCAAATTCCGGTTTCACAAACACTAGCCACATAACCGTGCCCCCCCCCCTCACCTGCTCCACCCCCCTTCACCCCCCTCCCACCTCCCACCCACCACCCCCCCCTCTCCCCCCCCCCCAACGCCACCCCCCCCCCCTTGTAAGGTACACACTATTGCAAAATCTACAAACATTTTAGGTATTTTAAAAAACAACAAAAATTATATAGAAATTTCAAAATATAGATATGATTTGGAGAAGAAGCATCACCGTAGCCATGACTTTATGCAGGAATAGTCATTGTACGTCGACTCAACAGGCAACTTTATGCGAGATTCAAATGGGACATCTGACATTAAGATTCGATTGTTGTTGCTGGCAATGTATCACAGCAATGATTTGTGTCTCCTTAGATTGAGTAACACATCCTAAAAGGCCGTGTATAAGTTCTTGAAAAGGGCGTCTCCCCTTTCTATTTGTGCATATGCAATATCTGGGAGAGCATTGTGAATTGAAAAACTTGAGATCTATATAATCCAAATATTTTATGATCAGTAAATGATTATCAAAATAGTCGAACAGCGGCAATACCTTCGACTTTCTGCCTGGTGTTTATTAGTCTTTCCGAAATCACACTCTGACATTGGCTCTATCAATCGTATGTGACTACCCGTAACATGTGAGGAGCATGCACACAACAACCAAGAAATCTGATATCAACTAATTGTGATTTGTGAATATCCACAATAGGTTTGTAGGCGTCAATGTCAATTAATTGCGACAAAGCCGTTACTGATTTGTTACTCTTCTATCAAATACAAAGGAGTCCTTTTTAGTCGGGTGAGGTTAACAGTTTTCTTGTAAATTTACAACTGGCCATTGATCCACATGTAAATTTTTTATTTTTTCAATAAGCAATTTTAACACTCGGGTTGTGCTGTGTTGTCATTTGTATTCTTTGTCAATTGCAGGCTTCCTTGAATTAATTAATAACATGCTTACGTCTGGTATGGTACCGGCCTTGTTTGCTGATGATGAAAAAGAAGCCATTCTGTCACAGGTATTTAGCATTAAAATTATTTTGATGTTAATTACATCAGATACGGTACGACAGATATGTGAATAATTATGGCGAAGGTTGGCAATCTGAGAGGTTTGGTCAAATGATTAGTAAAATTTTGTGAAGCAATACTTATAGTCGCTCCAGATGCTTGTTTTCAGATGCGTACTCCAATCGTAGATGCAGTTGACAGTTCTGAATCTGCCGTGCAAATATACGTCGGTTAAGTTAATGACACTTTTCAGGCAGAATTCAGAGAGCATTTGAAGAACATGTCTAGTTCTAGTCCTATTGAGTGGTATTATTAATTAACAATGTCATAATTTTCTGTAATTTCATGGCCCAGGATGGTTTACCTCTTTACCATTCTTGATAATACTAATAACAATTCTTTTTCACGGCTTTTTTTCTGCTTACGGATACCCTTAAAGGAAAATGTCAACTGTTGCTCGTTCTTGCATAGAACCGAAACCCTGTTGTATTGGAGGCGAAACCTCTCCACTGAAAACTTCGTTTCTTATTGTTTTGAAAGTAGTAAAAAGCGCAAAGAAGGCAAATCTCCGTTTACCTTATTTCTCTATCATGAGTTACTACACCACTTAAGCATTACTTACATTATGCGGTTCCGAGAATGAAAAATAGAAAAGGCAGGAATTGTGATTAACGGCCTCTTTTAAAAATATGACATTAGAGTTCATTGTAAGCTCGACGATAGACCAGAATTAGCAGAATTGCCATATGTCTTGTATTGTAGGAGCCATAGTTTGCCCTACTCATATTTCTTTTTTGATTTACTTTCTCTCTAGATCCGGCCAGAGGCCCAACAAGCTGGAATAGCACCAACCAGAGAGGCCTGCTGGCAATACTTCGTCAACAAATGTGCAAACAACCTCCACATTGTACTTGCTATGTCACCTGTAGGTGATATTCTGAAGACTAGGTGTCGAAATTTTCCAGGATTAGTAAATAATACGAGCATTGATTGGTTCATGAAGTGGCCTAAGCAAGCCTTGTACGCAGTCGTTTCAAAGTTTTTGGAAAATGTAAGTTCCACTAAGGTCCTTTTTAATACCGTATTTTGCCCCTCACTAATTTACCTTATTTTCTTCTGAATGAATATGTTCTGTTATTATAATAAGAAGTAGATTCAAAATAGTAGATAGACGTATGTACATTCATGTACATAATGAATTTAATTAATTTTTATTCATCACTTTTAAATTGTTACCGATACAGCAAGTCTCCATGCCAGTTTCATAGATACTGCTGTCACATTATTATGAGAGTGAAGAAGATAGTTGGCCACAGGCAATGGTTGGACAGATGTTCCTCATTCGTTAGCTGCTCTCCCGTTTTGTAATAGGTATAGTTATTACTCCTATAGTTAGCCAAATTTGATCACTTCCGGGTTCCCTGAAGTTGCTGGTACGTATTTCACGGATGTAGTGAGGGCAGAAGACTGCGTAACCCTTAGTTGTGCTATCTCAAATAAAACTTTTAATCAGTCAATTTTCAATGCAAGTCGACCTTATATTGGACCCATGTTTCGAATGATCATGATTATTATTGAAATGCTTTTAAAAGCTTTGATTATATTCGGTAATATAGTTCGTTATTGATGCAATGGTTAAAAGGCAATGGTTTTGTCAGTCAAGATTTGACACAATATCATGCATAGGTATATATCTTTATAATGTAATCATATTATGGTGAGAATTAGGCGTGACAGTATTTGATTAGCTTTGTATGGGCAAATTATCTATTTAGGGATACTGTTTTCTCCTATTTAGTTGCAAAATTGGAGTTGCAAAGCTGTCCAGTCAAGAGGAAATAATCCCAGTTATCTATGCTATCGACAGTCAGTCCGTCGACCCTTATCAACCACAAGTAGCACATTAATCTAAACTTTAAGAAATAGCCGTTTGATCTATCGCCACCCATAGTACTGACTACAGAATCAAGTAGTTTGTCTTGGATAGTCCCTTAAGTCTTAAATTTTGTGCGTGGTCCAAGGAAGTTTCCACACGGTATCATTGTAGGGCTGCATAACTGTTATGTACTTTATGACATCTTTTTGAAAATGCACTTGTACATCAACTTGCCTTCAGTAGCAGCTCAGAACTTATGATAGTATTTTTGACCTTTATTTAAAGGACGGTCGTATTCCTGAAGATCATAAGGATAATGTAATTGCGCATATCGTGGGAGTTCATGAGTCAGTTGGAGAGTACAGCAAACTTTTTCTCCAGAAACTAAGAAGAGTGAATTATGTTACTCCCAAAAATTATTTGGATTTTATTAATACATACACTAAACTTCTGGAGGAGAAAGATAAATATGTTTTAGATCAGGTAAGATCACTAAACAGAATAAACGTAGCTGCTTAATATAGATTAGGCACTCGTCATATTGAATAGATGTTGTTACTTTCGCGATGGTCAAGACCTGCAATAGAAGGAACTCTAGCTACAGCCGAATGTATGCAGATCGAGACTTCTTCTTTCGTTATACCTGTTATGATAATTTTCAATCCAGATTTTCTAATCTTTTAAAATCATATGCACGTTCCCTTTACTTGCAGAAGATTCCATTGTATGGGATGAAACCACGCTCCCAGGAGATCATTTGTCGCTCTTGTTGTCCGTTCGATTATGAAAGGTTTACTAAAGCCATAGTTTTCTAAACAGAAGATTTGTTAGTGTTAGAAAACGCCTTCCATGTGCCTGCTGTTAGCCCATTTAGATAGATAGCACATCCATCTCAATATTATGAATATTAAATATACAAATTTTGAAAAGCGTAATATGATTTTATAGTAGCAGTCATTTTTTCAAAGTATATCATGACAGTCACAGTTTTCTAATGCTTACGGGTATAGTTACTACATGCTGTACGTTCAGTAATTCCTTGACTATGTGTTGGTTGGATGCTTCAAACCTTCCTTTGAGCACTACTTTGTGGGTGCTACAGATACTCTCTCTCTCACTCTCTGTCTCATTACGTACCTTCGGTACCTCGTTTCCAGAACCATCTCCAGTAATCCCTGGTTTTTGCTTTTTTCCACCCTACTAATAATGCTTAACATTTTCTGTATTAATCCCAACATGTATTTGTATAATTTGTATAAAGCAAGTATCAAAGGGGACATATTGCTTTTTGAACTTTGCAGTGCCACAGGTTAGATGGTGGCTTAAGCAAGCTACTTGCAGCCAGCGAACAATTGAATGAACTAAACGCCAAACTAGAGGTACAAAAAATTGCAGTTACTGAAAAGACCGAGGCGTGTGACAAGCTGCTGGCTGAAATAGCTGCTAGAAGAGAAGTGGCGAATGAAAAGAAAGAACTTGCTGTTGGTAAAAAATCGGAAATTGAGATTCAAAATGTACAGATTGTGAAAGAGAAGGTAATGTAACAGTATACACAGTACTATCTTAAAGATCATTTTTAAATACCATCCAAATTTAATAAACAAGTAGTGCTCTGGTTTTTCATAATTTTAAACTGGTACTTGTCTGTATGCATACTATCGGATCGGTTTACCTGTTCTCAAGCCTGCTTACAAGTAAGCGTGCATCTTCAGCTGTTTATTTTCCCTTATTAGTTATCTAAGCCTTTAAAAGTTCTTAATGATCAGTTAAAGAGTTGTGCTATGGCCTAGCTAGCTGTGTGTTAGTGCAAGCAGAAATTGGATGAAGTCCGTACCCTTTCAAAAAAGAGGACAAAATGTGATTTTAGCCGTCCGATTTTGCCTTAAATTACTTGCTAATCTATTTATGCCTGCATCCAATATTTGATTTACGTCGTTATTAACAATGCCTTTTTGATCCTAGGCTGAAGCTGAAGAGGCTTTGCAGGAAGCGTTACCAGCCCTTGAGGAGGCAAAATTAGCTTTGTCCGACTTGGACCGTTCCGATGTCACAGAAATTAGGTGAGTGCAATTTTGTAACGCCCATTGAAAATATATTTAGAGAAAATACTTCTCACAATGCACGTGGTTTGACTTCTTCCTCCTTTCCAGCCGTTAAGCGTTGTTTAAGTGGCACCTTAATGTACGT
The DNA here is from genome assembly GCA_010016025.2 of Alatinidae sp. Z8VKAUB7J3. NCBI lineage: Eukaryota > Metazoa > Cnidaria > Cubozoa > Carybdeida > Alatinidae > Alatinidae sp. Z8VKAUB7J3. Next base: position 92,145,414 of record JAAAKM020006971.1, read on the forward strand.
AACATAGCTTTACACGTTAAGTGTATCATCGCATGTTTGTAAAAAATGTGTAACCTATGTACACACAACAGCATGTTATCACGAACAGCTCTACTCAAACTTTCAGAAATATTCTTATGGATCTGTTCTGCGTTTATATTCGCCCCAGTCTGTGGTGGAAGACACAATAGATATGCCATTTGATGCCCCTGTAATGACATATATTAGAAAATTGCGTTTTTATCTGTCTGTAATTGTTACATTTTGCAGTTATTTTCGGTCAGAAGGAAATTGTAGTAAGAAGCACAATTCGCAGTTTTTTAAAAAAAGCAAGCATTCGTAAAATGGCGCTAATTTTAAATAGGTATTACTGTTGTTGTATTCATATAGAGCCACTGATATATCCCAGAAATCTAAATTAAACACTTGAATCAATACATAATGAGAGGGCTGTCCTAATATAGTAGATTTTTCTTGTCTAGTGACAACCTGTTATCGAATTCAGCAGTTTCACTCCCGTCGTAAACTTCACGACCATAAATTCTTTCCTTCTTAACCATCATAGGTCCTTTGCGAAGCCACCAAAGGCAGTGCAGACCGTGTCCGAATGTATCGTCGTCCTCCGTGGAATAAAAGAGATATCGTGGAAATCAGCCAAAGCTATGATGTCGGAAGCTAACTTTTTAAAGTCACTAAC
>JAAAKM020006971.1:92163208-92180847 GCA_010016025.2 Alatinidae sp. Z8VKAUB7J3
CATTAGACACCTCATTATGGACAGATTCTTGCTAAAATCAAACATGGTTGACATTGTTCGTCAGAAGACCTATAGGATGCAAATGTTTTTAATGCATATCACATTAGACACCTCATTATGGACAGATTCTTGCTAAAATCAAACATGGTTGACATTGTTCGTCAGAAGACCTATAGGACGCAAATGGTTTTGATGCATATCACAAGAGACACCTCATTATGGACAGATTCCTGCTAAAATCAAACACGGTTGACATTGTTCGTCAGAAGACCTATAGGATGCAAATGGTTTTAATGCATATCACATTAGATACCTCATTATGGACAGATTCTTGCTAAAATCAAACATGGTTGACAAGGTTCGTCAAAAGCAATATAGGACGCAAATGGTTTTAATGCATATCACAACAGACACCTCATTATGGACAGATTCTTGCTAAAATCAAACATTGTTCGTCAGAAGACCTATAGGACGCAAATGGGTTTAATGCATATTACAACAGACGCCTCATTATGGACAAATTCGTGCTAAAATCAAACATGGTTGACATTGTTCGTCGGAAGACCTATAGGATGCAAATGGTTTTAATGCATATCACAACAGACACCTCATTATGGACAGGTTCTTGCTAAAATCAAACATGGTTGAAATGGTTCGTCAGAAGACCTATAGGATTCAAATGGTTTTAATGCATTTTAAGGAGCTGTCCGCCTCCACAGATACTCAAGGAATACAATCCTTCCTTGTTTAACAACAAAATTAGAAAGTCATGATGATTATTGTTCAGACCTAAGATCTCACATGGACATGCTTGGAGTTTAATCCCGTCGAGTGTAGTTGCAGAGTTTACTTGATAGCAAGTAACAGTTATAAAATTACTCTTTATGGCAGATACCCCTATCAATTGTAACGTTATCCTAACAGACGCCAAGTTTTGGTTTGCAGGAATATTATCACCCTCAAAAAACGCATCAACGAGCAATTGGCCCTTTTTCAATAATTGTTCCCAATTTTTCTCTCTTGAGCCTACCTGGCAACTTTTATCCAGCTCCGTCCTGCAAAGTCCTTCATATTATCCGAGAAACGTTTCTTCTGTCTCTGTTCTAGTTAAAAGATCTTTTTCCACGTTCTCTCGACGTGCAACATGGCCAACAAAGTCACGTTTTCTCCTTAAATTTTCAAACAAGAATGTGTCGCCTACTTTTTCAGTAACCCACGCATTGAAGTGTTTTTCAGTCCAACTTATACATTATAGAAAGTAAAAACCTTTCATTCCTAAATTAATCAATAAATCGAAGTTTAAAACCTTTATTTTAAGTCAAGTAACTTGCTGGTGAATTTTTCAAGATACGTCCACTAATTTCACTATTGATGTTACCCCTTTTGTTATAGCTCCATCCTCGTGCGGAATTTCAGGTGTAGCTCACTCGCGCGTCATTGCTGGAGTGACTGCTAAACCTGGTGCCTGGCCATGGCAGATTGCTTTGCTGAACAATGGAAGATTCTCTTGTGGTGGATCGCTGGTGACCTCTGAATGGGTAGTGACTGCTGCCCATTGTGTGGAACGAAATCCTAGTGCTCGCCTGTATTCTGTAAAGCTGGGCGCACACAACCGCAACTCACATGAACCATCGGCAAAGGTACTTTGATCACGTATGCGTACCAAAGTGGTGTTTCAACTTTCAGGTTAAAGCTTAAATCAAGTCCGTAATTGTTAAATGGCCATGGATGGCTAAGAAAAAAAGCTCACAAGGGAGAAGACGAAAAAGATCAAATGGTTGAAGAAGATAAACAAGACACTGTTAAAACCCTAAATGTATCTGCATGTGTGTTTTGTGTATGTGTGTACACGTGCATGTATTTGTTCTTATGCTTGTGGAAATCCCGATAAGTTTTTTAATAGGCAACCAGATGGAATGCATGCCTGCCTACATAGGAAAGACTTATCAACCAGTAAGCCATCCGTTCCTATCAAAATCTACAGAAGGGCAAAACGGGATTATCATTTAATCACGCCATTATAATTAAGGCGCCCCTTATGATAAGGCGACTGGAACGTTGAGACCCTGGCTGCATTCTTATGTGGTACTTATTATATAGTTAAGTAAATAGCAGCTTGAGATATAATTATTTTACAAGGTTTTATTTAGCAATCTCTCAATCAAAGACCCCTGATGACCTGTGGGCCCGACATTGAAACTACCCTAAATAAACAGAAAAACCACCTAACAGGCTAACTATTATTTAGCCCCCTCTCGTGACATATTTTATATTTCTTTAGTGTCTTTTCAAAACTGACATTTGAAACCTCTACTTTACATTTATTACTTGTTTTATCCGGGTTTTTTTTCAGACAGTCAAAGTATCGCGAGTAATTGTTCATCCCAGTTGGAGCCGACAAACAATTAACTACGATCTTGCCTTGCTGAAGTTGGAAAGGCCGGTTACCCTTACCAAGAGAATACGAACTGTTTGTCTGCCAGATGCCCATGAAACAGTTCCCGTAGGTACTAAGTGCTTTATCACAGGTATGGGCTGTAAAGATTTGTGTTTCTTACGTTACTGTATTGTCTTAGGTAAATAATTCTGAATTGCTTTAAATATTACTAAAGGGGTCCTCCAAGGCTATCATATTACCTCTTATTTCTTATGTTTAGTCAAACTTGGCGTAAAACTAAAATTATAACAAGTATTACACTCTGTCTGAAAATGACTGCATATCCACTGTAAAATAAACAGCTTATTCTTATTAGATTATTCTCACTGATTACTCTCTGTTAGATTCATTCAATGGCAGCTCATTAAAAATTTAATGACAATAGCCGTTACCCAACACAGCTTCTTAGCTGTATGACAATTATGCTGATGCTTTTTTCTTCTTAATACAAGATAACTGGGTCATCTCTACTGGTAACTTGTATTAGTCCCTTTTGTGTATATGAGGGGGCTTTTAGTGCCCGCGGCAAATTTAGTGCCCGCGACTAGTCTCATAACTTTTGATGTACTAATCAGTTTTTACTTAGTTTAAGTTAATTTTTGTAAAATAAATTAATTGTAGTTTTCAAAAACACTTAAAATTGTTATCTAGTATTTGGAAATTTTAAGAATTTTCGTTGAATTTCGAGTTTTACAAGCACAACGCAACTTTTTGTGACAAGATACGTTCTTTAGAGTCTCTTGGAAACTTTTTTGTGTAAACGGCCTGCAGTCATCATTCTGCGCAATTCAATTAAGGGCCAGTAGCCCAATCATAACACATTGCGAGCCTACAAGCTGAATGCAGATGTTCCTCTCATACATCCTCGTAAGTCACATACTAATACTATATTTCTAGGCTTCTGGCAATAAAAAAGTTTTTTTCCTACTACAGTAAATATTACATGTTTAATTTTTAACGGATGTTTTACTTCTGAAAGACTTGACTATTCGTTCGTTATTAGACTGCAGTCATAGACAGATTTTAAATATTGTCCAATCACTTCTTGATCTTTGTGTATTTGAATTTATTCAGGATGGGGAAAGATCAGACATCCAGGATCGTCGCATCCCATTTTACAACAAGCCGATTTGCCAGTTGTCAGCAAACAGGTATGCAACGCCCTAAACAGCAAGGTGGTTCCTATACCAATTACCGACCAGATGGTCTGCGCAGGTCATGGGCCAGGAAATCGCAAGAGTGGTTGCCATGGTGACAGTGGGGGCCCCTTCGTTTGCCAGACTGGACCTAATGGAGCCTTCCAGCTTCATGGCGCTGTCAGTTGGGGATCCGGCGAATGTGATTCAAGGAAGTCTTACACGGTGTTTGCTAGAATCACTGATATGAGAGAATGGATTCGCTCACAGATCAATATATGAGAGCTCTACTCACCTTTAGAAAATGTAATAGTGTGAAAAGTGCAAAATATACGTAGTGCAATAGCACCTTTTCCTCCCTTTTGTATTTTTTAGTTGTTTTCACGATCATATTTTTTAGCTTTGCTTTCATAGCTTTAAAATCATAGAGCGGCATTGCGTGTGGCTAAATTAGAGATCCGTAAGATTAAGTCTTCTTTAGTCGCTTGCTTATATTAGGGATTGAGCGAAGACTTGATTAGACTCGATTCGAATGCTCGAACTCCTTTATCTTGAACGATGAATTTGTGTAACACAATGGTCTCAGAAAGATCACTTTTCGACTTTGAATAACTTTGAAAGAAGAGGGGTCGAATTGTGTCGACTTCAAATAATCTTCCATATTACATGGACGTTGTGTTAGCTCAAGGGATATAAATGCAAGCTTCCAAATTTTGATACTTTCAGCACAATATTAAACCACATTTATTGCGTTGAAAGCACTGATAAATTTAAAGAATCGAGGAATTCAATTGAAGGTGATTTACTTGCAAAGGGAATTACCGGGTAGTACATCTTTTAACCTCACTGCTATGCAATCAATGTAACAAGGAAATTTGGTTAAACATTTACTGCTTTTGTTATGCATGTTTGCCTTGCATTGACATGATTTCCGTTTATCACCGGGTTCAGACTGCAGCAGCCAATTGATATCACCCAGCAACGTCATATGCAGTAGAATGTTAGGGTTCTGAACTCTATCAAAGATGCTGTCGACTATCACATTCATTTCTTTTGATGTTTTTATGATTCTGTTCACCACTTCTTGTGTCAAATAGAAATAACTGAATCTTCACTGCATCGATAAACCTTTCCCTAGTATGAATTCAGCTTAAGAGTCCCAATGGCTAAGATAGAATACTGGGCTGACTTTGGCATCAATCATTGATAACGCTCGTAGCTAGAATGAGGCTTAGAGCCTAAGTTACGTTTCAAAAACGGAGACCCGGTAATGAACCTTTGATTCAGACAATTTAGGGAAGATGAGAAAATGCAAGAAAATTTATACCCTTCCGCGGTAATATTGAAGACGTCGATCCAAGAAGCTTAACCAGACGACGGGAAAAACAGGAATGTTGAGTCTTCCAGTTTCTAGTGGAGGAGCAGCAAACGTGTGTTATCCAACCAGGAACGATGAACAGTTGAGTTAAAGGAAATAACACCAGAGAGACACGAAATTCGGGTCGCCAATTGTAGGTTACGTGATCGAAGTATAACCTACATAGAACTCTACGCGCAATGGTAGCAGCAAGGCTTTTGAATTCACGTCAGCCAAACTAGCGAAGGCAAAAATTACTACCAACAGCTTGTTATGGAAGTCATAGTAAAAGTCTGTATTGATGAAATTACAGATCCGGAAATTATGTATCGGTACAAAAAATAGACTTTAAGTAATTGCTAAAAATAGATAGAGATAGAGTGAAATTCCCTATCGTGCAATAGTTACATCATAAATCATGATTGCAATTGATGATGTAAGGTTCACGACATATGCAAGATGAGATAAAGGCTGTACAAAAACAGAACAGATATAGACTGGCCTAATATAAACATAGACCAGAGGAAGACGTAAAGGATGATTGATATGTAAAGATATAATTGGTGCTTATTGTATCGCGATGAGATTTCATTGGCTCCATTATTCACAAACAAACCGGAACGCTTCTTGGCTTGAAACGGCATAGGTTACGGACTGAATGCTTTGCCCAATACAAATTTTCCAGAAGTCGCTTCAGCCGATTCGTCAAGATTTAAATTATCAGGCAATGTATGGTAGATTGAGTTAACTAATAAGTTTATTTGATTGAGCGGATCCTTTCATAGGAGATTATTCACTGTCAACTGGATTGCTTTGCTAGAACAAGTTAACCTCGTTCCCACTTCACAGTGTAGATAAGCTGAGGTCACTGAACTATAAATAAAAAGTCTGGAAGGATAATTCTATTGTTCGCCCGGTATTGAATGCGTAACCAAATATGGCGCACTATGGAGGCCGCCATTGCACGTATGTACGTGCAGGAATATATCAATTTTTCTTCGAATTTAAAAGTAAATGCTTTAAGCTCGCGCAGTTCGACATGTATCCCTAGTTGTAATTTCCCTCCAAATTTCATATACCTCCAATCCTGTCAATGGCAGTCATACAATGCTTTGGTACCGTGGTATACAAAGAGGCTCATATTTATGAACAAAATCTAAAGTCGCTGCCAAATAACCAAATGTTTCCTTTTGAGATTTCAACATATTGTCGTCAAGGAAAATTTTACAGGGGTACATATTTGTACAAAATTTTGGCACAAATCAACTCTTCAAAAATTTGCGCTACGTTAAAATTAAAATTAACGTCAGCATCTAATTAACGTGGATTTAATTAACGTTTTTTAATTCCAAAAACATTAATTAATGTTCAACGTTAATTTTGGGTCTTAAGGTACTCTTGGGTGCCTAATACACACCCCCCCGCTAATTAATTTTTCAAAAATTTTCCACCCAGGACATTCTAATTCCAACTCCCCGGTCTATTAATTTTTACGTAATCTTCCACACATGATTATATTTGGAGGAGGTGCTTTGATGGGCAAGTAGAAAATTAAAATGTGAAAATCCCACATTGAAAGATGACGGTGGCCTTTTACGAGGCTCGAAGAAGTGTGAGGACGCACATTACAGATGTTAGCAATAATACCGTCATTGAGCAGGAGGACATGAGGAACATAAAATCCAGGTAGAAGACTGCCATGACTTCGAATAACTGACTATTGTTTGTGCTGTATTACCTTACGTTTAGGGAGTTGCAGGTGATTCTAAAGATTGCTTCTTGACTTCCTTTTTAGTCATTTTCCAACCCCCCGTCTATTCCAACCCCCAACTTATTACGTTTTGGGGATTTTTCCAATCCCCCGTTTATTCCAACCCTCCGTCTGTTAGGCGCCCAAGAGTAATCGGTTTAAAACTCTTTCTTCGTATGATACTCATCAGAACCTGGTGTCATAATTATAACAAAGGTAGAGAACAGAATCAAGGATGTGACAATATTGCATTGCTTTAATTACAATGGATGGAAATATTTTCATACCGAAAAAGGATATTTGTTAAGAAAAACAGTGAAAAGTTTTGAAAGCGTTGACGAAAACTCACAAAAAACACAAGAGGCACAAAGACACATTAATATCAAATGAAAAAAAATTGCGCCGATATACACACCTCTCGCCGTTACGCACTTCCTGAATGATCCCTGTGGATTTTATTGTACGTATCAGGAGGAAACCTTGTAAGATTTACATTGACTTATGCTAATGCTACTCTCGCAGAATCCATAATTAGTATTACTTTTCATATATAAATATCTTTTCATGCTACCTTAATGACAAAATCCTGAGGAGTGGCTGTCATTGATGCAATATCCGTAGCGAATACAAAAAAAATTCTCAGGTGAGTTCTCGTATATAGGTTGCGTTAATATCTCAAGCAGTTAACATAACTGTTTCAAAGTTGCAGTGATCATGATATGCATCTTACGTGAGTTCACATGTCACTATTAAAAGTTACACATATTGGACACTTTTAATGTCTGGTTTTGTCCAACTGGTTCTTACCAAAGCTGTGAAGTATATTTTTCTTTTATCATTCTCAAATCAAGTTGACAACTTGTACCAAGTCTTCTCAAATTAATGTGCTAGCTTTAAAGGTTCTAGGACTGCAATAAATTGAAGCCACCCACAATAACCCCCGCTTTCACCTGATTACCTATTGGCTAAAATTTGATGCCGAATAATAAACATGTTAGAATTATTATCGCCCTCCTAGAGTTGCCGTATTCCATTAGTTTCTAAAACTCGCTGCGATTATGTGACCGCTGTTCTAAAGGAATCGCCACTCTGTTAATTTACAATAATTTAATCAGAGCCCCCTGGTGAGCAGTCGACCCAGTGTTAAATAGATTTATAAATAAAAATACATTTACCATCCACAAAGAAACCTCTTTGATTTGGATTTCCCCGCATCGCCCGCAAAGACTGATTCTTAGATTGTGCGTAGCTACAAGATTGAAACGGATGTTACAAACGATTTATCCCAAAAGCCGACGTGGAATTTTTATTCAAAACATTCGAATTACGACTACTCTTAATTACTGACCACCCTGCACATTAAGAAGTCTCTGTATACACTTTCAGATCATCACTTCATACTGTATATATTTCCATATCATTAACTCTTTACTTCGGAATACCTGCTGCTCCCTCAACACGGCTTTCTCTCATAAGTCGTCGCTATACGTTTGATACCACAAGACCGGGAAAAGGTAGACTGAGACATCCACGATGAGCGGAATCACTGTTTCCTTCTTGAAACTACATTTTACTGTATTTACACCAAGAGGGCCTTTGAAGAGAAATCACCCTTTTATGAAATGGTAGGTGTTGAAATTAAATAATAAAGGCAATCCTTGAAAATCTCGGTTATTATTATTTGTAAACCTTTGATATGCGCCACTGTATATAATTAATCACATCTGTTACAAATTCTGAATTTCCTGCTGTAGATAACTCAATGCCACCGCACTCAATACCGATTAGGGGTCAGAAGCAACAGAGAAACTGGCGGTGCAATCTAGAAACAGAATTATAGCTTGCAAAGTAGTTAAAAGATAGTATACTCATTTAATATTATTGTTAAGAATCGGTTCAATATTATCTTTAATTTTTAAATGAGGCTTTTGTTACAAAAATTCAAACAAATCATTTGTCAGTAAAATAAATTTTTCACAACGTAACATTTTTGAATAAAACACGCAAAAGTTGTAGACAGTTCATTTCAGACGACAGTGGACTAGCTTTTTCTCCTTTTCTTTATACAACTTTTAAAGCTGCAAAATAAAAGGGTAATATACTAATACCCAGACAAAAACCACATGGCAATTATATAATAAGTCATGTTTCAAATAATCATTGGCCGATAATTCAAAAGCTTTTAAGAAGAACTGACTTGACAAAACCTTTGATGCTTAAGGCGACCGCGACATGTTTTGTTAATCTTTTTTGTAGCTATTGCAGCGTACATCCTACATACGTATGCGTATAGCGGTCATTGGTAAACTAAAATATTTTTGTAGTAGGTTTTACGACCTTTACATTTGCAATTGACATTCTTGGCGCACATCCTGACGCGATTAGTGTCTGTCAGAAACTTTCAGCTTGTTATAAAGAATTATAATTTATCTCAGCTGAAAGCAAAATGAAAGTATAAGAATTATGGGATACATGCTTGTAGCTATGATTCTCCAATCTCGTCTGGTTAAAGTGAACGATTTTTCATGTAGTTTTTGGCTTTTAAGCTAATGTAATACAGTATTAGCTTCCAGCGAAACGTAGAGTAGCTGCAGAGATTGCAGCTAAGGAAAGTACTCCTACCGCGTTGTTACACGGCGACATAAATGGAAGTAATTACAAAAAAGTTAATCTTTCAGTGGGAGGAGCTTGTTTCCACGGTACATATGTAATCAGACAAATCTTAAGTTGTTTACACCGATGTGGGAAGGAAATCTACAATTTATTCAAAATTGATTTGAGAATATGAGACATGCATCAAAAACAACTATGTTGATTTAATAACAGCCATCTAATCTTCAATATGTCGTATGCTCTTTACAAACATCGTTCAATGTCATCAATAGTGCCAAAATAATTCTATGATTATAAAAATCCCTTGACAACAACTAGTTTTGATAGCAACAGAGACCAATAACATTTAATTTGCATATAGAATGTCATTAATTGAAACGAACAAAAAGTTATTGGTATTTCATTTTCACAAATACTACAGCAAAACGACTTTCACTTTTGGAGCTCCCTTTTCTACTTTCAGTTCTTTGTCTTGTCGTTTTATTTCTTAAAATATTCTCTACGATTCAACAGCTCACAATGGTCGCCCCTCGAGACACAGAAAACGAATGCATATGCTATGTTTTTACTTTTAGTGTCTGTGAACTGATATTGCTTTACTTTGCTGGTATCTTTTATATCAAATTTAATGGAACTATTGAATGCCATCTTGTTGTATTGTTAACGTTGTTAGATGTGATCAGCATGTACCTAGGTATCCAGTGTGTTAGTTTCGGTTCTCTTCTTATTTTTCTTTTGGATTGTTTTCCATTTTATCATCATGTCCTTGGGCGCTTGATTTTGTTGATTGAGGAAGCTTAGATTTGACAGAGCAAAAATAGGATGTAAACTTTCCACCTGCAATACATAAGTAACTCGATAGTCTATACCATTAGGGGCTGCATTTTAAACTTCGTATTTCAACAGTGCAAAATATGTATTGTCATAATAGCGAAAGTGTCAAAACAACCCTACCTGCTTTGTGAACAACCACACAAAAGAACTACGTCAACTTAACCTGAAGCTAGCCCTTTTGACACTTTAATATAATTTAGTGCACATGGTTGGTTACGTAGCTCACTTGATAGAACACACGTAGCAAAGTCGCACCCATTTTCTATTTCTCGAGTGTCTTTCAAACTGACGTCTCTTCTCGATGATACTTTTTTGCTTTTAATGGGCTTTAGATAGAATTACAGGCCGGCCGGCGGACCTTTCTTCGTCAAGTCGCGTGGTGCAGTAAGACAGGCTTCCAATTGCCTTGAGCTGTATGTCTGATGTCTACCGGTGGATGCTTGGGTGCTAATTTGGTGACCAGAAAATGCATTATTAACATATTAACATCAAGGGTCACCTTGCTCAACTGGTAGAGCACATCCGGCGAAAACATAAGTCATGAATTTTGAGTCCCGATGGTAACATTTACTTTGCTTCCATGATGTCTTTTCATAACAATTTTTCTTAAAATGAAAGTTCGTGTTCAGTAAAAAATTTATATTTTAGCAGCTCCACTATTGTAATTTATTTAACAGTTCATGTTTATAGTATCCCCTTCGTGTATCTTTTATGCAATTTACATCCAGAAGATGTTTTATGTTTAGAGATTATTGCAGCTGTGAATAATTGCGTTTTATCAGCCAGATTTCAAGCAACCGTCAGAGCTCAAATGACTTTTCTAAGCAACTTTCTCAGATAGAGAAGCTTTGTTTCGAAAGACACCTCAAGGCAGAAAGCAATGTATTTATATCATTCATCAAAGCAGGAGTTAATTTGAAATCGGTTAGGTTATTGTTTAGAGAAATAAAAGAGTGTGCAATACCAGCAATGCATGATATTTCAGCTTTCATGTAAATATATTTCCAATGCAGGACTATGTGTATGTCTTTACTATTCAGACCATCCTCCGAACGAGATTTTGGTATGGCTATGGTTCAGAAGAGTTAAAGAGAACTAGAAACATACATGTCAAGCTCCTTTACTGTTCCAGCCCCGGTGATGGAGTGCATCTTACCCTTAATACCAAGAGGCCTTTGGGGCTAAATCCTTCAGATATTAGCCGTAACATTACAACAGAAATATCCTTTGAGGAATTTCTGACCCTACTGGCCGGAGTAATTCTGGGTTCGAGTCCAGGTAGTGGCGTAGTTTATATTTCTTTAGCATATTTTCAAAAGGACCTCGTAAATATCAAGCAGGGGATTGAACACATTTAAAAGCGGCTGCTGCCTTACAATACTATATTTGGTTTCATTTATCATCTTGTTGGTGTAAGTAATTTAAGGAATAAGGTTCTCCATAGCAACTATGCCTGCGTAAAACTTTGTCCGTAAATGAAAGTATTCTCACTAGCACGTTAAGCCCTCTCGTCAAACACTATTCAATATTTCCTCAACAAGCTTAATAACTTGCAATGAAAGTTGTATAAACTTAGTTGCAGCTGCTAGCTCATCTTTTATCTGACTTTCGTCAGGTTTCCTAACAGTTAAGCTCACATAAATTAGAATTTACCAATGTTTACAGAAAGTATTGCTCATCACAGTTTGTCAGTCACCGGATAACAGGTTGGACCAACACGCACCAAAGGTATTTCCAGTATGATCATCGCTGATTGCTTTACAGCAGCTGTTGGTGCTCGAAGATGAATAGAGTAAGACACCACAATTCCTTTCGTGATACCCTCTTCACATCTTTATCCATGGCATTAAAGCTACATTGAAGTCTAATTTACATATGGTAAGAAAACTCAAAATGAATTTATACCGTGTTTCACCTAGTCAATGCCACCCACTGAGTAACACTGCAGCGAAAGAAGACTCGTAAAGCAACCACTAGACAAAGATCACACGTCAAAACTATTTTGTAGAAGAAACCCTGAATTTTATATGATGATAAATAAAGACAGCGTATTATTATTGCATTTCTTAAGCATGGATGATGACCAAATCTCAACCTGTTTTCTGTCTTCCTGTACAAGCCGCACTTTCAAGTTCCTAAATTTGATAAACGACGTACTTCTAAGCTCCTACATATAAAAAAGTCGAGCTTCCGTCCTTTTACTAATTTAATAACGTCGTATGTTTAAGCTCCTATTAACATATAAGCACTGCGGCAATACAAGAGTTTTTAAGATTAATCTAATACCCTAAGAAAGTGGTAAATTTTCAATTTTCACTAAACTATCATGTCTTAGTGTCATTATTATACTGTAAGTTACATCATAATCTCATAAGCAGTTGCAAATTGAAGGATGAAAGAATTTCTTAATAATGAAGTCTTTGAAGGAATTACGAAGCCTGGGAAGAGCTTCGATGTCTTTTCTGACAATTTCTTGTAATTTCTAAGACAGTAGCATCTGCGCTAATTTATTCTTTGAAATAACACTGCATGTGCAGGAGTTGTTTTCCCTCTGTTCTTTTTCTGAATTATTTGTATACATTACAATAAATTTATCTTCAAATTGATTGCTAAGGAAAGCTGTTTTTCGTTTCCAAAAGAGGACACTTCTAAATTAACGAGGGCCTTTCTGAAAGCTAAATATGTCCACAAGCCTCTATTTCAAATTCTTCTCCACAGAATCATGCAAGGTCGATAAAAAAACTCTGCACTCCAAGTACATTTCCACTATTTATTCTCAGTTCTGTTAGCAATTTTGGAAAGTGTACAATATAGTATACATGTTGGATCCCCCGCCTCATTGCAGGCGGCCTCGTTTTAACTCCTACACATTGTTAAGATTAATAGCTTCGGTTACTGATGACTGATGTTAATGACATATCGTTATGATGTATAGCCCAAGCTACTTATGACGAATTGTAATGTTTTCACTATTTCGTGCAATATTCTTATCTCTTCTGTTGGTGCTGTTAATTTCCCAAAGTTCTTGTATTCATTTACCTCTTCCAAATCTTTACCATTTTTCACTATTCCACTTCTTGAATGTTTTCTTTGCTACCTCATTTCATACTTTTGCCTTCTTATTTACTCCCATACTGCCTCTCTTCCACTCCTTATTGGAAAAAACTTTTCAGTACACAATGTTTTCACTATTTCGTGCAATATTCTTATCTCTTCTGTTGGTGCTGTTAATTTCCCAAAGTTCTTGTATTCATTCATAAGAAACGAAATCGACAAGAGAAGTATGACAAGATGAAAATGAGAGATATGGAGCTTTGCCAAGGATACCAAAAGTGCCTTTTTACCTGAAAAGAAAGATGATGGAGTCTGAGTCTCACATGCAAAGAATCTCTGAGTTTACTGCCTCTCTTTCACTCCTTATTGAATTCTTTTAGTAGGTTTTTTAGCTGTTTCTCTTTTAGGCTCTCCGGAAATACTATAATGGCATCTGCAAACCTCAAGTTTACCAGTGATTATACATCGATGTTGATCCCACCGTCAGTACTCTGCCCTTTGAATATTTCTCCCATTGAAGCTGTATACATACCTGGAGGAAATCTGAGACATGTTTCACTCCTTTCACAATCTTGGTGTTTCCATTATGCTTTTCTAAGTATAATTTGTAGGGTATCTTCTTTACATGCCTCTTTTACCGTATAAGATTTTCGTCTTTACAGCCTGCACTTAATCAAAGTCCAAAACATTGCTGGTGTTTAATACAGGCCAAGTCTTTTTTTAATAGTCTACAAACATCATGTGACGAGGAGTAATCATTGGCTTTATCAACCATTTGAGTGGCAGTGGCAGTGGATCTTTTCAAATGCTAATTTGTCTTTTTACCAGGTCTAATACACGTTTACGCAGCTCACCAGCGTTTTTGCCGGATTGCCATGATTGGAAACCTCACCAATTATTGTAAACTTGGTAACGTCACCTAAAATGTTGTCCATTGTGGCAAGATAGTCGGCCATATTAAAGATAAGCACTGACGCTTTATCAGGTTGTAACCCTGAGGAGTGCATTCTTCTTTGTGCAGCAATCTTGTTTGATTTGCACTATGTCTCCTTAATAGCAAACAAGTCAATATTATTACCACAAACATATTTGGAGAGAAAAGAAGAAATGTTTACCTGTGATCTGGCTGCTTTTTATAGAGATTGTTGTTCCTTAACCGTGCTATTGAGGACATTCTTCCGGATTTGCATAATCATCTTGTAGGTATGTTAGAGCAATTGGTTGTATTGGTCTGTGGTTTTCTAAGGCTTTCTTGCCCCATGATTTATATTTTTCAAAGATATAGAATTTGAGATGCCGATTCCTAGTAACTCAAAGCTGCACATAATTGCACTGTACCGTCCACCATCCTCAGTGGCTAACAAACGTTAGCTGCACCTTTAAATGGGAGAATTTGTCACGTTGCTGGAAGAATATTATGTTGCAACAGGTAAACTGTTAGTAGAAGGGGATACTTACTTTCATATCTTTAATGAATCGGATTGTTCTGCCTTAAAATTCATTAACTTAGTAAACACTTTTAGCCTCGTGCAACGTGTTACTGGTGCAATCATACTTTGGATCTCAAAATAACAATAAAGAACGAGACACTTGCTTTCAATTTAAGATTAGTTACCCTGCTATATCAGCCCACACAGCTATCCACCGCGATATTTCAAAACCAAGTAGCACCAAAAGTCCCAGGTCTTTCCAAAAACTAAAATTACTAAATGATATCCTGAATTTTGGTTTGCTAACGACTTCGTTTAATAAAGTGATATTTATTTCTGTGGAGCAAAATGACTTTGATTTAGCAGATACACACCTCCCACTTACTTCACGTCTGGTTACCATCCGTTTATCGTCCCAGTGGTACACACAGGATATTTCTACTGAAAAGTAAGTAACGTGGCAGGCTGGAACGCCGTTGGCATCAGTCAAATCAGGTGTTAGATAAAGATCTTTACCTTCAGCATTGTGCAATAATAAAACAAAGTATTTTTTATACTGAATAAAACATTATTCATCAATGATCTAGAACTTTTTTGTAACATCAATAAGCTTCTAAATCGTAAGCCATCGGTGCATTATCCCTCATGTATATGAACGAAGGAATTGGTTAACACATTTGCTGACTTTTTCACTAATGATAATGATACTTGCAATTATGGCGATTGCGTACATTGTTTATCAGAGTTTAATGAGTTCACTCCTATCTCATTGGATGACTTCTCAGTTGTTGTTAGGTCCTCGGCAAATAAAGTCATGTGATTTGGATCCAATCCATGGGCTCTGTTCTGACAAGATGCTTGGATATATCTTCGTCAGTTATTACTGCTATGGTCAACCTTTCCTTAACGAACTAGCACGCATCTGAAAAGATGAAGGAGGCAGCCCCTGCTCCTTTACTAAAGGAGTCATCTTTGGATTTCGAAATGTATGAAACTTCAAGACCAATGTCGAATTCAAATTTTATGTGAAAGGCCATAGAGAAGGTGGTTGCGTCTCTGCTAATTAAATATCTTGTAGTAACTAATCCCAACTATGTATATATCAGTCAGCCTACAAGTAGTAAAACAGTACTGAGACTACTCTTTCAAAGGTAAAGAATGATATACTGCGTGATAATTATCTTATTATTATTAGACATTTTGTCAGCATTTGATACCGTTAATCATTGTGTTTTTCTTTACAGACTATCAACAAGATTTGGAATAAAAGGAAATGCACTGAAGTGGATACGACCGTACCTCTGCAACCAAAAGAAGTTTGTCTACATTAATGCTGTAAAGTCCTCCATGTGAAAGGTAGAGTAAGGGGTACCTCAAGGACCTGTCCTCTTCCTCCTCTTACACTTGCCCTACACAGCTCCTCTGAGTGAGATTTTCAGAAACCACAACGTTGCGTATCATTTACATGCTAATGATGTACGGCTATATGCCTCATTCCGACGTTCCATGCTTTATGATATGGACTCTGGTGTTCAGAAGATTCAAACATATGTTTTCTGAGCCCGAAAGTTGGGTGCTTAAAAATAAACTTAAGCAGAACAAAATAAAGACAAAACTACTGCTCCCGACCTCAAAATTTAGGTCACAAACAACTTTTGACTACTTAAGCAGTTCGATCAGAAAAATTGGGATAGTTTTGACACACGTATCTCAATGTCGGAGCACGTTAACTACCCCTGAAAATCCTCATTTTACCAGATCGGAGAGGCTTTTCCAGTTTTGCTCTAGTGCAATTATTGACTTGATTTTTGTTCAGCATTTCATAAAATTCAGCACATAAATGATAGTTTTCTCTATGTCAGTTATGATGCTTCAGCTCTGCTGTTTCCCAATACTAGTATCAAAATGCTATCCTTTTTTAAAGTGCTATTAGTGAATATTTTGAGACCTCTCAATTCAAAACTCCAGCCTCGAGATCCTTTTCTATAGATTAATTGCTGTCAAACATATCTTTTGTTCCTCAGCAGCTCATTAGTCTTACCTTATATCTTATGAAATTTAACCTGACTTGCAATTTTAAAGGCATTTTTCACCCCTTTTTCGATTTTAGATTTGCTTTAAAGTTTTTATTATCTTGTACTTAATGTTTGCATCTATGAATATTTTGAATTAGAACAATCATTCATAAACGCCAGAAATCTTTTATAGAGAAACTGTAAATAAACGTAATGTGTATAAAACTTTCGCCAGTGCGTGCACACATGCCACACCTTTAGTGTGACATAAAGGCAAGATAGATAAAGAGAATTTAACTGTTTTGTGACACCAACGTTTGAATTTTGCAAAAGTAAACAATTCATTTTATAGAACGGTTTTCCCACACACTGGGCATAGCAATCCTCTGGAATGAATAAGAAAGCCTTTAGCGAAGTACTTATAGGAAAGGAGAGGGATGAAACACCCTGTAGTAAATAACAGGCACGTGGAAAACAGTTTAATGTCATTCTTCTTTTTAAAAAACACGTTAACAAATTATTTGTGTCCTTCACAGCACAATTTCCTATGTTTTGATAAATGTGGAGTTTAGTGCAATAAGATGAAAAGGAAGTCATAATTAGCTTATACTCTTAACGAATGCTCTTGGTACTTTTCGGTACACCATGGGGATTCAAGCAAATGTTGTCTGCTTTGGATCCTGTTGACCTGGTTTTGTTTTAGAAAGAAAAATGTTACTTTGTTAGAGAAACGCAGAGAAGGCTCCTTTCTGTATATTAATGAAAGAAAACGATAATTCATCTTCAGAAAAGTAAAGTGACACCTTGCACAATTATCTAATATCGATCCTGTTGGACAGATGTCATATCTGAGGGAGAAAAGGCAAAGTAGCAACGGAAGAAACTAGTTAATACTGGTTAAACTTTCTGACAAATAGACTCCATCATAGCACAATGAATTTAGGCAAAAGGGGACCAAAATTAGGTGCTTATTTCCACCTGAAGACATGAGCCAATTAATGAAGCTGTCGACT
>JAAAKM020006971.1:92180947-92196095 GCA_010016025.2 Alatinidae sp. Z8VKAUB7J3
AATTTAGGCAAAAGGGGACCAAAATTAGGTGCTTATTTCCACCTGAAGACATGAGCCAATTAATGAAGCTGTCGACTAGGGAGCAAATATATTAGGCTGTAGTTTACTTTTTGCTAATCATCAAAATCTGTGAAGGGGCGATAACTCGTTACCTTAGACGTTTGCTAATGCAAAGAGAAGTGAAAATTAATGACAACGTATTTTCCCAACATTTCGGTGTCATCTTTACGCCATTATCAGGGTAGATAACGAACAATTGTGTAACGACAATTTATAATATTTCTACGCTATATAAAAATCTAAACAAAAACTTTCGCTCGGATGGAGTAAGTTTGAACATTCAAGTCAGGCTTGAGCGTGCGAATGTATAGCATCTCTTTAACTTAACTTGGAAATATTCAATCGGACGATCTGGAACTCTGAAGTTATACTTCTCAGCGTAATGCTTGTAGCTGGAGGACAAGTTCCGTTTGTGTCCATCTACGTGCTGGAAAAGAAGCTTGCGTGTATAACCTACATACCTTGCATCGCACCCTGTACCCTGTGCCCTGTGCGATTGGTCAAGATGACACCGAAACGTCGAAACGTCATTTTAAATGATCAAACTTTATTATAACCGATTAAACTCAATTTCCTTTGATAGTTCACCAAAAAGAAATGCAAACAATAAGATATTTCTGATGGGTGCAGGAGTCTTTCTTAAGGTAAGTTTAGTGACAACAGCGGCAGCAATGAGACGCTTGTTGATCTGTCTCGAAACTAGTTGCATATCCAGGCATTGATGGTAGGGGTATGGGGGCAACTTCAAAGGAGTGGCTTTCAGCATACGATAATGTGGATTTCATGGACTTTTCTTGTGTCATACTCTCTCCATCGCTCGTTTTAAGATCGTTATTTTCATTAATGTGTTTTCTGAAACCATTCAAACTTCCTAACAGTCACACTTTGATTAGAATAAACAGGCCAAAGTTTATAGGGGACCCTTGGTGGGGGTTGTGGGCTAGGCAGCTTCCCCTCTGAATCTGCCACCGTTGCAGACCAAGAGTGCCTCGTAGATCTTGAGCGCTTTACTTACGTCAACATTTTTCTCTAAGTCCTTGCTTATCTCATTAAGGTCAGAATATGACCATAAGTTCAGTGCTTTTTAATAAACTTAAGAGCGAGACATCGTGCCTTGTCGTGTCTTCCTTGGTTAAGCAGCCATGGTGACCATTGATTAAGAATTCAAAAGAGGGTTAACATTCTTCAGATCCAATCGGTGATCCCTCAGGAATATAGATCTTAAGCCGCCTTGTCAAATCATTGAAAAAAGGTAGACACAATAAAGTCTTCATAGGTTTACAAGACTATTAATTCTAGTTAATTTCACTCCGGTTGAATTTTATTTATATCAAGGAGAAAACAAGGACAGAAAACACTTATCTTGATACTGTGCTTTACAATTTTTGGTTCAAAGGCAGAAGATAATCTAAGATAAAATCGGACTACCTTGACTTTGCTTGAAAAGTATCAGAATGCTTATTTAAGAAGTCCGCTGTGACAAAGGGGGAGAGTTACTGTAACCATGGTAATGCTCACAGTAGATTTTAGATCAGGTAGGCCAGTGATCTTCTTAAGGCGTTGATAGGCTTATGGACATTGGAGATATAGTCTAGTCAAATTGCCGAATTCTATTAAAAAAGGTATTAGACTACCAGCTAAAAAAGAGACAGATGTTCTACTAGGGAAGCCTCGCGGAATTATCACGATATTTAGAAGACCAGCGTGTCAATGACAAGTGGAAGGAAAATTTGATTACATGCACTTAATAACGTAGATTATTAAGAAAGTTAGAATTGACGTTTAGTGGCTGTGCCCTCCATAGTCATCAACTCAGATTCCTGGTGTTCCAAAGAAAGTAAAAATGAACTACAAACATTTTACTTTGAGCTTTAAGGTTACAAGTAGAATTTCCTGTCACGTAAACGCAAAGTTCCTTAACATCCCTCCAGTTTAAGAAAAATGGCTTCATGATTCAGTGTACGTTTTATCATATGCTCGGGATCGAACCTTTTATTTGTTACTTAAGTTACAAGTACTTATTGCAAGTGCTAAAGTGCCACCACGATTTTGAAAGAATTATCAACAAAAGAGCAAAATCTAAAAAGAAAGTTTGAACAGTAGTTTTGTGTGTACTGTAACCTTTCTCCTTTCAGTTCTATTGCAATGTCACAAATTTGGAAAAGAGGATGATAAGCTTGGCTTAATGGGTCCCTTTGCTTTATCCCTGCACTTGTCAGACAAAAAGATGGCGTAAAAACATTCTAAACTCTCTTATAAGTTTAAGGTTTGTCGTTTTTTTGTTTGTTGTTGAAGCTGAAAAACGAAGAACAAACCTGTAAGTTTTAAAAAGTACAGAAGAAGTATAGTAAAAAAAGTAAAAGAACACATTTTGCCTAACGGTCTATCAGCTCTCCTCATTAGGCCTCATATAGCGACATATGTGGAGAATATGGGCTGACAATGTAGTATTAATGACTGAATTTAGCAGCATGTACCATCTTTTATTCGCCAAACATTAACTCCTAAAAGGAAACAACCACCTCGGGTTTCAAAGACCAAAGACCACTAAACAATGTGACTCTGCAATAGGGCAGCACTTGCTTGAGAACCCAGACTGTGCAAAAGTGTACTCGGACGATTGCTTCCCTGTTGTAGGAAATCCCAGGTCTGCATTTGATTTGGCCGTTCTGGAGTTAGTCCACATAAAAGCAAGAAAACCTTTGCTATGCAGACAAAAGAATTGGTTTTCTCACTAGGCCTATTCAATTAATCTTGTACATAATATTTTCGCTATTTCGTGCAATATTCTTGTTGTGTACATCAAACAAACTATTTGAATACCTTTTAATGCAGATAATAACAAAAAAATATTTCCTTGGGTAGAAAAGGAAAAAAGGAACTACATAGAATTTGTTTACAAATGTTGTGTAAACAAAGAGCATATTATGCGACGTCATACTACTTACAGCGACGTTCGACGTCGCACGATATGTCCTTTGTTTACACAATATTTGTAAACGTATTCTATGTAATACTTATTAGTATCAAATGCCATTATTATTAATTTTATTATTATACATTATTGTTAGTTACTATTATTAATTCCTACGGTATTTATTGTTGCCGTATTCACTCTTTTTATTTGCAATTTGGTAAATTGGCCTTTGTTTTTTGTTTCTGTTGGTGGTGCTTTTTCATTGATTTTGTTTTTCTTCCTCTTCTTGATTTATTGTATGTATTGTTCTGGATTTTTATTGTTGTTGCTGCTACTACGTTCTTTTCATTGATATAGGCACTTTATTTGTATTACCTTTTTTAATATGAATAATATTGTTCTGTAACAATGTAATCCAATGAAGAATGTAAGTAGACTTTGATATCTTCATTCTTTATTCTCTGTTATATCTCTAAATATATTTTGACATTCATCTACAGACCAGTATTTCATGTATTCCTTGCTAGTCTCATGAGTATTCTACATGGATCTGTCCTTGAAACTGCCTTATCAACACCTTCTTGGCTGAGGTAACTATTGACTTGTATAGTACGGAAATCAGTGTCAAACATTTGACCGAGTCGAGAAGAGGCTTCGCGGCTTTACTCTCCAACTTGGAAGTACTGTTCTCCGTACAAAGGACCGTTTGGGATAACTGAAAGAGAACTAGCCAATTTCGTAAACAACTCTTACTAGCTAAGGAGAGATTTCTTATCTCAGATAAGCTAATACTGTTCTTTTTGAAGACTCTGCTCCGTTTTTCAGTCTTATCAGATGATCTCCTTTGGAGCGTTGTAAAAATCCATAAGTCGAACGGGTACCAGCATTGGAAACGGGGCGACAGTCGCAGGCTAATGGAAGAGATTCAGAACGAAAAAACGAATGTAAACAAGTTATCAGACGACATAACTGCAGCACTTAATAAGGATATTGAAAGACAAGTTTAAGATACTCCAAGAGCTGAAAACTGAAGCTTCAATGACCATGGGACAACATGGGAAACTAGGATATCGAAGTCTGAAGTCAGGATGAATGGAGTATTGAATTGTTTGTTTGGAGAGCTAATAACATACCAGGAATGAAATCTGAGACTTCACTATTAGTAAATTGTTCGTTAAATGCTTTTATTCCTGCTGTCTTGTTAGGGCAATACAAGCTAACGATTTGATTCCAGGGATAGCTAGACTCTGTCGAGGATGGGAGCGTGTCTGTTGCAGCCATCTTTGCTGCTGTAGTCAAGATATGATGGAAGCTGTTAATATTGTACGATATCATTACATTATATTGTTGGATATATTATAACATTCTACTACAATCTTTGTACTTCATATTTTGGAACGCTTTCACTAGACAGCATTAACTTCACTGAGGAATGATGTGGACACATCCGAAATTTATAGTATTGTTTTTAATAACGATGGGGTTAGAAGGACTAAAACACACTAGGAAAAGCACCGTGGCGAAGATATTTGTAGGTGATCCGTCGATAAAGCACTCACAGCTATCAATGGCAGATATTAAACATTACATTAAAAGAGAAGAAGTTCCAAAATGGAAGCAAGAATTAATAGAAAAATATCTGCACAAGTACGGATGGGACAAATTGGTAGACATGTGGAGAAAACACGGGTTCGATAAATCGAAATCTCTTCAAACCATACAATCTGTGATTCAATTGTTAGGGACGAAAAGGAGGCTCACGGACTCGTTTCAGTCTTTTCTTAATTACCGAAATGCCGCCATGGCATTAAAGACATTAACCTTGGCAGCTGATAAGGAGAAAGGATCGGCGTTGAATGTTACTACTCCGGATAAAAAAGGTAAGATCAAAAATTCACAAGCGGACAAAATTTCAGGAGGTAGATCCGCAAACGTCAGTTCTGAAAATTCGAAAAGTAGCCAACTTTCTGCATCGGATGGTAATACCCCGATCTTTCGTGAGCTTCAAGTTGGCTACAAAGCAAGTCCTACGCCTAACAACGGTCGTGCTTACAGGAATCTTTCTGGGATTCTCAGTTTTACTACCGAAAAGAACGTCACTGTACCGTCAGATAGTTTAATAACTGAAAAATCGATGGCAGGAAATGACACTTTCGATTTCCAAGCGGTAGACGACGAGGACATTGTCGAGGAAGTTCGCGATGGATATGACGTCAACGTCGAAGTGAATAATGATGCTGACGAGGAGTCGCGTAAAAGTGCGTCCGGACACGCAAGCAACATGCACAATTCACGAAATGCCACTTTGCAACCTTACTCAAATAAAACCCGAGACAATCTTAAAAACTTCAACGTTTCCTCTGCAGGAAGACAAAAATTCACCAAGTCCCAGTTAAACGGTAGCTCTGATCAGAATTCAAATCCATTATTAACTTTAAAGACAAGCAGCGCAAATGCTGAAACCAAATTGCAGTTAGACAACAAACAGTCCAAATCAAACGTTCACCATCTCGAAGACATTTTACCGTATTCAGACAGCAGTAGTAATTCCCAAAAGGCTACAGAAGTTGCAAACTTGTCTAACTCCGAAGCTCAGGTAAAAAATAACACTGTAAATAACAGCACTAACATTGATGAAGACGATGATTCAGGTTATGAAATTCTGTCTAAATTCGATCGCCTCCTTGGCCGTAAAAAGTCACGTCACGTGCTCAAAATGGTCATTGAAGGGTTATCAAAGGAAGTATCCGCTACCACACGTGGTATAATATTACCCATTGGGAATCAAACGCACCAAGGAGAGGCTGTGAACCAAGCCTCGAATGCAAGTAGTGATGTCCTAGCTTTTGGAAACAGTACTGCATCTCACTCGAATCCAATGAATATATTTACGGATTCGGGAGCACCTAAGCTCGGACAAGGGATCGCTGGAAGTGGGAAAATTGATTACGAACTGTCCAATAAGTACGAGCCACCACCTTCTGAATCTAGAAACAAGACTGACTCAAACAATCAGACTAACGCGACAGCTCAAAATGGTGCAGGAATTAACAAGACCGCGGTTGAAGGTAATGTCCTGAGTGCTTCGCAAAATCCCAACGGGACATCGGAATTGGATCCCCAAGGACGTACAATAGGTAACTCTGATTTGACAAAGTTTATAGCCAAAGCGAGGGAGGAGTACCTCAAGGGTAATGAAGGAGCTATTTTTAGCCAACATATCTTTCCCCTTTTGGGCGACGCACTAGGCCAGCCAGGCCAGACGCATAAAACTGCTGGGCCGTTTCCAATGCAAATGGCCGTTCAAGTGCCAAATATACAAGGCGAAAATATGAACATAGGACGTATTGATAGCTCCAAAATGCCGTATTTAGTCAACGTGAATGAGAAACCGGAGGTGACCCCTAATACTCCACAAATGCCTTTCACCGAGCCTTCAGACACGCCGGAGGCTCCTGATGGTACCGGTCCACCGCCACCGAAACTACTAAAACCTATCGTGCCTCCTTCAGGACTTTCTGGAGCAGGAGCTCAAAACACTGGAGGCTTGCCCTTTGGACCTCCATCAGCTGGAGGTCCAAATTTCGGAGGCCCTAAAACGGCTAGTTCAGCTACTGGACCGCCTGGTTTTGCCAACAGACCTTCCCAGTCTCAGTTTGGTCCCTCGCAGTCTAGTGTCCCAATAACCGGAAATCAGCCTCAGACTAACGCCCAAGCGGGAGGCCCAGGTACAAATAGTGAAGGGCTGCCGGTTCAGGTAGTTCAAACGGGATCACCCTCTGCCCCCTCCCAAACGACACATGATGCGGTCAGTCTGAATTTACCGGTGATGTTCATCAATGAAACAAGTAAGGAGTGGAATTACACGAATCCTCAAGACCTCCGAAAGCCCCAGAGTAAGTACGATATTCCAGACCATCCTGAAACAGAAATCGCAAATGACCCAAACATTGCCATTAAAATCCCTCAGACCAACTTTAGCTCAGAGTTTGGGAAGCCCATTCCTCCTCAAGTGAAAGGACGAGAGGGTTTTACCAGCATGTCCATACCAGTCAATAACACAGATTATTCCCAGCCAAATCTAGCTACTAGGGGTGGTCCTGGGTTTATAACGGATCTTGCATCGATCGGATATATTGGATTTAACAAGTCATTAGACGGTTTTAAGGATGCGGCAAAGGGTATTGATTCTATAAAGGCTTTAGCTGAGAGAGTTGGTATCTATAACCCAAAGCTAGCAAAGGATGATGATGATGATGATGAAGATGATGATGACAAGGGAACCAAATCTGAATCAGCGTCTGCTGAATCAGAAGCCTCTGCCGAAGCAGAAAGCGGAGCAAAAAGCAAAGGGAAGGAAAAGAAGAAGAAAAAACAAAGTGGATCCTCGTCAAGCTCTTCTTCTTCGTCGGGGAGCGAAAGCTCAACAGAAGTTAGCGTATCGGTGGGAAGTAGCAGTGAGTCTTCGTCCGGAACGGATTCGTCGACCGGTTCGGGTGTGAATGTCGGCATAGCTAACAATGTGTCTGCATCAACGAGTGTAGGCGAAAACGGGAAGAATAAGACAACTGAGGGAGGCAAAACTGATGAAGGAGAAAAGAAGCCAGAAAACGGGACGGAGTCAAAGGGAAGTTCATCTTCTGGATCGAAGTCAGGGTCGTCGAGTGGGTCGTCATCAGAGACGAGCGTTGAAGCGTCAGTTGGAAGTGATACACAAACCACATCATCAACAAAAGTTGACAGTAACTCAGAAAATAAGTCGAGTGTAGGAAATGATCTGCAGCCTGAACCCACTGATGCTGGGAAAGGGAATAGCGGCAATGAATTGAATACCACAGCATATGCAGCCGTACCGCCATCATCGAACTCAACTCTAACGGGTCAAACGAATCAGGTTTTACTTGAAAATCAGACAGAGCATGCTCTGTCAGGTGGAAACTCAAGCACGAGACGAACGTCTGGTTTTGCATCCGACAATTCTATATTTGATATACCAGACATTGCTAATTGGTTACATAGTGCTATCACCAAAGAGAGGCCAAAGGGGTCTTCAGAAAAAATTGGCAGTAATTTGACATCAAAGTTGACGGGAAATCAAACGGAAGGCCTTACTTTGCAACCGCTTAATAAAACATCAGAGAACAGTACAAGTCAAAATAAACCGGTGGAAACAAACGGAAGCAAGAAACAGGTAAAATACTGTAAACTATAGTAAAGGGTTTTTGTCCATTAATACGAAACCAGTAGATGAAGTTATCGACGCATACCAATGAAGTAGCCTTTTTGGACATAATACAAGAACGGCCGCTGAAGTTGGAAATAAAAGAACCCCTTTAGAATGCATCATTGTCTTACACTATAGAAGAGATACTAAAGAAATAGAAAGTATGTCTCTACCGAGGATAGAACCCGCAACAACGCTTTCGTGGCGTGTGCTCTACCAACTGAGTTTTGGAAGTTAACATACTCTATTTCTCGATGACACTTTGTCTTACACTACAGCACCATGTTAAACATTCTCGTTATAGTCACAGAAAACAGAATAATTTAGAAGGTATACTGAAGTTGGCATTATTTTGAAGTTTTGTTATTTAAGAGTTTGTCAATTGAGGTACTATTACTTCGTTTTTATTACGAAATTTAACTTTAATTTGCAACCATCGGCTTTACTTGAGAGCAGAACAGAGGGGTTGAGCGGCCATCTTGCGTAGTACATAGGAGATTCTGTAGGATCAGTGTAAGTGTCTGTGGAGTAAGCAGGGTTTCAGACAAGGCTTGATTGTTACTTAAAATGTCAAGTTGTGATGAAGTGAGCAGAAAGTAACGCTGTATGCAAATTTGAGGACATCTCAAATACACATCACTGGGTTTCAAAATCCTTGAAGACATTTTTTTTGAAAAAGCAAGTTTTTGTAAAAAGTAGTTACGCAAATATGATTTTAGCTAATACTCTAGCGTTATGGCAATTCATGGTTTTTCTGCCCTCTGGTAATAAGTTACAGGATGAATGTTTACCATAAGTAACCATGGCAACTGAATACCAGAGTACTATAATTTGATATAATGACTTTCTTCCCTTCCCTCCACCCTGGCGATAAAAACTACCTAATATAGTTTATGTCACAGGTAATAGTTGGTTTGGTTCCGGTAAGCCCAGGATGCAGCAAAGAAAAGAGTTGCTTACCTGACCAGTATTGCAAGAATTCAAAATGCCAGAATTGTAATCCGTCTCGGCATTTATGCGATGGACACGAGACTTGCTGTTCCGGACTGCAATGCATCTATGGAAGATGTCAGAATCAACCTAAAGGAAGTCTAGGTATGTCGTTAATCATATCAAACTTTGCAGACACGGTACTCTGGAGTGCCAAACAAACGGGGGGTCTGAACTCCAGTTTCAATTTCGTAAAAGTTTTAAATAAGGATGACACACATGAGGACAAGATCGTACTAATTGACTAATTACCAACTGTTTCAGGGTCAAACGTGGCATGGGAAGTTATTCAAGTGTTTTCAGACATCATTTACATTTTGAGTACTGGGAAAATTCCTTGAAATAAATAAACGGGGAGGTCCTAATAAGGAGCGGGGGGGTTATAAATTTCAAAAATTAATAAGCGTGGGGGGTACGATTATTTGGCACTCGA
Source organism: Alatinidae sp. Z8VKAUB7J3 (assembly GCA_010016025.2). NCBI lineage: Eukaryota > Metazoa > Cnidaria > Cubozoa > Carybdeida > Alatinidae > Alatinidae sp. Z8VKAUB7J3. The sequence continues at coordinate 92,190,572 of JAAAKM020006971.1, forward strand.
GAGTACAGCGTTCTCAGAAATTGCTAGTTTTCAGAACTCTCCCACTTTCAATCGTCATAACAATACAAATTGGCCTATACATTAGTAAGTGAGCACTAAAATATCAATATTATTGTAGAATATATAAAATGAATATTATTGTTGTAAATAGATACAACAATAATATCCATTTTAAGATCAGTCCACAATCGATTCTTTAATGGGAACTCAATTTGAAGGGCTGTTTGTGGCGTATTATGTAACAAAACCACTCGTATCATTATGCCGAAAGAGCTAATTCGTAAGGAGTTACTGTGGACGTTTATGTAATCGCTTCCAGTCAGAACGCTTTTCTTGAAAAGTGAATCCTTGAAAGAGCAAGAGCATCTTTTTCATACACCGACTAATGATAGTCACTCATTCAACAAGTGATCTCGTAGACGATGGACGCTTACAGCGGTAGGTGGCACGTCAAGTAAACAAAGTCGTACGTCAGTCTTTCTATACAACTCTGATCACAGCTTATGGAGTAATAAGAGGGCCAAATTCTCTCATAATTTGTAAGTTTTGTAATAAGATGTGCAATTGTGAAAACACTCATACACACTTCCTCTTAATAGAGGGATTTTGTTCAGAATGACAAAATTTGATTTTCAAACAATTTACTCATATTAGTATGGGAATTTGCTTTTAGAAGCATAATTAATCAAAGCTATTAGCAAATGTAATATGTACATTTTAGTAGAAAATACGGAGAATGCACAGTTCTTACCACCACAACAAGTTCATTCCCTTGACCATGACGTAAAACGCTATCTTAAGAGCGTAATATTGAAGTTTGAAGATCACCAGTTGTTAAGTTGGTTTATGCCAGGACAAAAGAGACTGCTCCCTAGCCAATATAAGGCAGCATTTTAAATACAAATTTCTAGAAATTGATTTGGAGAAAGTAGGCCAAAACAACGAGAGAATTTCTTGCCATTGAGAACACTATGAAAATAAATTCCTCTCAACAACAGCGGCTACACTTAAATTAACATAAACAACAGTTGATCCTAGTGTCCTTGGCAATAATCTATTCACAAATTGCTATATACAAAGGTATAAACTTGCTTAGATCAAGAACTTCTTCGTGTAACTTAGTCTGTTTAAGAAACCAACATTAACTCATTTTCATTATTTTAACTATAACTTAGGAGAAGGCAGCAATGTTGGACTGCCAATTTTATGATACACAGGCACATTTTTGGTCAATTCATATCGTAAATTAAGGAGATAGAGGCTGTTCTGTACTAACTAGTTAGCACAAAATATAAGTTGCTCACAGAAACATTAGACGAATTAAAAAGATACAACTCAAGGAAATGACAAATAGTTTTAGAGACGTAAAGTGTATACTTTACTAATAGCTTTCGATACTATCATCACTGGTAAACTGACCAGTATAGAAGAACAACAATCGTAAGAAGATGAATAGTTACTACTCTTGGGTGCCTAATAGAAGGGGGGTTGGAATAAACGGGAGGGTTAGAAAAATCCCAAAAACGTAATAAACGGGGGGTTAGAATAGACGGGGGGTTGGAAAATGACCAAAACGTGTAATAAATGAAGCCAAGAACCAATGTTTAGAATTAACTGCAACTTCCTAAACGTAAGGTAATACAACACAAGCAATAGTCAGTTATTCGAGGTCATGGTAGTCTCCTACATGCCTTCCAAGATTTTAAAAATGTTCCCCTTGTCCTCCTGCTCAATCAGTATTATTGCTAGCATCTGTAATGTGCGTTTTTACACTTCTACAAGCCTCGTAAAAGGCCACCTTCATCTTTTTAATGTGTGATTTTCATATTTTGATAAAGACATTAAGACATTTTCTACTTGCCCGACAAAGTACGTCCTCAAAAAATTGTCATGGGTGACAGATTAGGTAAAAATTAATAGGCAGGGGTTGGAAAAAGAATGTCGTAGGTGGAAAATGTTGGAAAAATTAATTTAGCGCGGGGGGGGGGGACGTCTATTAAGCACCCAAGAGTAACAAAGATACAAGATTTTGTATTCACAAATGAACAGTCGCTTTAAAGAACGAACTCTTTTCTTTGCTGTAATATCTCAGTAAAACTGACGTCTTCGATGTACAGAAAACTTCGATATCTTTATCATGCGTCTAACATAAACAAGGATGTTTACTCTGATCCTTTGGTAAACACACATTCACTTTAATCTCGTTTGAACTATAATGTCCCTCTTGAGAATTACATAATTACCCCATTACATGACACAAGATGGGCATTCAAGAGTTATAAGTGTCAGTTGCAACTAAAATTTGTTTAAATACCTCTATGAAATATCGTATTCTCATACAAAGATTAAAAACTCGATGCTCGTTATTACCATCATCTATCCTGGTAAGTATATACTAGTTTTTTCATTATTTCATACATTTAATATGGATTGTGGCTAAGGTTCTCTACATGCAGTTTTAAAGCATGTAAAATTCTCTCTTCTCTTGGAGAAATTTCATAAGACTAATAAAATATTTCTCAGGGGGTATTCATAAAAACAGTACTACCCTATTCACGTGGACATGTCCGTTCATATCTCCGTTCATTACAGGGACATATTCCTACTGCTGGCCTTTGCTTTAGAAACCCATAGACCAATGTATTTGCTGAGTACTGCTACTTCACCTTTTTGGGAGCCATCTATTACTGGTTTTAACCCTGGCTTTAGAAAAGACGTAATCTCAGAAATTAGAATGTAATCACGTAGGTGAGTTCAAATTCACAGCTTTAATGCCATACTCAATAATGTTAAACTTCCTTTCAAACTATTTTCAATCAATTGAGTTTTAATCGAGTGATGAAACGAACGCACGACCTGAAGGAGTATAATTGCAAATCATTGAGCTTCAGGGAATTTGTTTGACTTTCTCTGCGCGCCAAGATACAGCAGATCTTTTTTGATGTTCTTCACTTGCAAAGGAACCTAGATGTTTATCTTCCTGTAGTGGGCCTTCAAAGCTTAGAGAGAGAAACAAACAAGAATCTTGCTGTTCTTTGGCGCTTAGGAATGGAGTGACTGGCACCCCCTGATCCATCACTTTATCGACACTACAGTAACAACTGCCTTCTTTCGTCTTCCTAGGACTACTTTCAGAGAGTTTCCTCTCTAGAATTCTTGTTAAGTCATCATCGGAATTACTGCATGTACTTGCAGTCCCAGATACGATGTCAGATGATTTCATATCTTTTTGTGATGACGTCAGTTCATCAAAGCTACGAGATTCTGTTTCTGATACCGGAGTCAGATGATCTTCTTGAAAGTCTTCTAGGGGTTTCGGCTCAACCATCAACAAAGTACCCGTATCGCCTTTTCTATTCCTCTGACTCTTAAGCCAATCCTGAATTCGTGCTTCCGGATCAAAGGGAGTCATCACAACTTTGGATTCTCTTACGACTTCGTCCATGCTCTTCCTTGTGTTAAATGTCTTTGGAACTTTAAAAAGTTTCTTATAAATTTCAAGAGGGTTTGGGTTCGAAGTTTTGGGTAAGGTCTTCCTTTTAGGACTTGATGAAATGTAGAAGACTGTTGAAGGAGGCGGTGGATGAATGCCGTTCATTGTTTTTATCCAAAGAATTGACTTGGTTCCGTCACTGACAAAGTATGCTAAATAGGGCCAAAGAGAAGAAAAGATCAAATTAAGCCAAGGGAAATATCTGTTTGCTCTACCTTATGGTACAAACTTCTAGAGTTGTTGTGATGTCACGGGGCTGACTAAATTACCTCACGATTAACTCTACAATAAGCCTAGAGTTTCACTTTGAAACAAACTGCTCTTGACTTTTCACTCCACTATGAACTCGACTTTTTTAGAATATCGCTATATCCATAGTGTTAAAGTGTACTCTTGGGTGCCTAATAGACGTCACCCCCGCTAATTAATTTTTAAAAAAATTTCCACTCAGGACATTCTTATTTCAGCCCCCAAGCCTATTAATTTTTGAGTAATTTGCCTCCCATGACATGCTTTTGAGGAGGTCTTTTGGCGGCCAAGTAGAAAATATCTTTATTAAAATATGAAAATCACGCATTAAAAAGATGGTGGCCTTTTACGAGGCTCGAAGAAGTGTGAAGACGCACATTACAGATGTTAGTAATAACACTGTCATTGAGCCGGAGGATGAGGGGAACATTTTTAAAATCTTGAGAGGCATGTAGGAGTCTACCATGACTTTGAATAACTGACTATTGTTTGTGTTGTATTACCCTACCTTAAGGAAGTTGCAGTTGCTTCTAAACATTGATTCTTGACTTCTTTTTTACACTTTTTGTACAGGTCTATTACATTTTTGGTCATTTTCCAACCCCCCGTCTATTCCAACCCCCCCGTTTATTAGGTACCCAAGAGTACGCCAGTTTAACCTTCGTTAGTGTGCTATTCCATATTGTTCTAATCAAGCTTTGGATGACAACTTCATTTTTTCATCATATTATTAAAGTTTGTGAAACAACTCCGCTTCCTAATTTGCCACCGCAGGCAACTGATGTTGACTCTGAATTTGATTTCATAATGAAACATAGGGCTGGTACTTACACTGTACAAAACTTTTCAAGAGACGTGTATTGCGGTGCTTAATACGCATGGTTATTAGTATAAAGTTGTATATGAGTGGCTAGAAACGCTTGCACGTGCTTGGAAAAAGGGTGCACACAATATAATGTCCGGTGCTATTACGAGGTAGATGTTTTATAAAATTAAGCGAAAGAGCGTAAGTGCTGTCTTCCCGCTACCATTTTGGAAAATTTAACTTTTGTTCCTGTCTGCCAATTTGGGTACCTAACCTAAGTAAAGAATTGACTAAAATATGGACAATTTAGGTGAATAAAAGTCATAGGTACTTGAAGAGAGACTTCTATTGCTCTTTACGTTTATGCTTCTCATTCGAATACATAAACATCTTTGCCATATATCTTATATATATTTACATACACACCATCTTACAATGTATTCTTACTGTTTTCATCCGGCAAACCCTGAAATGGGGACAGTAAGATTTTTAGGAAGTACGAACTTAAAACAGAACTCTAATATTGATATTTAAATATATAATCAAGTATAATCGCATAGTAACACCACAAAAAACCCCAACAAAACCCCAACAAACCCCACTGCGAAACAAACCCCAAAACAACAAACAAACAATAATAATAATAATAATGATAATAATAACGATATACAGGAGCTTTCCAAATTACATTGGCTCTTCATCTCCCTTAAAGAATATATCTCTTTCCAACAACATCAACTGACTGAAAAATGATGGGTCTAACTCCAATAATTGGTAAGTAGCTTGTATGCTAAGTTCATACGTAAATGAAGTTTTAAATGTAAAATAATGACCTCCAAATAAAAGTAAAATGCTATTAGTTATCGTAGATTACTCTCAACGTACAACTAACAAATCTGGTATTTGATTGTTACTTTTCACTATCCCCCTTTCCCCCATAACATTTGCAATATAATAACTGGTATTTGATTGTTACT
>JAAAKM020006971.1:92196195-92206258 GCA_010016025.2 Alatinidae sp. Z8VKAUB7J3
TTTCGCTATCCCCCTTTCCCCCATAACATTTGCAATATAATAACTGGTATTTGATTGTTACTTTTCGCTATCCCCCTTTCCCCCATAACATTTGCAATATAATAACTGGTATTTGATTGTTACTTTTCGCTATCCCCCTCCGCCCATAGAGTTCAATCGTTTGCAATATAACAAAAAGAAATATTAAACAGGTAATTAAAAGGAAAATGAAAACACTGGTAAATAGCCAACTTAACTTCTGATTCACGTTGGAATTACGTTGGAATGAATTAAATAAAATATTAACCAGTGCTCTATCGATAACAAGAAGAGGGTGTGTTTCTTTTAGGACACTTCCTCGAAATATGCTTGAAAACTTTGCTGGGTTTTCAAAGTTGCAATGCAGTTGCTTTTTAATAAATATCAATCCGTTTTTAAGATATGAAACAAACCTGTCATTCACAGAAAAAAGCAATCTTAAGAGCATTACTTACCCTGAGTATTGCAGGACCTCTTCTGTTGCATTTGACTACCCAAAGTGTATTCTGAAAATAAGATCCTTAAAGAATCGTCTTTATATCTTGGCTGTCTTTTACCACAATGTACATCATAATCTATTTCAAAACTCATGATTAGTAAACACGAAAATCACGCAATGCTGTAAATTTTTACGCTCGTCAATACATTGAATTTTCGTGAGCTATTGATAACTTTAATTCCATTCATTATTGGCACGGGGGCAAAGTTGATATACAAGCAGTCTCGTACACTGGTAAAGTATGTATGTGTACTTTTTCTTATACAGACAGCAGTACTCAGATAGTTACTGCGCAGTCGTAGAACATCTTCAATCTATCAAGAGGAACACTGTTCCTGAAGTCAGATACGGAAACAGGAAAAGTTTAACCCAAAAATGTACCAATCGGTGAATGAAGTCTACGATTTGAAAAGTTTCTTACAAATATCTCCACCACCAGCAGTCTGCCCTAGTCCTTACACTCCGCAGCCTCTACATCGGACAACAAGAGCATATGATCGTCTGAAATTTCTTCCTCCCTGAAAACTATTTACATCAAGTGCAAACAGATAGTGGACACCCTGGTTTATGTAAGCGAGATTTCTGTGCGTATTTTTAACATGCTGCTGTTTTCGTATTGCGTCTGAGCAGGTAATAGAGCGTCAATACTTAAATAAAGATTGCGTGTACAGGAGGAATCCTGTGGTTTTGGAATTACTTTTATTACCCATATATCTTACTGGTACCTCACCGAGTGTCGAATCTGTCCTACGCATAACACTAACTTATGGATGATGTCGTATACTACGTGGTATGGGGTGAAATAATTGCGCTGGGCCGGCTAATTTATTGCTAAAGGACTAGAACGCTTGTGCTTCTATATCTTTAGTGATATCTGATGAAAACTTGCCAAAACATGTCAATGTTTGTGTACTTTTGCACTGTACTTATTCAAAATGTACCATGAATATTTTGATGTTTATGTTTTTGATGGAAGTGGTTTTCTAACAATAAAGTCAAAATTATCCTCTGCGAATTTTCACTTTCAAAGAATAAAAATGTGTAGGGACATAAATAGTTAGAATAAACCTATATTAAAGCCGTTCGGGTCGAATGCGCCCGGTACCACCTCGCCGTCGGGCGGCGCCGGGCTGGCCGCGAACGCGGCGGCGTCGTCGGCGACGATGGCGCCATCCAGATTCGGCTCCACCGCCCCCCCGGGCGCCTCGCGAAAGCCGGACAGTGCGGCTGCCTGGAACGGGTAGTTGATACGGAGGACGACGAGTCCGCGCTCGGGTCCGGTCGAGCCGAGGCTGAACGGTCCGCCTGCCGGATCGAGGGGGTCCGGGCGCACCTCCTCGAGCACCGGGATCCAGTCGAGCTGCTCGATCCCGTTCGCGCCCCGGGACACGACCCGGGGGATCCCCACCGTGAACCCGCTCGGAGTGGTCGGGTCGCGCAGCAGCGCCCCCGGGTAGCGCAGCAGCCGCCGAGGCACGTCGTTGATCTCGACCAGGTCGACGATCATCGCCGGTCGCAGCGAGCGGTTCACGATCGGCAGGCCGGCGAACAGCAGGTCCAGCTCCCCGGGCCCGTCGAAGGCATCCAGGTCGATCACCAGCCAGGCGGGGTCGTAGATCGACGCCAGCACTGCCGGCTGAGCGAGCGCCTCGTCGAAGGTCATCGTCGCCGGCAGGGGAATCAGCGCCAGCTCACGTGCGGCGACCCGGGCGACCTCCTGCAGACTGTGCGATACGAACAGCACCCGTCCGAGCTCGACGACGGCCGCCAGCAGCAGGTAGAGGATGAACACGACGAGTGCGAACTCGAGCAGCGCCTGTCCCCGCTGACCGGCGGAGCGGGCGCTTCGACCGACGTGTCGACGGCTGGCCTTCATGGCGTGCTCTGTCGGAGGAAGATCGCGATCACGGTACCGACCAACATCGCAGGTGCGTACGGGATCTCGCGTTGCCCACGCACGAGGGCGATGCCCGAGTGCAGCCCTCCCGCCAGGGCGATCCAGAACAGCACGGGAGCCAGCCCGGAAAGACCGAAGGCGGCACCGAGCGATCCCAGCAGCTTCACGTCCCCACCACCGAATCCCTGGAGGGCGAACAGGATGGCGCCGAGCGTGAAGGCGACGACCGCCCCGAGAGTCAGAGAGAGGAACTCCGGCAGGCCGCCCGTCAAGATCGCGCGGAGCGAGGCCGTCGCGAGCAACGTGACCGGAAGCAGGTCCGGAATCTCACGGGAGCTCAGGTCGCACGACGCCGCGATGGCGAGCACCCCGACGGTCGCGAAATCCCAGCCGACCATGCGCGCCTCTTTCCCCGGGACCCAGACACCGAAAAGAGTCGCCCTCCGGGGGTGAGGACCCCGAGGGCGACTCGGCTACAGGCCAGATCCACTGCTTGCCGGAAGGACTGTCGAGAGCGAAAGACTCTGAGAGCGAACACCACTTCGAGAGCGACCGCGCGGACAGGAAGCCGAGGCAGCTCGTGTCCGCGCGGAAGACAGTTGCCAGCTACTCTCCGGCCTCGACGACGAGGTCACCGAGATTCGTCACGCCCAGGTTGTTGCCGAGGCGCTCGGTGCCGGCGTTGCCGACGATGCCCGACGGGTTGGCGCCACCGGCACCGATGTCGAGCGCGATGTTGCCGTCCGCGTTCGCGGCGGTCTCGATCAGCTTGCCGCTGACGATGGGGCCGTTGTCGTCGGCGTGCGCGCCGGGGAGCACGGAGGCCATCGACGCGATCAGGTCGTTGGTCTTGTGGCCGAGGACGGCGGTCGCCGCCGAGGCCATCAGGGCCACGCCCGCGACCAGCAGGCCGTACTCGACGATGCTCGCGCCGCGACGATTGCGAAGCAGCTTGCTCATGAAACGCATGATCGTGGTTCTCCTCGTTATCTTCTCGGATTCCGGACGTGGCCGCGTCGCCCCGGTCACCCGGGTCACGCGCCGTCCAAGCTCTGGGGTCCGGTGACACGCTTCACCCTGTCAGTGCCGCTCGCCGTGAAAGAGTTCCCATCCCTCGAGCTCTTTGCCGAGACCCGGCAGGTGTGGTATACCTGTCGAGGCGAGGAGACGAAGGGATGCGAGAGCGACTCGGTCACATACGGGACTCACGATCGGCGGCCCTCTGGCTGCTGACGGCGTTGTGCGTCCTGACCGCGCCGACCCTGCTCGTGGTCGAAGATCTCCTCCACCATCACCCGCAGGCCTCGACGTGCCACGAGCACGTGGAGTCGGTCGATCCGTTCGATCGGACCGGCCACGAGGTGACCTGCCACACCTGCGTGCGCGTCCGTACGCAGATCGCAGCGGACGACGGCATCCCCGTCGCGTTGCTCGCGTCCGTCCTGCCCCAGGAGACGGTGACCGCCGTCCAGTCCCTCGGGCACGACGACGCCTTCCTCACCGGACCGGGCTCCCGCGCCCCCCCGGCCTAGAGTCGAACACTCGAGGTGGTTGAGGCGATCCTCTGAGTCCAGGGGCTCGTCCGCCTGGCCTGGGGCCCTCTCCGCGCGGCTGCACGTCGGTGCAACGTGTCGATTCGAGGTGCCTGGACTCCGTCCAGAGCCGGAAGCCGTCCGACGAACCGAACGGTCCGTTTCCGCGCTCGAGCCCTGAAACATGACTGCGAAACGACCGCGACCGCAGGTGGGCGAGCTCTGCTCGCTCACCCGGCGGATCGCTGCCGCCACGACGATCGTCGCCCTGTTGGTGTCGTCCGTCGGGTCCGTGGTGGGCCACCATTGCGACTGGCAGATCGAGATCGATCCGCCGACCGTCGTCGGGGGCGCGGACACGTTCTCGGCCGACCTCCTGACCGCGCCCGACCACGACCCGGAGCCCGGGCTCGAATGTCGAGTATGCGCTCACGGGTCCCGACACTCGACGAAACCAGAACGATGTGACGTCGCGACCGAACCGGTCCTCGTCACCCACGCGTTCGACGGCCATGAGTCCGACGCGCCCCGGAGGCCGGAGCGTGGGCTCCGGGCCGAGCGCGCTCCCCCCCGGATCACCCCAGAGAGCACATCGGCATTCGTGTGATTTCTCTCTGCGGGTGCTCCCTCCGGGGAGACCGCGCTCCCGCGCCAGCGACGCTCGACGTCCGGCGCTCGGACGATCTCATGACCCTCACTCATCCTTCGAATCTCCCTCGCAGCACGGGGCGCCGGCTCGGTGCCGCCGAGTTCTCTCGAATGATCTCTCCTCATGTCCCGGCGCTGCAACGCACCGCGCGCCGCATCGTGAAGTGCGACGACCTCGCGCAGGACGCCGTCCAGGAGGCGTTGCTATCGCTCTGGACGAGCGACGAAATCCCTCCGAAGATCGGTCCCTGGCTCCTGAGGACCGTCGTCCACCGAGCCCTGCATGCGCGACGATCGGCCGGTCGACGACGCGATTACGAGAGCGCCGCCGCGGCGAGCGCGCCGACCACGGCCGGACTCGCCGTCGAGGACGCGCTCGACGTCCGGCGTGAGGGCGAGCTCGCGCTGCGTGAGCTCGGCGAGCTACCGGAGCCCCAGTCGGTGGCCTTCGCTCTGCGTGCGCTGCTGGATCTCGAGTACGAGGAGATCGCCGTCGCGACCGCCACTCCGATCGGGACCGTCCGATCGCGTATCCACCGAGCTCGGAAGGCGCTGCGCCGAAGGCTCGCGCATCGGGTGGACGGACGGGAGCGCGGGGCGTCGGAGGCCCGGCACGGAGCCCGCATCGCGACGGCGCAGGCGGCGATGGCTCGGGGTCGGAAGGGGACGGCGCATGGCTAGCACCGTGCCGAGGCGGGCTCTCCGCCTCGCGACGCTCGCGCTGCTGGGCGCCGCGATCGTGGCGTCGGCAGCTCCCTACGGCGAGGCGCGAGAGCTCACCTTCGTCACGACGTCCGACGGCGGTCCGGTCGGGACGACCATCTCGGTCGTCCAGGGCCACCACCGCCGTCTGCTGTCGCGGCGCGGCGTGCTCCGTTTCGCGGTCGGCGACTCGTCGATCGCCGAGGTCGAGCTGGTCACCGCCGACGAGATCCTCGTCCTGGGCAAGAGCCCCGGCGGGACCACCGCCATCGTCTGGTTCGCCGACGGCTCGGTGGAGGAGATGCGGCTGGTCGTCCAGCGCGACCTGACCGTGCTGCGGGAGGCACTGCAGGGCATCCACCCCGCGATCCGGGTCGAGGCCGCACCGGATCGCGATGCCGTCATCCTTCGGGGCATCGTCCCGAGCTTGACCCACTCCGAGGCCGCCGTGGCGGCGGCGCGCTCCTACCTCGCGTCCGGCGCCCGGGCACAGGCGGAGGGGGCCTCGGTGTTGGTCCGGGCGGGTTCGTCGGCTCCGGCCGCCCCGGCGCTCCCTGCCGACGAGCTCCGGGTCGACTCCGAGGGTCGGGGGAGAGGCGTCGCGGTGATCAACCTCCTCCGGCTCGAGTCCCTCCCGGCACGGGCCGAGGATCGCCTCCGCGACGAGATCGCGGCGATCCCCGGCGCCGAGGTTCGCGTTCGCCGCATCCTCCGAGGCGCTCTCCCGGACGACGAGGAGGACACGCTGCTGCTCGAGGGCACGGTCCGGAATCAGGTCGATCTGGTCCGTATCCTGCACACCGCCTCCCGTATCCTCACCGGCTCGAGCCCGACCGGGGAGGACTCCATCCGGGTGCTCGCGGACGAGTCCGGGGGGCTCTCGGGAACCGAGGGCGCCAACTCCGAGGACAACCGCCTCGACCTCGGCGGCGGTGGAGGTAGCGGCTTCGGCGGTGGTCGAGGCGCCAACCTCGGCAACCTGCTGGAGCAGAACGTCGGGCGCGCGAAGGCGCTCGAAGCGGCGAACGGCCGTGTGCTGTCGTTCGTCGAGGTCACCGATCTCCCTCAGGTGCGGGTCGCCATCCGACTCTACGAGGTCAACCGCTCGCGCCTGCGTAGCTGGTCGCCCGAGCTGGTCGCCGTCGGCGGCGACTTCCAGCAAGGAGGGCTGGCGCCGGCGGGCGACGCCACCCTGGTTCAAGGCGCGAACGCCGCCGAGGTGGACGGTGCCGGCGGGAACGCCGTGCAGCAGGTCTTGTCCTTCCTGTCCGGAGCCCTCGGAATCCAATCCCAGTTCGTGAGTGGGAACTTCGCCCTCGACGCGGCGCTGTCGCTGCTCGAGTCCGAGGGGATCGCGCGCAGCCTGTCGGCACCGTCGCTCACGGTGCTCTCGGGTGAGCTCGCCGAGTTCGTGGCCGGAGGCGAGGTGCCGATCCCGACCTCGTTCTCCTCCGGGCTCGACGCGGACGCGAGCGGTGTGATCGGCGTCTTCAACTCGGTCACCTTCCGCTCGTTCGGAGTTCAGCTCGGGGTCCGGCCGCTGGTCGGGAACGACGACACCATCACGCTCGATCTGCGTCCGGAGGTGGTCACCCCCGACACCGTCCTGACCAGCACCATCCGCGAGTCCACCGGCACCGACCCGTTGACGACCGCATTCTCGACCCGATCGCTCCGCACCACCACCCGACTGCAGGACGGGCAGGCGCTCCTCGTCGCCGGTCTGCTCTCCCAGAACCTGTCGGCGAACGAGAGCGCGACGCCGGGTCTCGGCGACGTCCCGCTGCTCGGCTCGCTGTTCCGCAGCGACGATCGCTCGGAGGACGAGCTGGAGCTCATCGTGGTGGTCGCGCCCTCACTCGTCCGCACGGCACTCCGCGACCTGGGACTGTGGCAGTTCCCGACGGCCCTCGAGCTGATCTGTCCGAAATGTGACCGAGCCGAATGAAACCGACGGTGGGCGACGACCTCGGCCGAAGAGTGGGGCATGCGCCCCGACGTCGGCATCGGTCCTCGCGTCTCCCCCGACCGTCCCTCGGACGCACCGACCGGCACCATCGAGTACCTGCTCCTGGTCGCCATCGGGCTACTGGTCGCCGTCTCCGAGGTGGCCGTCGTCACCCGAGCGGTCGGGACGCTCCTGAACGAGCTCCCGAGGGCGGCGCCGCACGCCTCGCCCCTCCAGCCGACCTCCGAGGTCGGAGCGACGGACGCTCCCTTCCGGCCCGACGGCATCAGCCCACCCGATCTCGCTCTGATCGTCGAGAGCGGCCCTGCGGACTGAGCCGATCGACCGTCTTCCGCTCGGGATGCCGAACGTCGCCTCCGCGTGATGCGCGCGGGTTTCTCGTTCCCATCCCGACCTCCGGTGAACGGGCCCCTGAGAATCGGCCCCTCGGTCTCGGCGGGGGTACAATCGACTCGAAGGGTCCCCGACTCCGAGGAGGTCGATCATGCTCCCTCTCGCCATCCGACGACGCGCGCTGGTCGCGATTCTGTCGATCGCGCCGGCCGTCTGGGCTCAGGGCTCCCGACTGGTCCAGACTCAACGGGCGATCGAGTTCATCTCGCAGGCCACGCTCGACTGGCAGGCCGAGTTCGACTGCAGCGGATGCCACAAGCAGTCGATCACGCTGGCAGCCCTGTCGGAGGCGACCAACAACGGCTACCCCGGGGTCGTGCCCGAGACGGTCGAGACGCTGCTGGCGGGACTACTGACCGGCGAGGCGGGTCAGCGCGAGGACGGTTGCTTCGAGCTACGCGGCGGCTCGATCACCATGTCGACGTCGTTCGGCGGCCGCGGGCTGGAGGCCTACGACCGCTCCAGTCCGACCGGAGCGCTCACCGAGCTGGTGGCGGCGGCCGACTGCCTTCTGGCCCGCCAGGAGGCCGACGGAGAGCTGGTCGCCGACCACAACGAGCTCCCCTCGGCCGAGGGCTCGTTCCTGACCACCACTCAGGCGCTGACCACCTGGCGACGGGCTTTCGAGCGCACCGGCGACGCCACCTACGTCACCGCCGGGCAGTCGGCTCTCGGCTGGCTGCGCTCCCAGGTCGGGGCGATCTCGGCCGCCCCGGTCGCCTTCACGACCCAGGACAAGGCGATGCTCCTGATCGGGCTGGCGCGGGGCGGCGCCGGCGCCTTCGACCCGGACGTCGTCGCGATGCGCGATCAGCTGGCGGCCGAGCAGCTCGCCGACGGCTCGTGGCGTCTGCAGCTCACCCTGGAAGGGGGCAATGCGCACGCCACCGGTCAGGTCGTCTACGCGCTGCGCCAGGCCGGCTTCGGACCGAGCGAGCCGGCGCTGGCGAGCGGCGTGCGTTGGCTGCTCACCGAGCAACAGGAAGACGGCTCGTGGACCAGCGCGTTCTGGGCCGGCAACGAGCCGTCGCAGGTAGCGCCGTCGGTGTGGGCGGCGCTGGCGCTCGCCAGCCTGCCGCGCCCGGCCGACTGAGCTGCACCGACCAAAATTTTGCTCAACTTTAACAATCTTAGCAATTTTTGCAGGAAAACGGGCTGGCGTCGTCAAAATTTCAATTTCTCGAACTTTTCCCCCTTTTTTTTCTGAACGGTTTTTCAACCATCTGTACGTCCCGCAAGTGATAGCCCCCCCTCCCTCTACTTCAAAGCTATTAAGATATTATTCGACTATGTTAATTATCGGAGATAATGCTCACACTTTTACTTGTAGGTGCCCAAAAGCACTTTTTGCTTGTGGGATATGTGCATTAGAGACATTGAAGTGATTGTTTAGATGGAAAAATCTTACGGCAGTGACCCATGACATCAAAAGTCGCTTAGCAGAGCTAGTGTTGCGTCAAGGGAAAAGCTGGGGCTCCTCCCCGGTCCGTAACAGTGATCAATTTCCTTAGTTGCTGAATTATTATATGAAATACATTATGAGCAGATTGGATTGTGTTATAGTTTATTACCCTTTTTAAACAGGATAGTTTAAAGTAAACCCTAATATAAATGCTTGTTAATACGTAGCATAGGGAACTTTTGATAGTTTACCCACCTATTTTCGGGCTCCATTCAAATTTTTTCTCGTACTCCTTTTCGTAGGGGGTCAATGTCGAGCTTGGAATCCAGCCACAGCGGTTTCTCGCAGCTCAGTATTACAACAGCGGCAACGCAGTCGTCAGGCCAGAGCAGTTCAACGCAACATTCCACGGTATCAAGATAGCAGTTTCACCGATCAATCCATTGAGTTCTCACAAGATACGACGTTGCTAACCAATGGAGTTCTGAATATAAGGAGCAGACTAGATACTAAGGATACGATACTGCGAGAAGCGCACGCCTGAAGGACCACGGAGCTTGCAGTTCACGCGGGGCATCTATGTATGATCACTGGAGTGCGAGAGAAGCCCAGAGGAAGAAATGCGTGAATAGTGTGCCGCAAATTGCTAAGCAACCATTTCACTTTCTTTGTGCTCTTGATAACTGGCCAGAGCCGTGTACGTTTAGCGAGTTAGGTTGGTATTATTCACATATACATAAAAGACAGATTCAAGGCAGCCAAATGGGTCATGGTGTGCGATCTGCATTGCAGAACGTGGAGATGTTCCTTAACTGCTTGTTGTGCTCAAAGACTTATTGTAGCGACAATACACAGAGCTATGAAAGACTAAACTCTTCTGAGCCCATTAATTGAGTACTGCAAGTGACATCACAAGTGAAGGAAGCGTGTTATCATCGATCATTTGCCACAGTCGTTTATGGATAAGAAGAGAACTCTATTTTGATTTTGCAAGAGATCAAAT
>JAAAKM020006971.1:92209752-92220373 GCA_010016025.2 Alatinidae sp. Z8VKAUB7J3
AGAGGCGGTCCTACTGGGCGGTTAAGTCTGCCTCATGGCTTTCTTCTCTGCCCGGTAGCCTAAATTGAGGGACGTTGCCCTTGGACCCCCAGCTGCCCTTTATTTATTAGTTAGCCTATTTTGTGTTTATTCTCTTTATTTAGGGTAGTTTCAATATCGGATCCACTGCTCATCAGGGGGTCTTTCATTGAGAGACTGCTAGAGAAGTTATATCGGGTTAAAACGAAAAGGCATTTGTTGGAAGAAGCACCAGGAACATGAAGGCATAGGTTATGATGAGAAATATACTTACTTGCCAAGGTCGTACTCGGACTCGTACTTCACTTATGTTCAGTAGTTCAGTAGTAGAACATTCAGTGTTTACGAATTTGCATTCATGGCGTGCGTACTTGGTGTACTGAAGAGTTCTTTACTTAGAACGGCGTATCCTGGGATATTGATGATAAATATCCGTAAATATAGACCACCAGCCAGCCTTGGCTGCATTGGCGACTATAAAGCAGGTATCAGCGCTGAATTTTTAAGGTCAATGTTTTTTCTAAACTCAGGTCAACATGTTATCGACCCATTTCACTGCGGTGTCCAACATTTCGCAAATGACGTTGCTTATCTCGCCCTTGCAGAGATTGGATTTGTGTATAGACTTGCATTGTAATTATTGCAATTTAAATATATTGACCCTGCATGGGCGTTCATGAATAGTGGTTTCTTATTTCTCGACTTCTTAAACTTACCCAAGGTTTGATTAAAGCAAAATTGTACAACTCGGCGGTAGACGCTTGCCATTTTATCTGTGGCTGTCAAGTCAGTGACCCTTTTGGTGCACTGGTGCAGACGAATAAACATGACCTGAGCTCTTTTGATATTTAAACTCGTTTATCGTTTGACATATTCAGTAAATTTCCACCTGTGACGGGTTGCAATGTTTAACAAACAATTTGGGTCAGGGATCGGATGAGCCTTTGCAAAATGGTTTGTGGCATCACCGCGTCCAAGACGCGTAATCAAGACATAGGCTTAATAAGATTGAGTTTGAGTGTGGGAGCGTTTGCAGGGTTGAGAGCGGAGCACTGACAATTTCCGTAACACCAATCTGTGAGCAAACGGACGCTTTGACCGATCGAATGAGATTAGGATCTTTAGAGAGAAAAAAACGTGATAGAAAAGACTTAAAGTAACTTTGTTGATCACTAATCAGAGTGGCAGCGGAACGTCCCCCCCCCTCCCCCTCCTGTCGCCATTATGAATGAGTTTCTTTCGCAGCAATGACGAAATGTCAAGTTAGTTGTAAGCTAGTAGCCACTAACTTGCTTCTGGAGTTATGGAGCGCTGTGGTATGATTTCGATGCTTACACGTTTGACCCCAAGATAATTCTTCATCGACCTTGTTGTTAAGGATCGATGCTTGTTTTCAATTCACATCGAGTGAATGCACGGTACCCGTGGTCTGAACAAGCCTAACATCTGACTTCGTTCACCAGTAGCCTGCTTCACATTGGATATCTCAGTTACCTTGCTTCGTTATCATGTGTATTCAGTGGATATACTGTTTACTTGGAATGCTTTCAATATCTGACCTACAGCTTATCTGATGCGTCTGATGGAGAAACCTTTCATAGAATTGAGGCATGTCTGAAATTGTGCGCAAGTCGAGCCTACTTACTGATGCTAGGAAGTTGTATGACTGACAAGAAACTTCGTTGATATCAATGGGGATAATACGAAGTTTCTGTTATTGTTACGGCTGCCCACTTCTAGGGTATTATCGTCGTCTGATTCGATTAGTATGACATCTCGTTTATTCCCACCATTTGTCGAAATGTGTCGCAGCTTGCTTATTGCCACTCCTTAAAGTCATCAGTATCTCTAGCTCTTACTTGTTTGGCATACAAACTTGACAAACTGCACATTTCTTGTGTCGCACTTCTTCGTGGTTTGGTAAGGGTATGGGGAAACATTTGATAATGTTTAAGCTTGTGATGGGTGTTGCCGAGGTTTAAATCTAGGACTTGTTAGTTGGTTCAAGAAGAGAAAACAATGGGTTTTACTTGAATTCATAAGGTCCAGCCTACTTCGACTAGCTCAAGCTGTATATACATGAATGACCATTTGAAGGGCTTGAGTGGCTGGACTGCTTAGGCCAATTTGCACAAAATTCGGTCACCAGATCAAACAGTTGAACTATAACACATCGAAATCGCCTGGTGTATTCAACAGGGTGGCGATATCACGTTTTATCTGTTCTCCTGATTACGCAATGCTGTCGTGCAAAAATTTTCTGTTATTGTACGCTTGAATACGTTTCTTACGTTTTTATTGTCTATAAACATTCCAGGATAACTTACATTCATCCAACATGATTATGGATATATAGGAAGACCCATTTTACTAAATTTTGGTTGTAATTTTTAGGTCAGGCTGGGCCTGACTAGCCTGCCCTCTGACTTCGCCACTGAAGGACAGTCCAAATTCTAAAGGGTTCTTTCAAAAGGACAGTTGTGTATAATTATTATTTTGCTTCACTTCGATCACTTCTCACAATTGTGCTCTGAGGAGTTTCAGACTACTGTGAAGCTGTGAAATACACAATTACTTTGTTATTTCGTGCAGTGTTATTTAAATCAAAATTCCGATAAATTCTGTCTGTTTTGCCATCAGTATATACAAAATACATGTCTGCATTTCTGTAAACAAACTTTACCATATTCCAAATTTGGCTCCAAATCTCCATGAACCGAAGTTTCGACGTAGACAAATGTGACCATGTCATACTTTTTGGGAAAGCTCTGAATAAACTTACAAATTTTGAAAGGAAATATAAGAGTAAAGACTTAATACTCGCAAGAATTTCTATCATTGCATCGATTTTATCGCAGTCCTTTAATACTTTGATTTGTATTCTTTTGCTTCAAACTCGCTGTACAGTACAGGATACCCATCAATTTTGTATTCGTGCTTGCGACAAGATCCTCCACTATTTCATGACAATCCTTACAACACCTCTGATGACGGCGCTAATTTTGTCTTTGTTCCGAACAAGTTACTCTATTAATCGCCGTGGTCTACGAAACCGATGTCTGTCTTTCAATTTATCGATTTTGTTCCTCATTTTACAACATTCATATTTTCAAATATTGGTACAAACCAAGATTGTATACCTGCGATTGCATTTATTTGTACTACAATTCATGGCACATGTACACATTACCAGTTCTATCTGAAATACTGCTACTCAAACACTATCTGTAATATTCACTTTAGAGCTACCATCTAAAGAGCTCCGCTGCCAAGACTAAGTAAGTTCTGATAAGCAAGAAGTTAGCTGGTGAGCTTGTTTGAAGATAAAAAGGACATAATGACAGTGTAGTATTTTCTACTAGAGTGCTCCTTATGTTGGGAGTAGCTCCCTGCACATTTCTGATATTTCTTAAGAGATTTTAGAGATCTAACGAAATGAATATCAGTATCGGCATTGGGTTGCTACTTGAGATACTTTGAATGGCAACTTACTCACAATTTCAATTAATAAAGCTGTTCTTCAAGACATAAACAAAGACGTATAAAGGTAGCAAATCTTTGACAGTACCTAGGAAGAATAAGTAAAACCATCTTTTTTGACATGGCATAGAAGTAACCTATATGATTACATCAAGTAAAAATATGAAACATTTCGATGGTCCTTTCAGCAGCGCTCAAGTACTAGACTGAGCTTAGGAAATGAGGACCCTTCAGCAAGTATTTCGCTAAAAAAGCTGCGGAAAGGCTTAATGTTATTGCTGATGTTCATTCCTTTCCAGACATCAATGATTATGATCCTTTTAGGGCAAGAATTGCGCCCGTGTTTAACTAACCAGTAGTTTTGAGTTATTACTTCTAAAAAAATCAGCTTGTCTTCTCCAAGTTTTGCTAAATAGTGACAGTGGAATGACTGACAATTTATGATCTCTATTCAATATTTTCTAGTCACGGACAGGACTATTGAAATCTAACATTCTCTGTATTGATTATAATCAATCCTCTTTTAAGACCTTCCTTCCATCTTACCCCTGAAAGTTTCAGCTCATGGATTCAAGGTGAGCAGTTTCCTCTCTTTCATTACTCCACAGTACTCCTGTCGTCAAATATTGGGTCCACTGCAAACAGACAGAACATCTCATCGCTAAATTTTACTTGCTTTAAAATAATTTTTTTATATTTTACTCCCAACATTACTTTGCTCGACACATTTACTCCCTCTGATTCAAGAAAAGATACGTCATTGAAAAAATTATCTCTAGTACAAATCGCAAAATGGCGTTGAATAACTGAATTACAATTCTTAAGTGTTATCGTCAGCTACTAGTCACAGTAATCGTCTGTAAGAAAAGGAGAAAAACTTTTTACGAAGAATACGTAGGGGAGCAGGGGAAAAACAATGTCGTTATAAATATAACATACAGACAGACAGGGGACGGACTTCACAGACGATTGGAGAAGAGAACAAGATTTTGCTGATATACTCTCAACTTACCCCTTTGGAAATTTTTGACGCAAGTTGGTTTTCAAGCCAATCTTGGCAGTTTTTCATTTTACTTTCATGAGCAACTTACCCAGTTTTGCTAGCAGAAATTCATCAAATTTTCGAAACTTTACTACGTTTGCTAATAAAGGCTGGTGCATGTTGAACAAGTCTGTTTCGTAGCCTTTGTTTTGTATAGCCAACATACTTGCTAGCGACATGTGAATTTGTAAACTGAAAAAAATTATATGTTGTTAATATTACATCTCTTTGGGTTACAGGCAACTAATGTTTGGTCGAATAGACAACACCCACATTCACCATAGGAAATGTAATACCCTTTGCTGTCTCTATCCTCTCTTTAAAGTTTAAAAAATCTTTCTTGTACAAACTTATCACTATGATGTTGTCAAAATTGCTAGTTTTCAGAACACTCGTCTTTCAATCGTCAGGAAACTATTAAACTAAAATATTGATATATACTATATATATATAAACTAAAATATCTAAAATATATTTATTTACGAGGGGCTACAAACAGTTTGATTATATTGACCCATCGCCAATAAATATCCAGGGATTTTAATTTTGTCAATTTAGTGTGCAATCTTTCAATAATCACCCACAGACGATCAATAATGTTGTCTACTTTTAGTCTCATCAATATTATTGTCAAGATGTTTGAGCAAGCGGCAGAGATGCCTAAGCTAATAAGTCCAGGTCAATTCATTGAGCGTCTAGGGGCCACTTTTGGCTCTGTGGAGCACGCTGATGGAAACCAAGGTCCCTTAAGAAAAACCGTGGGGACCTTTATGGAAACCAGGCTTTGGAGAAGAAGGGTAGCCTCGTTCCGATAATGCGTTTAAACATCGAATGGCGGGGCTTTCCACACACTTCAAATTTTAGGAACAGAGGAACAACATGACATTTGAAATTGCAATAACGAAATTACGACGTCGACTTCAACTTTAAAGAGTAAGGTTTAGCACCAATGTTGAATAGGGAAGATATAGAAGTAACAGGAATCAACGGATGGCCTCATCAGTTGGTTTCAAGGTGTCTGCAGTTCTTCCGGCAGGAGGGATAGGTGTTCGCACTGGATCTACGTTGCCAAAGCAAGTGAGTAAATGTATTATCACCACTGGTTTCATGGTAACCACTCGCTACTTCATTTAGATAACTTACAGCTAAGAAAAACATTGCACAACTAGGAAGAGCGTGAGAGAGTAACGTATAATTGTTGTTGAGGCTATAACTTTGTAGTCTACTTGTCTACGTGCGAAGATTAGTCCCGAGCGTTGTCTTTAATGGACCGAGAAATTTGGGCCGAAATTTGAAGGTCACGCTCATAAATGCTTTTGTTGGCCCTAACTCGGCCTCGTCCCAGCCACGTTCAATGAAATCAAAACTATGCAATAGAGACAATCGGCCTTTAACTCATTTTTAACCACTCTTCTAAGGATCAGGATAGGTAGGTGCTAATACATATCTGCACCCCACCCAAACTCCTTTCGGCTTTCCATATTTTTATGTCTTAAAGTAGGCCCCTTATTGTCACTTTATCGATATATATTAGTGCTTTAATAAATTAATCAACTGTTTTGTTTATTAAGTTTTGGGTTATGAATATAGCTATAACGACAAAATGGCTACAATGTCGATGAAATTTACATTGGCGCATAAAACCTTCGTGTTGATAATAGACTAATATGTACATTAATCATTATTATTTTTGCTCTATAAATTTCAAATAATTGATAGACTTATTGAAATACCTGGTAAAAAAACCTCATAGGATCCTACACTTGAGACATGAATATATCATTTATGACGAATTGAAGAGGGGATGCAGGGTGCAGATCTGTATTATCGCAGGGGAAGGTAGGTATAGGGTGGGCCTAGCCTATGCACGTATTTTCACTCATTTGAACTAAAAGACTACTTTCGTTACATCAAGGAATTTTGCCTTAGACCCTAGCTGAGTTTGCCTTTTTTCATTTAAACTGTTATCACGCTAATTATAGGTAAACCACTAGCATATAAAATTTTCGTCCGGAGATGCTGGTACGAATTGAACACCCAAAATGCATAGGATAATATATTTAAGGACTTACCAGGTCCAATTGGTGAAAAAGTAAGATCAATCCCATTCCTCCCTACAACCAAAAGCCACCTATTTTAGAAGTTGGTCAATTTTACAACTATAAATGTGAGATTTAACCCATGATCTTGTAACCTTTTTTGCAGTACCATGATGTAAGAGGCAAGCCAGTTATTTATTACAGTATAACAGCATTTGAAAGGTAATATTGAGCTTATTGTTATGTATATAATGAAGATGTGGTTAGTTTCTCTTATTACCTTAGGCTTGTGAACAACTATGTATTAAAATAGATTGATTTGCTGAAGTTAATATATACTAATGACATTCATACATTATGGAGTCACCTCATGAGGAGATTGGCCTGTGATAGAGGTGATGAAACAGTAATAAGACCATAAATCTGATGTATCAAAACAGAAATACAGTAACCACAAGATATACAATTCATCAAAGGTATTAAAGTAAAGGTAATTATAAAGTCCAATCATACCAGAGTTCATTATTAGAGATGGCTTTGTTGGAATTAGGATTTCAGATTACACAATCATATTGACCTTTGATCAGGTCAGGATACAACACAGATCTTCGTCTTCATCAGTTTATTTGCTTTGACAGACTTTATTCTTGAACAGTAATGGTAAAAGAGAACAACAAAACTCCCTTGACTTGGTACGGAGTATAATTCTCAAATACATGTTCTACATCATATGCATGAGTGTGTATGAGGATAAATGTATATTTTCAGAGATCAGTGAAGCCTTTTATAGATGCAGAATACTTTGAAAGATGAATTCTCTATGTATGTCCCAAGACAAATAACAATATATATGACATTCGGGCATCTGGATATGTTTGACTGTTACCATAATGGAGGACTTGTGGACAATTTAGATCTGGAGCTAATTCTCTCCAGGACTTCAGGTTTCAAGCCATCATGATATTATTGTGCATCCCAAATCTAGTATACAGAGACTACTACCACACATAGCTTTGTAACATTGTAAAGAACCCCATGTATTTGTAAAACTACTTTGGGAATCTTTTACATTGTGCATAGATGAGTAAGCTCAAACAACTTCCATGCCTTTCATAATTTAAGTTTGCATTTATTTTTACATGTTATTTGATTTTGGAAATTGTTCCTGAAGAAGTGTAAAGTATCATCAGTGGTGGAGACATATTTTCTATTTCTGTAGAGTCTTGTGAAACATATATAAGTATATTTATGTTGCTTTCCATGAATTATAGTTAGTTGATCAAATAAGTTGAAGGCTTGCCAGGCTTGCATATCAGGTTGTGATTTTCTGAATTTTGTAACAGCTTATCAGACCTAATGAAAGTTAGAAGTGCTATAAAAGTGTAAGAACATTTTTTTTAAACATGTAGAAATGTTAAAGTTGTGAAACAAGTTAGCCATAAAGGTTCTTTTTATTTGCAGTATTATCTTCTGCCATGTTTCTAATATCACTTAAACTTCACTTCTTTCTCTCTTTTTAGTGTCCCATGGATCCAAGATATTATTGTGCCAGTTGCAGAGGGCTGGAGTGATTACATTCTTGAGGTAGATGAAATTACCTTGATGTATACATTTCAACTGATTTGTTGTTGTATTAAGAGGGAATTACGTATATGCTATGGTAATCATTGCAGGAATTCAATAATTTTGACCTCACTAGTGCTATAAAGGTAAAAAAAAATTATAAAGTAGTATGATATTTATAGTTTTAAAATTAATTAGATTGATGGCTTTGTTTGATTTAGTCCAATGATAATATCCTTTTACTAAGGTATACCAAGTTTGATGCGTAACTTCGCTATATATAATTTCTATTTCCCTTGCACAATTTTATTTCCCAAACTTGTGACATTCTTATTAAATGCCTATCAATTTCTGAAGGATCAGTTGACATGCACTTTCTTGTTTCACAATTGATTCAATAGTGTGTCTTTGGTCATATAGATAATTTTGAGTGAAAGTTCTTTTCTGGCTCCATAGCTTTGTGTTTTTTACAATTTTGCCCTTCTTTTTATGCTTAAAAACTTATTTTTCAGCATCTTGAGTTTAAGCCTAATATTAAGGGAAACCACTTTACAAAACATAACTAGTTAGGGACAATAATAGATTCATTAACCTATTAAGGCTGCCCTATCTTGCTATTTTTATTCAAAAGGCTTGTGTCCTTTTGTCAGTTTTGTACTTTGTTATGTTAATGGAACTAGTCACTTGAATAGGCCTAATGAAAATTGTAATGCAATTTGATTGGTCCAATTTCTGATGGGCTTTTTCAAGACTACTGTTGGGTATACTCTTTTCTCACATTTCATTTCAAGCAATCTGACAACTGTACTCTGAGGAATGTCAGATGAAAATAGCTTCTAAGTACATTATGTTTTTGTGATTTCATTCAATATCCAATTCTGTTTCTAGAAAATTTGCCCCCCAGAGAGTTGCCCCCAGATAAATGGCACCTGGGCAGTTAGCCACTGGATATTTAGCCCTTGGACAGTTGGACCCTGTGCAACTTTGCTTCCACACCACTTGGCCCCGTGCAACTTTGCCCCCACACTACTTGTCCCCAATGCAGCTTCTCCACCCCCCCTACACCACTTAGCCCCCATTATTTTTGCCCCAATGCTTCAAAAAATCATGTCTTTTGCACATGCACAACCCATTGCTTTGCCATAAACTTATTTATATAGCTAAAACAGCACATCATTTGTGGTTTATATAAAGAAAGAAATTCAGGGCGCGTTCACACTGCAGGTGTACAGACGCATAGCGTACAGAAGCGTAGCGCACAAAACAGATTCTCCCACAGGAAACCTTGTTAGCGTTCACATTGCACGCTTTTGAGGTGCACAGAAGCGTAGCGTACAGAAGCGTAGCGCATGGAATAGAGCATGTTCCATTTTTCCGCTTCTGTACGCGCCAAAATCAGTACTCTTTCTAAGGTAATACGTTGTTGCACTATATGGATTCTTTCAGTAGAAAAGATGTAACCTACGTCTGCTCGGAAGTCGCTATGCCATTGCATCATTTTGCAGTTTTTTATCGTGTTATAAAGTGGCCGAGACCATTTGAACGGCGAATCATATTTTGTTAGCATCCCGAAATTGAATTCCAAACATATATCAAGTGAGTAAATTATATAATATCATCTATTTATACAGAAACTGCAATTCATAAAAGAATTTTCATAGAGGAAAGAGACAAAGTTACTCTGCATTTGTTCATCTAAGTAGAAAACCTTCGTGTGAGACGAAAACCTACTGCCTAACCAAATGACACTGGACTTGCCCATGGTTCCATGAAACTGTTGAAAGTTGTGCACCCTTCCAAACAAACAGAAACTGATAAGCGAGCCTTTACCCTAGTCGTCATATGCCAAGCTGATCATTTGATGTTAGCAAAAACTATCCCGATTGGCTGAGAAGCAACTGTGCGATGTGACATGATTTTGCAAAATGGTTTGGTCCGTTTCTCTAGTGGCACAGAAGTGGCACGTCTCATTTGGGACGTGGCGTTCCACTCCGGTGTCAAAGGTTCGATACTTTTGTATAGGTTCATTCCCAAGTGACATGCTGTATCGCACGCGCCACTTCGGTGTGTAAGCTCCCTAAAGGTGCTGAGGGGATTCGAAACCACGACCCATTGATTTGAAAACCCAAACCTTAACCATTGGACCGTCAAGTCGTATTTTTTCCTCCACTTGGTGGGTATGGGGAAATTTCTCACCTTGATCATTGGACTTGATTGTACAATATTAAGATTTGGGTTTTCAAACCAATTGGTCCTGGGTTCAAATCCCCTTAGCTCACTTAGCTCTCACACTAAAATTTTATATTGGCAACGTATTATATGTTTCAAAGCGAACAGAGGATGAGCATTTAAGTGATTGACATTTATTGCCTCTCAAAGTCAATAAACTTGTCGTTGATAACTGCACATGGCAAACCTCAACAAATCACGTAAATCCCGCTTAGGTTATCGCATCTTTGCCAGAATTTGAACTATAATA
>JAAAKM020006971.1:92230655-92245501 GCA_010016025.2 Alatinidae sp. Z8VKAUB7J3
CTATGTTACTCGTCATCAATCCTTCTCCGTACCCTTATAGCCACTGCTGCCTATGTCTAATTACGATTAGAATTAGACTCGTTATTTACAATCAGTAAAGCAACCAATAAACACTAATAAAGGAGGATCAAAAACAATGGATTGAACCCTATGTTGACTGTCTCTAGTCCTTCGTCGTAGCCTGATGGCCACTGATACGTGTATTTAATTTCCCTTAAACTAGTGTGGTTGGTTTAAATATGAACACAAATAAAAGAGTATCAAAAAGAACGGATTGGAACCCTATGTTACTTTTCTGTAATCCTTCTTCGTAGCCTTGTGGCCACTGCTGCGTGTGTCTATTAAGGATCAGAATTAGTTTCGCTGTTTTAAATCAGTAAAGCGAAAAATAAAAACTAATAAAAGAGTATATAAAAGAATGGATTGAACCCTATGTTGCCCGTCTGGAATCCTTCTTCGTAGCCTGGTGGTCACTGCCACGTGTATCTATTGAGGATTAGATTTGGTGTCGTTGTTTTAAATCAGTAAGAAACAAATGAACGATAGTATAAGAGCATCCAAAAGAATGGATGGAACACTATGTTGCCTGCCTCAAATCCTTCTTCGTAGCATTATGGCCACTGCTACGTGCATCTAATTAGTATTAAATTAGTGTGGTTGTTTTAAATCAGTAAAGCAACCAGTGAGCACTAATAAAAGGGTATACAAAAGTTTGGATTGAACCCTATATTGCTAGTCATCAATCGTTCTTCGTACCCTTATGGCCACTGCTTCGTCTGTATAATAAGGATAAGCATTAGTTTCGTTATTCACAATCAGTAAAGCAACCAATAAGCACTAATAAAAGAGTATCCAATAGAATAGATTGAACCATATGTTGCCTTTCTCTAGTCCTTCTTCGTAGCCTTGTGGCCACTGCTACGTGCATCTTATTAGGATTATATTAGTGCCGTGGCTTTACATCAGTAAAGCAACCAATGAATACTAATAAAATAGTATCCAAAAGAATGGATTCAACCCTATGTTGCCAGTCATCAATCCTTCTTCGTGCCCTTATGGTCACTGCTTCGTATGTCTAATAAGAAATAGAATTAGTTTTAATAAAAGAGTATCGAAAAGAATGGATTTAACCCTATGTTGCTTTCCTTGAATCCTTCTTTGTACCCTTATGGCCACCGCTAAGTGTATCTAATTAGGATTAGAATTAGTTTCGTTGTTTTAAATCAGTATTACAACCAATGAACTAAAAGAATATTCAAAAGAAAGTATCGAAAAATAATTTGGCTGTCTCAGATCTTTCTTCGTACACTTATGTCCACTGCTACATGTATATCATTAGGTTCAGAATACGTGTCTTGTCGTACTGCAGTAAAGCAATTAATGAACACTAAAAAAAGAGTATTCAAAAGAAAGTGTTGAACAGTCTCTTGTCTGTCTGGAATCCGTCATCGTTCCCTTATGGCCACTCCTAGGTGTATGTGATTAGAATTAGAATTAGTGTCGTTGTTTTAAGTCAGTAAAGAAACCAATGAACACTAACAAAAGAGTATCCAAGAGAATGGATTGAACCGTGAGTTGCCGGTCTCTAATCCCTCTTCACAGCCTTATGGCCACTGCTACGTGTATCTAATTAGTATTAGAATTAGTATCGTTGTTTTAAAGGTGTAATGCAACCAATGAACACTAAAAAATGAGTATCTCAAAGATACGATTGAACCGTATGCTATCTGTCGCTAATCCATTAGCGTACCCTAATGCCCATTGCAATGTTAGAGGCATTCTCTCTGTGAGAATGTTTTGCATACCTTTGTTAATATACTACCATCCTAGATTATTTTTGTCATCGATTTCTATATTCATACCATGACATTTGTAATATTATTTTTTGTAAATAATGTTTTGATATCTACATAATAATTATATAATGATAATGTCTGATCAACAAAGGAGTAATTAGTCTTAATTACGACCATTTCATTATATAATCATTTGATAGTTTTATGCTCTACAACCGCCCCCTTTACACCCCTCTGATAGTCATGAGTGGCTACGGGCCTTGAATTTTTTCACTCCCTCAAACATATTTAAATGTACACCAAACACAATTGTCAGCTAGTTTTAAGTATGTAAACATATATTAGGACAAGTAAGTCGTAAAAGTGTGCAAAAATCTGCTTAATAAAATGTCATGATAAAACAAATTTGATATGTTGGAAGTCTTTTATACATTTTTGTTGTAGGAGCATCATTTTCATTATACAGAAGCATTCTGTAAAGTAAAATTCATCTTCCTACTGACGGCATGACGGCAGAAACTTCTTCCCGGTGCCAGTTTCAAAACTCTGACGCTGTACTTCCTTGCGGGGTGTTTCAAACTTTATGCTCGGGCCTTGCGCGCGTTTACGAGGAAGATCACGTGTCGAGTCATTCATTTTACTTTCTGTTCTCGTACGGCGTAAATACAAAGTAAGAAACCAAGAAGTTCCACTGAAGTTTGAGACTTACTAACGTTAAAAAGTGACCGATGTGCCTTTGCCTCAGGCAAATCTCTGTGGCCCCACGGATGTAGTCCAGTTCCTCTTCTACGGCTGAAACGATCCAATTGAACATGCAAAGATCGAACTGAAAATAGTATTGAACTCTATAAAGTATGTCACAGTCGTCAGAATCTAAGAACACTTGAATATTTTTCATTTAATCTTATCTTCTACACACCATATTATTGTAATGGCGATTGTCTTGATATTTAAAGGGAGTAATTTATTTGCGAAGTCTGGTTACAGCTTCGTCTGTTATTTGAGCAGGTTAATCTATCGTGCGACGACTACGTAAATTTAATTAAAATAATTCATTACGAATTAGTTGGCCCTCGGCTGTTTTAACGCATATAACTTCTATAAAAACGTAGTTTTATGTTTTGATATTCAGGTTGTAAATACTTCGACACCTTTGAAGTTGAATTATTAATTAGGCATGCGTAGACGGCATGGAGCAAAGGCTACTTCTGCCCCCTCCAGCCAATCATCTGGCTAAATCAGCTCGAATTCGTGACGTTGGTCAGGTCGAATGTGGGAGAGCATGATCCTTCTCCAAAGGCTACGAAAACATCAAACTACTTGGTGGAGAGTGTTTGTATTGGTTTGGGTAGCCTAAACGTTATTATTGTGACACCAAAAAGTTTAATTGGAAGTAGGGGCACTGGGAAGACCCTTTTATTTTATGGGCCTCACTAGCCTGCCCTCTGACTTCGCCACGGGGCTGATCTTAGGGCTTGGATGCTTTAATAACTTAGTATTATTGGAACAAAGTATCAATTGCTAAGAAGTCTTTGATACGTAGAAATTAAAAAGCTAGCTATGAATCCGCCAAGGACAGTGAGTGAAGCTTCGCTTTGCAGCGCTGAAGGACGGGGTTCGATTCCTCGTGGTCCTATGTTTTCACCATTAGGCCTTTCATTCTATATCACCATCCAAAAACTTATATACTTTTCTCAATACAGTCAATTGACACCTACCAAACAAGGTCAAACGTAACGCACATTCCACTCAACTGAAATGCTTTCCTA
This sequence comes from Alatinidae sp. Z8VKAUB7J3, assembly GCA_010016025.2. Lineage (NCBI taxonomy): Eukaryota > Metazoa > Cnidaria > Cubozoa > Carybdeida > Alatinidae > Alatinidae sp. Z8VKAUB7J3. The sequence goes on from JAAAKM020006971.1 coordinate 92,234,221, forward strand.
ACAACATCCTTCAACAGTTGAAAGTCAGAGATCATCTATTGCAAAAGGAGAAAGCACAACACGTAAAACCCTTGAGAACTTCATCACATCCCAAGAAATCGAGGTTTAAATTCAATAGAAGAAGAGAAATGATACTGTTACAAAGAATCTTTTTACAAGTACAAGAAAATATCCAGGATGGATTAAAAATGACACAATCACTAGATAATGGTAATCTGTTTGATATTGGGGGTTCTTGGCTATAGCTAATTAGGAAACTATAGTAAACTCAAGAGCAAAGACAGCAGAATGTCTTAATGAACATTATATAATAGAGGCTAATCAGGTTTAGTTCCCTTTAATGTTGACAGTAGTGACTATATTTGTTAAATTATGCAAGTTTACTAGTAAAAAATACATGAATCTAATTGTTTTTCTTAAAATTTTCGATTACTCTAAAGGAAATGATTAAGAATGAATGAAAGATACCATTGAAGAAAAAAGCTTGGATGGACAACTATAGTAATTGATTTCGTGGTTTTGCCGTGGTTTTCGTGATGTCCCTTAAATATAAGATGTCATATCTATATCATTTCTATAATTTCTATAATTTGTTCTGTATTTTTTGCATAACTTAAGTTACTTTGCCCCAGACGAACTGGTTTGTTTTCTTTTCCTTCATGGAGAGGTTTAACAATCGCTCCTCTGCATTTGTCTCTAATGCAGTAAATGTTTTTATAGTTGTTCAGCCCCATTTTAATAAAGTAAGGCAGAGTAATCTCATTTAGGGCTTTTCCAACTCTGAGTTTAAAGGTTTGATGAGATGTTTGTTTTTTCCCATATCTTTTGAAGTCTGGCAAGGGTAAACTGATGCTTTTTCAACTCTCGTCAAGATTTCCTTACTGCTACGCATGTCGTTTGAAGCAATGGTTCATAATTTCTGTAAAGTAGCGACTTGTTCTAAAACGCCACCATCTACTTTGGTCTCCTGAGTTTAGTAATTATATTTTATTATTTAATTATATTAGCCATCACCTTGGCTTTCCGAGGTTATTTCCATATCAAGCCTTTGCTGGTCATTTCTAGTCTGTTGTTCATAAGGAAATTCATATCCTCTGTTGTTTTAGTAATAACATCAATAGCATTGGGAAAATGCAGATTATTAACATTTAACCCACCACACCTCCATCATCATCTCCATCTAGTGCAGATTTCCCCATATTGTGCAACGTCATCCCCTTGGGGGACAAAAACGTTATTAAAGGAAGCAATACTTGAGGAGCAACAGAATTTTATCAGCTGCTCCCATTAAAAGTGAGCGGGGGGAGGAGGGGGGGCAAAATAGAGCTATGTGACCATTAACGGTTTGCAAACCAAAAATGGTTGAGGTACACTAATCAAATGCATCCTGCACGATTCTTTTCAGAACGATATTGAAGGATGATACACAAAAAATACATCCTTGTCTCTCACCAACAGCTTAATGTGTTCATTATGAACCATCCATTCAGTTCTGGCTTCCGTCTACAGTCTTCTGATCAAAGAAATTTCATTCATTCTAAAGCCATGATTTTCCAGTGTGCTCCACAATGCTTCATAAAAGCCCCACAATAAGAAATCTTTACGACGATAAATAAAATTGTGAAAAAAAAGTAGCTGATGATTATGTTAGCTTTTTCAACTTGCAATTCAATGCTTTGATTCTTCTAATCCTGCCCTATAATCTCTAAAAATAACTTGGACTTGTGGACTCATTCATTTTAGAACAAACTCTTATTTCATTTTTCGTATAACTTATTAGTGACATAGTTGTAGAATGGTTTCGTTTTCTACTTTTTATTTTCTCAGATAATAGCATTAAGATAAAACTTGTCCATTGATTGGGTCATACTAATGTTACGATAAAATTTATAACTATTTGTCAATCCACTTTCAGTTCAACCCTGATGCTGTTAGCGCCAGTGGCTTTATTTCTGTTAAGAGTCTTGACCATTCTTTCTACCTCGTGGCGCAAAATAGATTGCTATGAGTGTTATGTTTTAAAAAATCCTCTTATAAGATTGTTCTATCTCTTTTAGAACCTTCGTCTGACTTACATTTCTTGCAATCTCACCCTCCCTCTATAAAGCACATTGTTTGTATCAGTTAATAGATTATAACACTTGTCTACACTCAGTTGCATACCTCCTTATGTGTTTGCTGGTAATCATTTCAATAATTCCAAATGCTTACCTTCTTGTGTTGGTTAGAATAGTGTTCTCAAACTCCCGTGCCTGTTGCCAATCTAGTCATTTTTGCTTCTATCTATATTTCTCGGTGATAGTTGTCCTCGCAGCGGTTGTTCTTGATTGTTGCTCAAGTATTCACACGCGGTTACTAGTATTCTGGTCATGTAGAAATTCTTTATACGATATATTTACTTTCACAAGTTTGTTTGGCTTTGCAAATTCCAAAAACCTCAAACCTCTGCTATTTGTTTCCTACATAACAAACTGTCAAACTATTTACCAGTTCTTGTAGGTATCAGAACCTACCCAAGGTTTCCAATCTTCTTGTCCTATCTTCTCGACCAGTCCTGTTTTGGTAGAATGGCCAAAATTTCGACAGTACTTTCAGAAGACTTTTCAACCACGAAACCAAACCATTGATCTATTTGTTAAGTAGACCTCAACAATGCGTGAATTCTCAGGTTTTGCTGACATCCTTATGACTACTATTCTACTTGAAAACAAAATAAGCTCCATTAAACAGTTGGCTGTTTACTTTGGTTTTATAAAACAATCTTTTTGCTTCTTGTCATCCCCAAAATGAATGATGCCATAACTCTGGAGATTCAGTAAACGTAAGGGCAATGGTTACAAAATATACGCCAAGGGATCGAAGTACTTAGAACATGTTAAAAAGCAACTGTAAAATTCAAGCACAAACATAAACGTAAACACATACTCAAACAATAAACATTTCCACTATTCTGATGTAAACGATTCAGTGTTTTACCTACGGTCTAAGATCGTAGATATGACATTTGCATTTGGTAGCTCTTAATTCAAGTTCAGTTTGTCTTCTCATTTTGATTGACTACCATGTTTTTAAAGATTAGCAATTTGCGTCATAAATATTAGTTGTCTTGAACGAAGGCAAATCACCACTGTGAATGTTTATAGCAATCACTGAATTACTTAGCAATAGAGAAAAGCAATAGAAACATCACAACACAGTTTGTAAAAAGGCACTAACGAAACAGAAAATCTAAGATATTTTTTGAATCTGACAGTGTGAAATAATACAATCACCAGCTTTAAGATATTAAATTCCAGTTTTAGGAGATTAGCTTGACTAATCTTTTGTTATAAAACTTGTAGCAACAAATTTATTCTCGCCAATAGCAACCCAGAGTTTTAACAAAGTATATTTGGTTTGGAGAAAGAGTGAATGGGATATGAGAACTTGGTCTTAAAGGGTTTACAAAAACGTTACTGCAGTTTTAATTGCCCTCACTTTGCATTAAAAATAAAAGATAAATCCGCAGCCGTACTTCAATAGCAATAGTAGAACGCATATATTAGTTTGGACTTTTGTAATCTTTATCTCCTCTTTGCTAATTTGACCAAGAAGAGAACAAACGAATTAATTACATCCAGTAGAACAAGGCACACGCTTTGCGATGTTACCCTTAGGATATAATCTCTAAGTTTTCGTCAAATAATGAGAGCAAACTTGAGAAGAAACTGCTGGTTTGTTGATAGAGATTTTAAATTTCACCAAAATTGTAGAACTTTGTGATTCTATACTTCCTCTTTAGACGCAATTTTAATCGCTAATTGAGCATTGGAAAACCCTTTGGGTTTAAACCCTTTTATCCAACTCAGGCAAATTATTAACGGGATCCGACCGAAAAGTAAAATAAACTACAATGCACTATAATAGCCCCACTTGATTTCAGGCTTATATAAAGGTTCTTTGCAAATAACATTTTTTCCGACAGCTCAGACTTGCTGTAATTTATTTTCTTCCGGTACACTATCTTTGAAATGCAGAGATGTAGCAGCCTTACATACGGTCTTTTGGTGATTTCGCAATCATAGCAACGGCTCAGGCTTACACATTAGTATCTTGCCCGAGGACATTCCAACCTGACCGGGACACCAACCTCTGAATCTCATAAGCTTTGAATTATGACTCACACTCTCTAAGCTGTCTGTCACTTTCTTCAACAAAGAAAGAGAGGAAAGGAACATTTGGACAACAGATATCTAATACGTTAAAATGTTTTCGAGAGAGTCCCTTTCCGAATCAAAGGTTTTAAATGAAGAGTTAAGTCCAGTACTCAGTGCAAGAAAGTGTACAAGGTAATGGGACACAATGAAATAGCGTTACAAATGCTAGGGGAGCTTGAAAAGTTGCCATTGTTATTCTTTTGACAAATAAGAACAGAACGAAAGGGACAAAGGAAAATACGAGAAGGTCTCTTGAAGTCAATAGTGCCATTACCTTGGAAACCTCGTACTATTAGCTGTAGAAATATACAGGACCATTGGTTTTATGACTCATGTGCTTTAAGTATTTGATAGAACTGAAGATGTGGATTATTCTAAATTGAATGGGAAACAAAATTTGAGCAACCGTAGTAGATGTATAGTACAGTGCTACAAATATAAAGACACTAATAATGCAATATTTTCTCTTCAAATAGCTTTAGAACCTTTAATTTAGAATAGGCAAGATGATACAGACATGATGATTGTAAAAACGGAAGTAGGACTTCACACCAAAAAGTAACATCGAGTCGTAAAAAGTTGCTATTTATAAACAGTTTGTCTGTCCCTTCCATCCATCCCGCCATGCCGTGATACCAGTTGGTACTTGGAATCGTTTGCTGCTGTGACGAAAGACGACGTCAAAGGATTTTAAATAATCATCTATCTAATAACACAAACTTTTAACTTAGCTCTATGCGATTCTTCTGGGTTCTTTCACTCCTCGCTCTTGCAAGCCATCGCTTAATATTTTGTTTTCATTCAGCACCTATAGCATTCAAATAATTTTGCATCGGATGATTTAGAGGAGAGATCTCCTGGCCCCTACCCTTGGTAGGATGCTTTAACATGTTTAGTGAGTGGAGCAATGGGCGAGGAGTAATCTTAGAGGAAAACAAATTTTAGCACCATTTAGTCTGAAAAGGTTCCGTTCCTTTAGATTTTGTGCCTCACTTACATCGATCAGTATAGGTAGAACATAATTATTCAGGTATTGCTGTGAGATGTAGTTATGTAAAAATGTTTCATTTGCCCTAAAGGCAGACTCGGCAGTTCCAATCATTCACAGATTTCATTTCAGCAATACCGTCGATAGTGATCGTACTTCCTACGTATTTAAAATTGTTGGATAGATTAACTATTTTTCGGCTCCCTTCAGTTGTCCTGTTACAATTTTCATTTTTAAAACATTTGCTGTAGTGTCCAAATTGTAGAGCTTAGGGTGTTTTTTCTCTTATTATATAAGTAAATTTAGAATTTAATTAGATTTAATTGCATAAATTATGCATTGAAGGTAAACTTTGAAGAAGTTGCGGTAACCGCGAGTCAGAAAAGTTGTTGGTAAATATTATCTCACGTCAATGCTAAATTCTCTCTTTCATATCATGTAATAAAACAACATAGAGACGCGCTCTTATGAAGCCCTATTGTCAGACATTTAAATCAGGGTAGTAAATAGAATAGAGACATAAATTCAGCAGAGTAGTAGACTTTTAATCAAAGATCACGGTTACGAATATTGCTGCCGCCTTAGGCATATGGGATGGCGTGGAGGGGGACAACATTTTTTTCCGAATATCATTTGTACCATCAAAACCAGGAGAGATAAGTTTGTTTAACAAGTTTGATCGTTACGATATTAGTAGTAGTTTTTCTAGAATTAATCAGTTATCACATATTCACACAATGATCAAGTCAACAAGTTACTGAAGTAGAGGCATTTTGATACGACTGATTGGTTAGAAGTGAAGTTTTGGACTTCTTTCTTAGAATCACCACAGTTATACAAGTATGCCCAACGCCTAATTAAACCAACGAGAAAACAAAAATTGGTTAATGATAAAGGAGAGAACTTACTGAAAAATTACCACGAAAAAGATATCAGCCAATTAAAGTTGGATACATGTACCTAAAGTTGTAAACCTCATCAGATGGTTTGTAACAAAACATTAAAACCCAAACCCAAGGAAGAAATGGGTGCGATTCAGAAGTGCCGACATTTCATCACCTGCACTATTTTTGTCATAAGCAACTTTGGTCCTGGACCACTCTATCTTGTGAGTTCACTTGCTACTGATTTCTCTCGCAGCTCGTGTTTTCGCCAAGTTAAGGAAAAAAAATTCAGTTATGGAAAACCAAAGAGGTACCTTAAAGTTAAGGAAGGATTTTAAGAATTTTCTCATCTTAAGTCTCTTTATGCATAGCACTTAAGTTAAGGACGTTTCCTTAACAAAAATTTAAGGAAATCCTTAAAAGTTCGGGAAATTCTTAAAAGTTAAGGAAATTCTTAAAAGTTAAGGATTTTTTTGCACTTAAGATGTGTTATGCTGTTTCATAACATATGAATTTGGTTTTCAATTTATTGATGGCCTTCTTTCCAAAATTAACAGTCAGCAATATGATGGTGTTGAAGCACCCTCACAGGTATCATTAACGAGCACAATAGCATCGGTATAGCCTTCTTCAGTTATATACATGACTGAATAACGCCTGGATCTGCACACTACTATTATCTTAATTAGCACAATGCTCGTTCCTGGTCACAATAACAAAATTAAGAGAGAATAAGCCCTTGACAGCTCTGATCGCTCTCGTCTCTTATGTATTCACTTTACACTATTTCCCGCCACTTGCATCTGCCGAAAAGCCTTAACAATGACCTTCTCGTAAGGTCCTCAAAATCTTCCGGTCGCCCAAATTTTATGCCCATCTTCAGATTTGCTTTCTCCATCAAAAACCATGATGTTTCCATGGTCATTAAGATATAGGGGATTGGTGTGCACCGCATTCATACTGCGTATCGAAGACGAAAATGAAGAGACGAGGGAACGCAATAACAAGCAGCATTTACATTTGTCCATATTCGCCAAAAAACTTCTCTTTATGATACTTTGAGTCAGCTGCATACTTCTATTTGCAATACCACGCGCTAGTTGCTTTTTTTAACTTCAATTATATTACAAGAAACTAATAGTTGACCTTCTTCCTTTACAAATCCATACAGCCTTAACAGTATCTAATTCCACTTTTCCTTGTTACTATATTGATATTACACTACCCTTGATAGTCCTCAATTTGCTTAACTTACATTCAGTTCACAAAAATCATAGTATTTCCACATAAGGCAAAATACAGCACACCGTTTATTCATATCTGACAGTCAAGTCACAATTTAAGCGTCTCATGGATTACGTGAAGCGTAATCTTTTTCAACGAGAGGAGCCCTATCTTCAAAAGAGGAAAGGGGGCGAACACTGCATATCTATCATGTCACAGTAACAAGAATTAGTTGCTTCTGGCAAAACGACATGACAACATTATGAGGCCCTATCGCTAAGTTTGGTACCCCCTGGTAGGATTGTCTGATGGCGTATATTAAGCATCCCACTCAACTTACACATTTCGTAGGCTTCGCCTATCCTTATCAAACTATGACATAGCACATCAAATTCGGTTTGAAAGTGGAACATTTTAAATCCTAGTTAAACTACTACTACGATCCTCGGCATTACATGCCCGTAATCTACTATCAGGGCAATCAATGCGGTAGTCGCCTACATTTTGCTGCTAAGGTACATCCATAATGTACACATCTGTCTACGATTGTAGAAACCTCTGTAGACTATGTAAAACAGTAGGCAAGTGGGTGTCAGTGTCATAGACCCGCTTAGCTAAGGGTCGCTCAACGAGTATAGAGTGTTTTACACATACATAATGCTCAAAAAGGATACGGTAGGTATCAAAGATGCAGTGATTTTCGCAGACCGGTATGGAAGCATTGAAAACCTTTAAATTCATAGAACTAGAACGATAAGCAGGTAACATTCCTACAAAATACACTATGTCTGATGCTGCTACAACTGCCATAACAACTTTATTGCACATTATAGTAGCTGGGTTTCCACGTGCCCTACAATCTTGCCTGATATTCATCCGGCACTAAACTAACGACCAAAATAATGAAATGTAAATATAGGCAGCTTAGGTCAATACTGATGAACTGCAGAAATTTCATCTAAAAATCAACTCCACGCTTGATTATTATCACTTTTAAACGTTTCTGTGGAGGAGTATTTATGGCACGGTGGTGGTACGGGGTCGGTGAAAAGAGTACCAGCTATGCTGGGAGAAGTGGCCAAAAAACTTGACTTGGGATAGGAGTGGCGCCCACCCCTACCACTGTAGTGGTAGAAGCTAAGGAAAGAGTAGCAATCGTGATGCCTCCGACTGCGGTCGACCATCTTCTTCTGCTTCTTCTTCTATCAAGAGAAGCATTAACACGTCCATGCACGAATTCAGAACCATAATAATAAAACAAAGCTGGCTAAGTCCTACCGTTCTTCTCCCTTTGAACCTCGCAGAATCGTATGATTTTATTACATCCAACCTATTTGTCCTGCTCGCCGGAGTATATATAAGGTATTCATATGATGCATGAGCAACAATTTAAACTAGCGAGAACATCAAAATAGTTCTTCGAGAACGTCAGAGACTTCTAAGCAACAACGCACTGGTGCTATTTTGCAGTGCTATGATTATTCTAAATCTGGCAGTACTAAACTTCTTGTAAAATTTCTATTGATAACACTTCGACTTATTTACACTGTTTTCAACTGGAAGGCTGACTTGCTGTTTTTACACTTAAGGACTGACGAGGTAGTAGCAGAAACTTATAAAACTGAAATTATTAGGTATTGCTGTATACACGGTATCGGTATAACTATCCAAGATATGACAAGGCATCTTATTTCCATGATGCACTGGGTCCAATTTTCTAGCACAAGTACGACAGTGAGTTACAACATCAGCAACTATCAACTGGCCTAGTTATGCGTTCTGTGCATGCCTATTTTTAAGATTTAACCCTAAGTTTAAGTGTAAAGCGACTATCTAAATTCCTTTTCTGGGCACCACAGGAAACTGAGGTTGACCAATTGCTTACGACGGCTGTCGTGCAAGTGTTTTGGCATTAGACGTGTAAAGCTCACCTACTTACAGGTATTTCTTGCTTGCGGTCCTCCGTTTAGTTTAACGTCATGCCACGTAATGCAATTTCTTACGATAAGAGACCTAAACTTCATGAGTATTGTTCATTATGACGTCCTGACGTGGAAAAGGTATAGACTTGAGACTACCGATTCCTGGCGTAACCTCGCACGCAAAGAAAAAGAAACAATCAAACAAAGTCGAACAAATCAAATAAGGGGCTCTAACAATCTTTCAAACCTGGCTTATATCTTAGTCCTACCTGGTTATTAAAATTTTATTGATTTTCCAAAGATTCTTCCCTTGCTTATTTTTTAAACTTTCTGTTCGCAAAGACAAACAAGGAGCATGTCGGTTGCCTGACTGCAGGTCCGTGGCCGGCTGGTAAAGCCGAGAGGACACTGATTGGATTAACGGGTCATAAAAAATCGAATATCTAAGGTCTTCCTTCAATTTTATGACATCGTCTACTTTGATAAGCAGAAGACCTAATCGGATGCAACACACATCGCCATCTTTCAGTAGCCTCTCCTGATTTGTTGTTTGGGATGGACATCAGTTCTTTACCAAGTCAACTTTGACCACTTTTTTCAAATCTTGTCTGAGGTGAGCCGGACTTTCAAGGTGTGCATAGCCCCTTGTTTCCCTGTACTGGATCGATTGCAAACAATCTTGTTGGGAATTCTAAATTTAATTCAAAACGAACAACAACGAGGTGGGTATTCAGACACATAGAAACATGTTCGAAGGAGGAGGGGGGAGGGCAAATCATTACTTTCTTAATGGTTTACATAATGTCACCTATTAAAATAAATAAATAAATTTACACGAGGATGTTATGTCATGACCACAGTCAACCATTATGACGATCATCACGAAGATGGCTCTTAAATGTGTAATCTAAAGATTTACCGTTGAAAATGTAAACGAGATCACGTTGCCAGACATTAAAGACGAACCAGTTCGCCTTGCGTTAGCACATAACAAATTAACTGATTCATATAACCATGAACTACAAACGTGTTCCACTCACGGATTTATCCTCTAAATAAAGACTGAATGAAGCAAACACTCACATATCTTTAAAAAACACGATCGAAGTTTGCACCATTCATATTACTAGGTGCGATGGATTGAACCATGCCCGGTTTCCCACCCTGCATAGGTCCCTTCCCCGGTCTCCGAGGTGGCGTTAAAAATTCGAACATCGACGTCTGAAACTTAGATAAGGTCGGCGTAAGGTCTGTTGGCATTGGATCGGTCCAGAAAAAATCATGATTCAGAGCTGCATCGGAGTCTACCCTTTGCGAAGGGTCTAAAACCAGCAGTTTATTAATCAAGTCAAGAGCGTGTTGGTCTCGAACAAAGGGCTGTAACTTTTCTTTGACTCTACGCTTCATATTTGGTTGCAGTTCCATCTTTGAAAACAGCTCTAATTTGTCAACCCCAGGCCACACATCATTGGTTATGGACCCACACAACGACGTAATGAGAGTTAACTGATGCTGTTCTGTATTCCCCTGCATTATAGGGCTTCTCGTCCATAACTCGGCCATAATACAGCCTGCACCCCACATATCAATTGGTGGTCCATAATTTCTTTCGCCTAACAACAGCTCCGGTGGTCGATACCACAATGTAACCACTCGATTTGTGTATCGATTTTTCTGTGGATCCTTGCTTAAGTGGATAGCACGAGCGAGTCCAAAATCTGCTAACTTCAGTACACCATTCTTTGTTATTAGAACATTAGCCGCTTTCATATCACGATGAAGAATCTTATTGAAATGAATAAAATACAAAGCATTGAGCAACATTTGCATCAGTTTCTTAATTTCGCCAAGCGAAAATTTCACGTTTGGATTACTGAGTAGCCCTGCAAGATCATGTTCACAGAATTCGAATACAAGGAATATACTTCCCCTCTGGCGATTGTAAGGTGTTGCTGTGGAAAGAAGAAATACATTGTCAATTAATACAAGTAATGCTGCAATAACTAGGGACGTGTAACTGGGACCGACAACCGCGGCTATGTACTGTACGGACAGGATCATACCTAC
>JAAAKM020006971.1:92259922-92273031 GCA_010016025.2 Alatinidae sp. Z8VKAUB7J3
GAGTCCCAAAGAGTGAAGTGGAAATGCATCTATAAGAAGAACAAGGCTAAATGTCCAATACGCAGTACGCGTTTTGTTGAATTGCCACGCCATATAAGGTTAGTCCATCGGTGGTGCAAGGAGAAATCAAGGCATGTTAGGGCCAAGATTTGTTTCAGAAAGCCATGTTCCTGCCAGGATCCAGAAATTCAGAGCAAGGGGAGACCACGTACCCATCACTATCGCCATTGCCCAATTGCTTGATGCAAAGTAATCGCGAAGCGGATGTCTGGGGTGAGTTACTTGTTTCTTCTTAGATCGACCGTTCGCACTTTAGGATTAATTATTTGTATTTTAAGCGCTCATTGGTTATTGGTTGCTTGTTGAAGTTATTATTTAGGTATAGCTACAGAAATAGGGCATGCCAATCTTTAAGTTTTTTTCGAAGTCAGCTTGAGTTCTGATCTGTAAAACATCGCATGTATTAATACATTTTGTATACATATATTTTTATGTTCTAGTTACCTGTTGCTCTTTCAGATACACCAGGAATCTAACACAAGACCCAAAAACCCTACGTAGTCTTAACTGTTCGACCTTTCAACTTGGTTACACTATAATGGACGGCATCTAGCTTTACAGTTGCTTTATGAAGGGCGCCCATTGCCCTCAGTTGAAGGAACAGGGAAGTGCTCCGAAAAATCATAATCAGCAACATTCTTTTTAGACATTGTATATTGCTGGCCATCTTTCAATCTGATCTAGATAGTGCCTGTTCTTAACCTAAATTTCTTTGCAAAACCTTTGACTTTATTACCTCTTTTTATGTGGTGTTACGCTTCCTTCACTCTTTCCTCTAGGAATTGTCAATCCTTAAGTCAATTATTCTGCTCTAATCCCTAAGTACAAGTAGTTCTGTCTAAGCAACATGAGTATAATTAATGATATAATTAATTTAGAAGAGAACACGATGATACAATCACTTGGTTGTAAGCCTTGGGAACTTTTCATTATTAGACAGTTATTTATATGCAATATTTTGTCATGGCTGATTAATTTTTCAAGTTATGGTAATTTAATTTATTTCACCTCTTTTGTCTATTTCAGTTAGTACTCAAAAGTGTCCTACACATTACCACTGCCAAGTGGTTGGAGGATGACATTACTAAAGAATGATCATTCCTGGGTGGCAAAGTCCTTGTTCAGGTTCTCTTACAATGGCAAGGTGCAATTTAATTCGGAAAATGCTTGAAAATTATAGTGGAAGCCCCCTAGCCATCTAACCGTCAATCCTTATTTTAGTCAGCGTCTTTTTCTGTGGATACCAAGGGGACAATTCAAGTTTTCACTGTTGTGTTCACAGCCAAACTGCATTCAACAGGAACTTGTCAGTGCTGGGATACACCCCCATGTTCGGCAGGTGTTGGAAATAGACTCTTTTTATAGCTTTTGTTCTGAATACGTGCAGTGTCCTAAGTCAAAAAGGAAGCTTATTAGTTGGAGCAAGATCAGTTGGGCATTGGACACAGGGTGATGTCAGAGTTGTGCGTCTTTTCAGGCAGAGGGGGCAGGGCAATAGTTCCAGTCAAGTTCAACGCAAACTGGCTGAACAGCATAAAGAATTGTGGCTGGAGAAGTGCGCAACCTATTTATCGGATTGGAAGGCTTTACAGTTAGTTAAAGCAAGAGATTTGGTGGTTGTTTCACAGCCAGCAAATATCTCAATTCTAGTTTCGGTTCTAATACCATGGTGGTTGAGTGGTGTTTACTGTCAAGGCGTTATGTCTAGAATCGGCGAGATCAAGGCATCCATCACTTCCATTTTTGAAGAAGTTCTCAAAATGGATTCAACAAAGAATTTGAGACTTTGAATTTTCAGTTGCTATCAACGTATCATAACTAACAACTGCTTGTAAGCTAGGGTGTGATTATTAAAGCATTGTTTAGAAAGTAGAAGTTATCTATATTGGTACTATTTATACAATATTTACAGTGTTTTTATACAGCCATGCCATCCCTTGTATTATTAGGACTTATCACACAGTATTTTATTCTCCATTGCAGGCAGTAAAAAAGGTTGCAGGGAAAAGTTCGAGAACGGCAGATACTCATGAGTGTTCACACATCAGCTGAAGGGCATGGGCTTGACACAATTGTACCAGGCGTAGTCAAGAGATACAGAGATGCCAACGCAGAATCGCCCTTTATTTCCATCTTCATTTAAACAAATTTATTCCAGGTATGTTGAACAGTGTATTGTTTGTTTATGCTATTCCATTATTAATTATAGCTTACATGCACCTCAGTATTTCAAAGTAGTCTCTATATGCTACCTTCTCCTACCATGATACTTTTCAATTCCTTGGTTCATATTTCCCTGAATTGCAGCCAAACGGAAAACCGTTTGCATACATTCAGTGGAAATTCAACAGACCTCGATGTCTGAGTCCAAATCATTGTCAATTTTCATGGACAGACTGTCCCAAGAAGACAAAGTCCCTATCTGCTGTTTTCATATAGATGTAAAGACGGTCTGTAATTAATTGAAGGTGCGAAAAAAGGGGGTCTTCAATTAGAGGGGGGTCTTTAATTACTTGACATGATGCGAAAAAGGGGTCTATAATTGGAGGGGGTCTATAATTAGAGGGGATCTTTATTTAGAGGAAATACGGTAACAAAATTTCCAAATATGGAAAGAGTGAGTGAAAATAGTTTAGTAGATAACCATAATAAACCAGATGGAACTTCAATTCGTGTTTTAACATGCTGTAATTACTTGAAGGACGCTAATACTCTTTTGGTAGCGAGTGTAATTTATGGCTGGTGGATCTTCATCAGGAATAAAAGAGTAAAGACGATAGTGTTAAACCTTGAATAACACCAACTTCAGGTAAACAGTTTGTATCAATTTTCTAGGCAATGATAACTATATGGAAAAAGTAAATAGCGTAGCAGTAAGCCTTGGGGTACTCCGCCGGTCACAATGGTAACTATTGAAACTTATGATATTACGTTTTGTACAGAGAAATCAGCAACTCATATTTGCCAAATTGCAACTGATGAGAAGGCCTCCAAAATTTTTAATAGGCTATTTGCTATACAAACTTTATCACCACTTGGGTAACCGATAAACGAACTTGGAGGTTAAATGTCTGAGTATTTATAGGAAAAAGTTAGTTGTAACATTTAGTGACCAAACTTTACGTTTTCACAATTGGGTAGTACAGTTTTATATATCTTATAGGCGCAGTCTTTACCAACTCTGAATCAACTTGAGTAAAGTTTTGGTCTTTTTTCCAGGAAATTTTAAAGTTTTGAAACAAAGCTTATGATGTTTACACCTACTCGGAGTGTCATGTGATGGGCTGCACGTTCAAATCTGCCAGATAATTTAGAGCTTGTTTTGTTCTCCCTCGAGAGTAGAACAGCTGGAGAAAAACCGACCAGAGCCAAATATGCCCTTTACGATTAAAGCGTTCACCAGTTGTGTATTCAAGCAAGAAAAATTATGCCTCTTGAAATTGTTGTGATTCGTCTTTATGAGTTAAGGTATCACGGGTGAGGAGGTTGAGAATTTTGCCTTTGTATTGTCCGATTTTGAGGTAAAAGAACCAAGCGTTGCAGTCTTCCTGGGTTCTTTAATATGGAGTACAAGAATCTTTCGTTTAAATGACTCTAATTTGTTACTTAAATAATGGTAATAGCTATCATCTGCGTTTGAAATAGAACGATAAGAAGGTTCAAAATGTACCCTACATTTATTGCTTTGCCCATAGAAAAAGTTTCTAGCAACTTAAATGTTAAGTTGGTTACAATATTTGGGTCGATACGGTCTGTCAACTTCATGAGGTAACTTTACAAGCGTCCTGAGCCACAATGTGGTTTTTAGACATTTTTCTTGCAGACAGAACAAAAAAATACCCAAACCATATCAATTGCTTGGCACACGATTGCTGTTCGACCGCAGCAAAGGTTGTTTGGAACCGATGTTCTTTTGATGGCCGCAATTTTACAAATATTAAAGTTGGTTTGATGTCGATCTAACAGGTTTCTGAAAACATATAGAAACCAAAAAAGTTCTAAATAATAGTGCTAGGAAGTATTGCGGTGTATGACGTTTAAATTTTGATTCTGTTTGAGCATGTCAATGTCGCATATTCAGACCAGCTTGGGAAGCTGACAGCTAGAATTGTCTAAAGGCACACCATGTAAAGGATCAGAAAACTCTTGTATCATGTTTAAACCTTGTTTGTCCCAGTCGATAGCAGGTAAAAACTGTTAAGAAGATTAAATTCTCAAATAGGCAAATTGTTTTTCTATGACATATTGTTGCGCGTTTATCTATTGATGTCGTGCTGCTACCTGCTAAACTTGTGTCGTGACTCGATGCTTTGAGCTGCTGGCTGTACTAAGTGAACCATTGAATTGATAGCAGTTTCACTAAGTTCCATACAGCAAGTGGTTTTTCTGTGCAAAGTTTCGACTTAAACTCAATTGGAATTTAATTAATTTTCCCCGCTGACCTTAAATGCTATCTAATATTCCCCGTGAGAGAACAGAACAGTTTTATGATGCTGTGAATGAAATAATAACAATAACTGGATGTCTTGTGAAAACAAGAGTGAAATCTTTGATGCAGTAAGTTTTCAAAGACCTGCAGTCGATCAACATCCTTTTAGCTTTCTTCCAGGGATTGAATCCCCACAGTGAACGATTGATAGAAGATAGTAGAACATGTCAAGAATGGAATCATAGCAGGTGTCACTTTTTTCCCGAGTTTCCATCACCTGAGCGAGCTTTTGAATTATTTATCAGACAGAAGAAATACATGGAAGGTTACTATACAAGCAACAATAAGCCACCCAGAGCTATATGTTAAAACTATGTTATGTACATTTGAGGGAACTGAACCAAAAGCGAGCAGAGGAAGCTGATAGTCTAGTGTATCTTGCATATAAATGTTAAAATTCTAGGATAGTCTGTCCATGAAAATTGGAATCATAGCTTCGAGTAAGGGTTGGTACCGGCTTTTTTCGTGGTAGTTGTCCATCATGATTTGGAATATTATAGCTACGATACTCTTGGGTTCTCTTTTGCATGCTACTACAGCCCAATCAAGTATTTCAACGACAGTGTAAGTGCTATGTTTTCCTCTTCAAGTTTTACGTTTTGATTTTCAATGTGTTTCGAGTTTGTGATATTTACTGCGCTTCCGACGTTTTTCTGATGACTTGAATCAAGCTGCCTGTTTCTTCAATTTGACTCATAAATAGTGCAAAATCTTTCCTGTTTTAACTTGTCAACGATTTTTAATTTATCAAGTAAGTTATTTAGCAAAAATAAAGCGAGATTCAGGGCTAATATATATTTGAATAGGGAAGTAATCATAATGCGAGAGCTTTGAAATTGTTAGACGATGACAATATAAACTGTTTTTTATGAAGGTTAGTAACAGCTTTAGGGATTTAGACTAAATTAGATATTGTGATATCTGTTGATGAGCGTTGATTTGCGTGTGTAAACCTCGGAAATGGAAAACCTATTGATATATAAACGAAGTTTCACAGACCGCTCATAAGCTAGGACTAATAGAAAGTATGAAATACAATCTCAGTTTGCATCGCAGTGTAACCACTGTCATATAAAAGCAACCATGTCAACGAGAACAGGAGCTGTTTTTATCATTATTAAATTTATCTTTGCTGTTACCATTTTTTAAGTTGTTAACTCCTCATGCAACCTGCATTTGGACGACGCGGAGGGAATTCAAGCCGACATTTTATCTAGTCATTGGTTTCGATATGGGACTCATCTATTTTCTTAATTGTATAAGTAGCTTATATGCATTCATTTATATGTTTCTGCGATAAGATTAGAGGCTAAATATACGAAGAAAAAAAATGTTTCAAAATTTTTATATGAAATTGTATCAGTTCGGCCCCCTGTTGTTTGCTTACCAAATAAAAACTTCAGGCAGTAAAATGGTATCCACTGTTCCAGGTTTACAATTTTTTCATGCGAGATAATGTAAAATTTTATAAATGTTGCCCACCTTACGATGCGGTCACATTAATCTTTGAAAGGTAAGCTCGTGTAAAGTTGATGTTTTTGTCATCTGTTAGGACACAGTCAAGCCATCAGGTAGAGCGAAATCACCTCAGAACTGTGCAGTTCGTAGTGGCTGCTACGGAGTGGTGTTCAACTCGTAAACCATAGTCTCATAGTTAACAAAACACATTTGGTGGCACTGTGTTTAACTGAGCGTCCTTTGTTTAGCTACAGGTTGGATTTTTTACCCAGAGTTAATCTGTGTTATATTTTTTAAAGCTGAAACCGTTGCAACTGGTCACACGTCCTGTTATTTAGAGCTTTACCTCCGCTAATAGTTGTATAGTGCCTTACCCCGTGTAATGTACAAGTGCCCCTCTGGTGAATGTTAAAGCCCGGCATCCATTAAAAATTATTGCTATGCAAAGGGAGGCTATGATTACAATTCAATAGCCAAGGAAAAAAGAGTTTGTTCCTTAAAGCATGGCATTTATTCACACAAATGGCAAACAATTTGGCGTAAAACTCTGTTGTTTTGGTTGGGGTTGGTGCCGCGATTTTGCCTGGGATTGGAGAGAGGCAAAATTATTGAAAAGAACCCATATGGAAATGGCACCGAAAATGTTTTTATTCCTACGCTCACGAACCTTTATTGTCCATTATCCACATAAATTTATTTCTAATTTCACAGGTATTGCGACTTAAATTTTTAAATATATAAGCCTAACATTCCAATGTTGGTTTATTTATTTACCAGTATATATATATATATATATATATATATATATATTTAGCAGAATGACTTTCCTTTCCTCAAAGAGAACGACATATATTGTATGATAGCTACTGTAGCATAAAATCAGAATAATTGGACATATAGGGAAGAAAAAGGATTAGCAACGAAATTTTACAAAATAGAATATCCATGTGCCATAAAAACACGGCTTGTGTCAATTAAAAGGAGGGGGTGGGAGGAGGGAGGCAGAAGAAACTTCATGAATTTGTCATGTTTATGCCCAAGGTTGCTCATAAATGTACAACTTGTTGATTAATGTCGTGGTTTTGCAGCACCAGGACAGTGGTATTTTAGAATACGAATTTAATTTGTATTGTCGAAAAGGCATATGGTGCAGAGAGGCTGGTCTCCAATTGCCTTGAGCTGAATGTTGATGACCACCGGTGTATGATTGGGAGCTAATGTGGCAACTAGAGAAATAAAAGTATGTTAACATCAGAGGTCACCTAGCTTAGTTGGTAGAGCACACATTGCAATAGCTTGGGTCACTGGTTTGATTTGCAGTTCTACAAGCTGATTTTTTCTTAAATTGTTTGAAGATGCAAATGATAGTAAATTCTGTAATTTGAAAGACTTTTTCATTACACTCATCTGGAAAATTAGTGTGATATTGTTGTTTGAGCTGACTCAAAAAAATTTCAACTCCAGAAACTTCCTGGAAAGTATGGAATCAAATTATATATACATGCTTTGGAAAGTCCTGGAATTATTATAGAAAATATCTGGGAAAATCAGAAAAATAGTCAGGAGTTCAAATTCCTGGATTTTCAATCACCTTTTGTGTGGTAACCCTCTTAGGTTAATTCTAAAAATGATTGTTTCTTTCTGGCTATAAATGTAAGATCCAGATCGTGATTATTGGTACAGTCCCCATATTTTCAGATTTTTCAAGGTTTTTGTCATCAAACTTACCATTGTAATCTACTTTGACTAAAAAATTAGGCAAGAGTGGTGCATTTTTGCTCTATGAGTAAATTGTTACACTTTAGTAAAGCTTTCTGACATTGAAAAACTTAAGAAGTATATATCTAAAGATGAAATGTTTCAGTACTGGTAGTTTGTTGTTAACAGTGTCTAGTGAGAAGCTTTGTTAAATCACTCCTTTAGCCTCACATCTATGTATATTATATACAGACTTTTAAAGCTGGCCTCTGGGTTTAAACTTGTGTTTTTTTTACATAAGCACACTTATGTATGTTTGCAAGATAATTGTTTGTGAAAAGAACCCTAGAGAATTAGAAAATATGTCACTGTCAAGGAAGAAACCCATTACCGATGCTTTCAAAGCATGTGTTCTACCAACTGAGCTAGGTGACCTCTGATGTTAACATACTCTTTTTCTCTAGTTGCCACATTAGCACATCCACCTATGGACGTTGACATCCAGCTCAATACAGTTGGAGACCAGTTTCTCTGCACCATGTGACTTGACCAAGGAAGGACTAGCGTCCAGCTCATCATACTGTCCAAATCCCATTAAAGTAGAAAGTATCATCAAGAAGAGAGGATTTGAAATGTTAGTTTTTGAAGGACCCTAGAGAAAGAGAATTTGTCACCACTGGGATGCCACATGATTACATATTTTCTGTTTCTCTGGTCTTTGAAAATGACACTTGAGGATTAGACTAAAATGTCTCGTGCCAAAAACATTAGCCGAAGCAAGTGACCAAATTATGATTTATAGTATAATAGCTTAGCTAATGATTTAAGGTAAAGTCCTTCAGTTTAAGACCACCTATTCTTTGATGCCCATACTGATACCACATACTTTTATACTTTACTTTCTCTGTTTAACACCTTCTCCAGTAGAGATGGGGTTTTATGGTTTATGAGACTCTTCCATATCTTTCTGTTCATTGCATCATCCTCCCTGGCACTGACATGTTTCATATCTTCTTCAACTGTTCTCCTCCTGCTCTTCCTCAGCTGTCCAGGTGGTCACCTTCCATCCTCATTTAGGTTCAGAAATTTTCCAAGGGGCTCCTCCACATCTTTCCTCCTGACATGACCATACCAACACAGTCTTCTTCTTCTTTAACAATGTTTCCAACAACTCCACTCCATATCTGTTCACTACCTCTTTACTACTGATCTGGTCTTCCCAATGTATTCCAGCCATGTATTGGAGCGTTCTTCTGTCACTGCTTCTCAGCACTATCCTTAATCATTCTGTCATCAGCCAGCCCTCTGAGCCATATAAGAAGACTGACCTGATGTATGCATCATAGATCCCACCACTATTCTTCAATGGTTACTACAATACTGGCGATCTCCCTCCACATCTGCAATGCAGCAGAGACTCTTACCCTTACAGCACGTTCAACTCTTCCATCAGTGTCCAATAGGTCACCGAGGTAACAGAATTCTTACTATCTGTTAAGTTGAACTATATATCTATCTATATATTTATATATTATACATGAATAATCTGATGAATGAGGAAGAAGAGGTTATTAACAATATATTGATAATAAAATAATAAATTTGTTTTTCATAATGTATATTATTTGTGTATGAAATATATACACATGTTCCCTAATTTAATCTGATCTTTTATTTATATTTTGTTTAAGGAAATGAATAAGTAAGAGCCAACAGTGATATTTGAATAATGTGACTTAAGCTTATGATAGCTTCCAGGCACTGAGCTAGGGGGGGGGGGGGGGCAACGGGGCGTTGCCCCCCCAAATTCCCGAATGACAATTTTTCTTAAAATTAGAACCTTCTAGTACGACATAAGGATGCGATCATTATCTAAAATAGAGTACCATTTATCCTTAATGGTAAAGTTTTAAACTTTTATAGGGAAGACCTCCATGCTCCCAAAAACGTAACGCCCAAAGCCTCCAACTCTTGATGTGTTATTAACTCTTCGGAATCTCCTGCTTACGTCAATGTGGATGAACTATGAGCCCTCAATTTACGTCTCAACACAGTCTCTTCCTCGGACTTGAATACTTGTTCAATGTTGAAATATGAACAAACACGTTTTGTTGTCTGTAAAATATTTATAGCCTTTCAAGTTTCATATAGTTATTACGGATCAAACCATGTCAATAACAACGGCTTAAAATAACTCTTGAACTCAGTCTCCGAAGATGTTACCGATATTGAAGATTTCAACGGATTTCTGCCCTCAATTCATCTTCACCTTCATTTTATAGACATTTGATCGCATTTATTCATACTCTGTGTGCCCTAGTTTCATAAATCTGGAATGTGTATTTACTGAATTTTTGCAGTCTGCTATCATGATATGGTGTTAATGTTCAGCTGCAATTGTCTGGGACGCTCATTAGAAGAAAATGAGTCGTCTTTCATTGACTGCTAGTTAGTTAACAACTTACGCGTTCTCCAATAACAAGAGCCACCCTCGAACACATAAATTTTGTAGATTTCTGATAAACGAGCTGCAAGTTGCGAGTGGCAAGTTTCCCATTTTTTTACGAGTTGGGCGTCACTTTTCGTGAGTTGCAAGTTACTTTTACTATTTTTCACAACCCATGATAAGTGAATTGCAGCTTGCAACTCGCAACTTATAATTCGCATCACGCAACGTATAACTTCGCACCTCGCAACTTATTTTTCGGTGTATCACAAAATTTAAAAGGCTTGTTACAGTACAGTACGTTCTCACCCTAACAGTGTTTGCATAATAATGCAATCCGTCACTCAAGACAAATTGCTCTGACAAATGTCTTGCGGAAAGCTTTGGCAAAATGAGTTACTTACTCAAGTAAAGAATCCAATTACAGACTCGGCAATAGGACAGCATTTGCTTGAAAGCCATCATGTGCTGACAATTATCAAGAGAATTCGTCTATGGTATTAGCCAAAGCCTGATTTCCTTTTCATCTTGCGGTTTTAGAAGCCTCGTTTTTTAAAAACAAAGAAACCGGTACTCTGTCGACAAAAAGAATCTGTTTACAATTTATGCCCTTTTTAATAACACGAGTGACGGAAAAGGTGTCGCTCTCGTGACTGTTACTTTCTATGACGTACTTTGGTCTTCTATAAATTCATTGTAAAGCTTTCTCACTTCACTCTAATTGCAGATCATATGGCGAGTTAAAGGAAGACAAAGGTTACTTGTACAGAACATTCCTTTGATAAAGTTACATCGAAACAATACGTCATTTGTCCTAGAAATCAGCTACAGGGGTAAGTACTTCATTTCCATTCAAAGTTCTTTTCCTCCAAAAGTAATCAAAATTTTTAATCATAATTACGTCTAATGATAAGCTATTAGTGAGTTAGCTTCTTGAGGTAATCCAAGTTGCATATAATCCACCGATTCTGGTGTCTCAAGCGCGTAAAGCATCAACGAGCACCAAGCAACCACTTCGCAAAGTCAGAGCCGCGGAAAAAGCCACCTGGGCGATCCAGTATGTTTCAAGCCTACATGTAACATGCGTTCTCATCCAAACACGACAGCAGTTACCTTACTCTAGTAGTACTTCTATGAAAATAGATTCTACTTTCAAGCAGTACCATCGAGAATAGAGGGGGGAGAGGGGGCAGGGATAATAAAGACCCCAATGCTACAGGTCCAAGAAGATTTCAACAAGAGCCCAAAACGTCATAGCGAATGGATCCTTGTCATTAAAGTATGACTTCTGTGGGGCCTATCGCTATTTCATCCTGGGGGGGGGGGGCTGAAACTCGACGGCCCTACCCTGAAGAGCTTTTGTACGATTTATACAGGGTTAATGAACTACTCAGTGAATTACCCGTGTTATGTCACTTCAAAAAAAAATGCTGCAAAGATATCCGTACCACGTCGCAGCAACAGCTAAGATGGGTCATATGATGATTTTTTATTGTGTCACGCCAAATATCACTAGCAAGACCATTTTTCTATTAAACGCTTTTCTTGGTGAAACTATCCAGGGTATAAAGCGTGAGAAAAAAAGGTCGAGATAAAATTGCAGACTGGAATTCTAATTGCGCCAAAACGTGACTTCAACATATAGTCCAATTCCTTGCCGACTCTTTCAAAAGTACTGGAAGGATTTGATTTTCTGTCTGTGCCGATTATTTTGACATTATTTGGTAGGAAAGGCGTTAGATGAAGAGTGAATTTGAGTATAAAAATTATCCTACTCTGTACAATCAACAAATTTGGCAATCAAGGATTCCTCAAAGTCATTTACTTAACAACGGCAGATACTACTGGACTATGAATATCAATGTGGGCATATGTGTAAATGACAGAAAAATGTGATATCTCCTTATTAACTTTAAACCTAGAGCAGTGTTCAGGTATGGGCTCGTAAGGCATTTACAAAACAGTCTTGTAATGATAGGGTCCCTGAGGCAAACTATATAGGTTAAAATCCTACTCTCGAGCAACTAATTTTGTACTGTACTGTAGCAGTCTTTGCACTCAGGTTCAGGTGATCATTCATAGCTCGAGATCCTATACTATATTTTTATGCTTAACATTAGCATAGGAACAAATCGAGGCCTTTGGTGCTTGGGAGTGGTCACGGGGTCATCGTAGCCCAACAAATTCGTCACATGTCTGGCTTTAGTAAAGGAGATTTCTCAAAAGATGAAAATGATGGAATTGGCTTTAAAAAAGGCAATGTTAATGGGCAACACCCTGCCACACACTTGGTAACAAGTCTCTGTCCTAGGCTAGGCTGTTGCGCATTATATCGAAGCCTCTGTGTGTAATAATATCACCATTTTTTACTTTGTTGGAATAATAAACATGATGGTATTCAGAAAGTTATCAAATTCTTCTCGCCATCAAGATTTCCTTGAAATGTACCTCGAGGAAAATTTGTTTTTAGGCCACTTTTACTTTTATCTGAACTGAAATAAATTATTCTTTGCAGTACTTTGCAGCTTTTTATGCTTGAAAAAATTAGCCATGAATTTGGAGAGTTTTTTTATGATGCAAGAAAATATGTTACTTGATTTTATGGTTTATCACGACGAACGAAAATTAGTAATGTAGTTTGACAGTTTGTTATGATGCACGGATATTAGTTACGCCTTTTACAGATGTTTTACTATGCAAGGAAATTGGTCAGAGATTTCATAGTTTGTTATGATGCACAAAATAGAAATGTACTTTAACAGTCTACTATGATGCACGGAAATTGGCCACAGATTTTCATTGTTTGTTATGATGTACAAAAATTAGTAATGCAGTTTGACAGTTTGTTACGATGCATGGACTAAAATTGGCCATAGATTTTTATAGTTTGTTATGATGCACAAAAGTTAGTTATGTATTTCACATACGTTTTTATACGCACGGAAATTGGCCACAGAT
>JAAAKM020006971.1:92275473-92289072 GCA_010016025.2 Alatinidae sp. Z8VKAUB7J3
TTCTCTTCATTGTGATTGGAGAGAGAGAGCGAGTTTGATCGGAGACGGCGGGCCTTTTTTGTTACCACGGTCTGGAAAAGTTAGGCGCTGATAGCCATAGTTTTATTGACTGTGGGGTTTGTGAAAAAGGGTATAACGGGTGTTACTATAGCTACTGTAGATCTATTTGATTACAATGCAAAAGTAGCCTTGACAGTTTGGGCTACAAATCGCAAATTTGGCCACCTTGAAATCGAAATCACGACCGTAAATCTCTTATTGGAGACTTCCGGAAAAGTGAAAACACTTATAAACGTGCTGGGAAGCTTTCAATCACGCAAATGGTAAATAATTTTTAGACAATTGTTACTGAGATCTTTACTTTTTATTTTTTAAAAAAAATAATTTTGCTTCTCTTAAGACTTCTTTGGCTTTTATAACTCTTTTTGCTTTAAAAAAAAACGTTTCTACAGTTTTTTTCTAGTATATCTAGGTCATGATTCTTTAAATAGCCAATTTAAATACTGTTATCGAGAAGCAAAATTTGAATGTTTAGCATTCGACTCAGCAAGAACACATTGCCGCTTGGATTCTACGCACGTTATTATTTCTTGTTATTATGTCTTGAATGAAGGTGAAACACATATTACATTTCCTAGTAGCTGTAATTTTGGACAAAGTGACTTTCTCAAGGTCACACTAAGGTGTCAGACCCTGTCATCGAACTAAAAATTACCATGTCCTAGGTCAATGCTTTCTCTATTAGGCCAGGGTTTAAAAACAACTGAAATTGTTCAAAATATCCCCTTGGTTCGTAAGAATTGCACACTGTTTTTTTCGATCGATATTAAACGAGCACCACGTCCAAACAGTACCGTAGTCAGGGGGACGCTTGGTATGCTTAGCATCCTCTAGAAGTGGACTTCAGGGTAAAATAGCATCCCCTGGTTCATGGTCGTCTGTCCTAGAGTTCTGAAATGTGTCAGAGCATTTCTCAGACTTGCTGAATACCCTGCTCTATATGTCTTTTCCAAGATATCAAATTTTCAAACCTGAATTTGAAAACTGTGAAGTGCAGTTAACTACAGACATCTGGTTTCTACGAGTGCTTGTGGTAACTTCCAATTCATATTGATCCCGCATGTTTTTTTACCCCCCCAACTATTCGGGACTCAAGAGTAGCATATTCAAGGAACTATGCCCTATGATTTATCTTGCTCCGCAAATTTAGATTCCCAGGCGGTGATCTAAGTCTATGGTTCTATCTAAGGTTCAGTGGGTTATCTTACAGTTTCATGTTTTCAGTTTTATTCTATTTTTGAGCGGAAGTTGCACTTACCGACTTTATTCGCACTTTTTGTTCGAATGTTGTGTTCTTGCTTGAAATTTAATTAATGAATGACGATTCATCGATAATTTGTGCCCCTCAGTGATAAGACTTTAGAACTTTCCCACACTTTATAATCGTCCTTATTTTGCTGAATGGTTCAGATGCACAGTTACTAACAAAACGTTGGTATGTAAAAGTTTGAACTGATAAACATTAAATTCTAATGTGTAAATCTACTATTTATTAGCTGGAATGCTGGAATGGGGGAACGTTTTCATAAGTCTGTATTTGTTTTGAATAGAACACTAGAGAAATAGAAATGTATGTCACCACAGGGGATCGAACCCGTGACCCACGCTTCCGCGGCCTGCGCTCTACCAACTGAGTTAGGTGACCTCCGATGTTAACACACTTTTATTTCTCTAGTCACCACATTAGCTCCCAAAAGTCTGTATTTCTTTAGAAAGTTTATAGAGCTGTAGTTTTACGGAGCGTCACTATTCCGCTCTGTGTTTATAATTTCACTTTGTTCCTATTCATATACCAATTAACAATATATATTTACATACAGTGCCCTACCTTGTAATGGCTATTTATTTGATCATCGCGTACAATTAAACAGGAATGGCGAGCACCACGTTCCTTTAACGTACAACAACCTGCAGTCTTGAAATGCTCTCATACGCCTTTAAAAAGCATATGGATACATACAGATTTTCAAGGGTTTCTGACAAAGGCCCCAAACCACCTTCGGGGCCGCCTGCAGCAAAAATTTCGATAATGGAGCAGACACTCTTCAAATATTTATAGATCCGCTCTTGCTGCTTTCGAGAAGTTGTCTCCGATTTTTAACGGTTTCTGTCAATTTAGTAGCTTCAAAGATACCTTACTGTTTTCTTCTTTTTGTTCAAATCATAGTTCATGTAGGTCTGTAAAGCTTTGAAAATTGCATCAGGGGTGTTCTGGGCCAGGGGTGCCGTCCTAAAAAGTTAAGAAGAGGGGTCAGGGAGATTTGTTATGAGCAGCAAATGCCATACCCACAACAATACTCCGTCCATATAGCTATGCAAATCATTATGTAAAAGCAGAGTCTCTCAATCAGAGTCTTCATTGGAAAACTCTGCTTAAATTAAGTTCAAATCTTCATACTCCTGAAAATAGTCGACCAAAAGTTTATAATAAACTTTATCAAAACAATTAAGAAAATCAATCAAAGTAGAAGTAACATAAAAGGAGACGTAAATGCCATCAACAACGGGAAATATTCACTCCATTTTAAACATAGATACATGAGTAAGAGAAAACGCTTGTAAAAACGTTCACAATAGAATTCAAATAATCAAATCTAGTTGCTTGCATTACTCGGCTTTTGGTTTTCAGTTGCAGAGCTGTGTTGCAGTAGCGACTTATCAACAACAACTTATAATGCGAAGATGGTCAGTTAAGGCAAATGAACAGCAAGCTCAAATCTTTGCTACAGTCAATCTACTGCAGAGGTTGGAGCGTACTGAATTCGTCCGGGAAAAATCCTCTTTCAGCTTCAGAAGAACTGACTCGGCGGACATATAAATAGCATTCATTTTATAAGTAATTTGCTAGATAACTTGTGGTATTATTTGGCTTGAGTATAGTCCCTCTACAAGGAAGTGATTTTTCGCATTGAAATCAGGCTCAGAGCTATGGGGGGGGGCAAGGGGGGCATTGCTACTCCAAAGCTGATTTCTTGCCCCAAATTGCTCCCCGTACAATTTCTTGACATACCCAGAAAATCCTCAGATTTCTTGGCGTAACGAAATTTTCTTCAGAAATATTGAATGTGTAATGTTGTAGGCCCTAATTATTGATCCTTGCTTTATATTTCCAATTTGTTTGTCAGTTCGGTCGGCCAAATGGCAGATGAGTAATTTCCCGTTTGCAAATAAGACATAAGGAGAATTTGAAATATGGAACCGCTCACATAAACTCCCATCTGCCATCGATTTATCTTCCAGGAATGGTGAGCTGTCTACGCTGCCTTCTGCGAGTTCCACGAACTGATTGATTCATTTATCATCGTATTTCAACACCGTCCTATCAAACATGTTGTCTATTATTTCTGTAGATGTTGGCCTGTATGAAAATAGATGACCTTTTCTTCCTTCGCTTTCTTGGAAGTGCCTTTGAAGTGTGTGATTGCCACTCATCATCTCCATTAAACTAGAATCCTTTATGCAACGTACTAACTTCATTTTTTTCACCCCATTGACAGTTAATTTCCATTCAATAAGTTTTGTCATCTTCAGCAATACCAATATTTCTTTGATCCGGTTTTATGAGCCATGAAAACAAATTATACGTTACTTACAACAACAAGGTTGGTTTCATTGTCACTGGTTGATAACATTCTTCTAATTTATTTTGCTCTCCAACTGGAGAAATTGTTACACTAAATAATAATTGAAAAGGGGTCTGAGCTCCTCAGTGTCTTTCCAACTTTAACAAGGGGCTAAGCCCCCTACTACGACATCTCTGCTTTTGGCCTTACGAAATATTATATTTGTGCACAGAAAAAATGTCGCGGATGCAATTCCTTGTCCCCTTGTTTTGAAGGAAAAGGGGAATCCCCGAACTTCTCCCTTTAACTCTTCATGCTTGACACCGATTGACACAAACTAACCACTGAAGGGTGCTGCTACCATCGAAACTACTTCCGTGTTCTCAAATGGTATGATTTGACATTGCACAGCCCTCGTCATTGACTGGCTATCAGCGTCTTTACAGCTCCCATCATCAGTACAGCTCTGGTTGGCTATTTCCTTCCTAATATCAAATTGCATCGTGATCCAACGTAGCGCCAGGATAACAAAAGTGAGTATAAATTTTTATTTTCTGATTGCTCAGATGAAACGAGCAGAGACATATTAGTGGCTTTTGGTAGGCAATCACCAACCTAGAAGAAAGTGGGAGATTCTCCTACAAAGCGCTTGTTACATTGAGTAGTGTGAAGAATCACTTCAAAGCGGGGATTTAAGATCGTCTAGTGTAAAAATAAAATTCCTTGAGAAGACGTTTAAAGCACTTTGACACCTAAAATATCTCCGCTGGTTAAATGTGCCCTTTAGGATCCTTCTAATGTTGGAATATCGGTTTAAATATTGGAAGGACTTTGTCAGCAAGACGATCTACCTCTTTCTGACCTTCTTATTGCATAACTTAGATAAGAACGTAGGTCCTACCACAATCTTATATTGCTGGGGAGAATTCCATGAAACTACTGCTGCTTAATAATGGTCCAGGTATGAAATCCTGCGATAGAATCGAGCGAGTACGAATCCGCCATTTGGCATGGTCAGCCAGGAAAGGAGCATAATCGGGCGTATATTTTCCTTTTAGGCACGGCATTATAGAAACGTATTCGTTAAATTGCTGAGAGAGAGGGGGAGTAAGATTGAGCAACCTATCTGGGGTATAGCCCCTTCATACCCCCTATACTTAGTTGCTTGCTGCGTAATTCTAAACTGCTGTCTTAGAAAATGTTGACAGCACATGTTATGATCTATCTCCCTCTTATCGTTTCGTCAAAAAATATAATACACGGGTCTCGTTAACGTAAAGATACTCTAAGGCCCAAAGGTGTGATTCATATTCTATTCTGATCAATTCAACACTGACAAGTTACTTTCGCGGTTGCAAATGCGAAGTAAGGTGGATAAACTGATGCAGACTGTTGAAAAACCAACCTTATAAGATATTTTTTTGTGGGCTATGAATGACATGAATGTCTTCTGCAACTCATATGTCGGCCGTTCGTACTTTAATTTCATTGTGCTGATGTTCTATTTCATAAAATATGGGACCTGGCGTATTCAAGTCCCCAGTTATTGACTTCTTAATTTTAGTTCCAGTGGGGCTTTTGTCACCTATGCAAGGCGGGGGGGGGGGGCGCATCAGATAACACATTTGATCACTTCCTTAAGAACGAACGAAACGAAAGTTGTCTTCAGACCTTAACTACTGGATTAATTTGTTTTAGGTCATAATATCCTCAGGTTATCGAAAGTGTGACTCTGCTATAGGTTTGCGTTTACTTGCATCCCAGACTGCGCCAAAATATGTATGGACAAGTGCTTCCGTAGTATAGGAAAGGCTAAGTGCGGAGTTTATTTGACTGCGCTGGGATCGGTCCACATAAAAATAGAAACAAACCTTTGGTTAGTAGACAAAGTTATTTTGCTTTCTCGTTAGGCCATTTCAATTGATTTTTACAGCCCGTGCGGGGAGGTGATTGGTCAAAGCTATTCAGGCAATCCCAGTGCTGATTGGATCTTTCAAAACTACAATTTTGTATGATCTTTCTTCATTTTATTGCATTTGCCATAGTAGAAATATTCAATAGCATATACATCTGAAAACACTATGACACCAGATGCAAATCAACAACGGGTTGATTGGTGACTCCCATCCATCTCCGAATTGAAGCGATTCCGAAGCAGCGAGTCATTTTGAATATGAACTTTGACTAAGAACACAAAACCACTTACCAGAAAGAAACTCCGCATAGCTGTATAAGTAGACACTCGTACAGCACAACGACTTTCATATTAGGGTTAGATACCTGCGTCGAAATATAAGGCAACAGAGGAAACCCAATGAAAAAACGTAAGTGGCCATGTTTAACCCGCCGAGCGAGAATTTTGTTGCATCTGAAGAGGATGTGGAAATGTTTTTGATACGTACGACTGTTTGTTGCATTTTTACAATATTTCAATACTGATTCTCCAAATGTTGGCTGCAGCTTTTTGGGAAACTTGTTGACCATTATCATTAATCACGATAGATTCACTAACAGGATCGAAGAAGCTTAAGTGGTTGACAACGCTTGACGATGCAAACGCAGGAAAATTAAATCTGCGTCAAAAGCCATTTGTTACAAAGGCAAGTTGTCTCCTCATAGAGAAGTAAAACGTAGGAAACTAGTGGTTGCGGGAGGGCCTTACAAGAATGGCACCGATATGTACGGAAGTCTTTCACCGTAACGTTCTGAGGTTATATCTACAGTGGGCGACAGACTCTCAGTGATATAAACGATAATTTTGCGGGCTTGTATTGAAAACATTTCGCTCCTCCCAGAGATTATTCAATGTTATTGATAAAAATAGATAATTTCTTTAGTGTCATTCGTCATGGACGGAGTAGAAATCCTAACTACTGCTATATCACTTAAAAAATATCAAGTAGAACGGATTAAGAGTAAAAGCGGAACTAATCCGACTAGGTGGACAAAATTTTGGTTTGAGAAAGGGCGGCGTAAGGGCAGATAGTAAACGTGTCATTTGAAAGTTTCATTAACTATATCAAGTCGTATATAAAGGTACGATGTTTACTTTAACGATTTGCTGCCCAGATGCTGAAATCACATTTACGCTAACTCATGTTCAATGATCCTTTGACTCTATAATAGAACCTTTAAAAGGAACCAATAGTTATGGCAGTCTAAAATAGCTCGTTTTTAACTAGCCTTTCAATCGTTAACAAAGTAATGAATTAAACTTAAATATTGAACAATATTGACGAGTCGCTACAAACTGTTTAATAGTAATGACCAATCGTCAATATATATCTACCGAATTGTATTTCGTCAATATATAGTCCAATGCTTTAATCATCGCCCACAGACGATCAATAATATTGCCTATATACAGTTTTATCAATGTTACTGTCAATATTGTTGAGCGTTTGTGTGCCACTTAAACCAGGCGTAATGATAGTTAAACCATTTTTTCAGACGGCTGAAAGTAGAGGAAAGGGATAGTGACATCGACCATTGATCTGTTTTGGTAACATGCATTCGCCCTTAACCTTGTTAAAACGGGGATTTTGACGTGTTATACGTTATACGTGCAATAAGATGTAGGCTTTTTTAGGCTGCATTGGGAGTTTTCTCATACCTGTTGTATTTCATTTTCTTCTGTCATTAAGCATGGCTGCAGGTTAAGGTCAGATTATTTGTGGCAGAAGAAAGTAGAAATAAATCTACAATAAGGTTGTAAGGTAATCTGATGACGCCATCATTTATAATTGATGTGATTTATTTGGGGCTCGATTTTGAAAGTTGAAATTTAATAGATAGTTTTCACTCTGCATATTTGGATAATATAGAGTACAGAAAGATATATGTAAATGAAATAGCCTCAAAAGATCTAAGCCGGGGAAAATGGAAAGCGTTAAGAGAAGTTTGGTATTGATCTACGACTTCAGTTATAAGATTAGGACCCATTTGTACAGTAAATAGTAATTAGAGATTTGTGGGATTAAAGAAACGATATTAAGTGAAATAACATATTTTGTAAAACATAAGAACAAGAATTTGCCATTAGGAAGGCAAGCTGGAATAATTTAGTGTTTGGTCACTAGCTTCTATTTTATTTGATACATTTATATATTAATCTCTCTCATGGAAAAATAAAATTGTTAAAAATATAAACGTGGCAAAATACAGTGATGCCATACAATATCAAAAGGCTTCAGAAGTCTAAAAAATATATAAGGGAGATATTGGTTAACTGGTCTCCTGGCAAATTTTTATTACGCCATCAATATTAAGTATCATTCTGAAAATGTTTTGTCAAATTGCAATATGTACTAAGACATAAGTTAGGACAAGTCACTTAAGTAAAGCTATCTACCTTTCACCATTCAAAATTGAAAAGAGAAATTAAATTCTGCGGGCATCAATAGCAGACTAAAGCTTTGATACTGGCTTTTCACCCACTGCGAAACGAAGTTTGATGAAGGTAGAAAGGAAAATGAAATTCCCCAAATTTAAACTGACCTTCTTTTGGATTATTTCCATACACTTAGTGGCTTTTGTTAGCCTTTTTGTATGGTACTACGTCCACAGAGGAGGAATGTACAGAGAACCCACTCTCCCCTTTTGTTTATGACATCCTATGATTCCGCATTTTGCGTACTGGGCCCTCGGCGCCCTGTGACCGAAGTAAGTAAAATAATGATGATAATGATGATAATGATGATAATGATGATGATGATGATGATAATGGTGATAATGATGATAATGTTAACGATGATGGTGATGATGATTATTATGGTGACGATGATGATGATGATGATGATGATGATGATGATGATGATGATGACGATGATGATTGTGATGAAGATGACGATTATAATGATGATGGTGATACTGATGATGATGACGATGATGATGATGACTGTGATGATAATAATGACGATGATGATGACGATGACGATAACGATAACGATGGTGACTATTATTATGATGATGATGATGATTATGATGACATACCTGCATAAACAGGTGCATGAATTTATGCGTTAAACACGTAACGTTTTATTATTCGATCGTAACCTTCTTCTGTAACTATTAGCATTGAATTTGAGGTCACATCACTATTTGTGTAAACGAAGGCTCTTGAGTCAGATGACAAAATTTCTTGATCTGTCTTTCAGGCCCAGGCCCTCATTTAACCCCAGTCCCAGACCAAGATATTCCACCAACCGAACATGACATTGGACAGCTTGAAACCGAGATTGGACCTCCATTTGATCACGTGTTTGCACCGGAAGAACCAGCAGCTTCCATTAGCAACGCTGTAGAAGACGAGGCTCCTGAGAAGCCTAAAGGACCAGCCATTATGGAAATTACATTTGCGAAAAGCGAGAAAGAACCATCAGGTATGCTAATCTTGGATTTGTGTGTGTGTGTGTGTGTGTGTGTGTACGTGTGTGTGAGGTGGGGAGCTCTAGGGCATCAGCGTAACATTGTGTAATGCTCAAAGTTTCGCAGAAGGGTACTTACGTCGTCACTATTTGAAATTTCTGCAAGAAGATGTATCCCCTAAATGCCAAGCCTCCGTTTCCATTATTCTTCATTACTTACCAAAACCTGTTTAGACATTGGTGACCTTGGTTCTCCACTCCCCAATAGCATTTTATAATGACCCCTCCCCTCATTTTACAAAAATGTGAAAGTACGAGTTATCCCCCATTTTGTTATCAACCCCTTCATATTAGGCATTTGAAAATTTCTTTAGAAAAATCATTTAGTGGACATAAATTTACAAGGAAAATGTCTACATGAAATTGCCACTCATCGCTGAAACCTCTAAAGCATGTTCACTGAAAAGAAGCAAAACTTTTCAACTCGGAATTCGAACGTCTAATTCGAATTTGCTATCACACCATAAAATTGAACTGCAGGGTCTTCTGTAGTAAATTTATGTGTGAAAACAAATAGCCACCCTTTCATTTTATTTTCAAACCTCCATTTTGAGGGTTGTCCATGATTTTTCCCGTGGATCATTTTATTATGACTCAATATATTATGCTAATCCAAAAAAATGTCCACCGCCCCCTGGTATATTCTACCCCCCTACAATTATTCACAAAAGAGTATGCAGTTTACTGCCGATAACTTCAATCTCCAGGGAAACAACTGAACTCGGCCGCGTAAACGAATGTTTGAGTTTACCGGGATTCGGTTATGAAAAGTAGTATAGGTGAAGTTTTAAGGGGTTACTGAAAGTTCGAGTCAAATAGGGGTTGAGATATCGGTGTTACGTTACGGTTCTGTTGATTGTATCTCCACTGGCACTATAAATATCAGAAGATGTAAGATCAGATCGCAAATAGACTGGGTCTAGTCAGGTGACTAGAAACAGGAGAAATATAGAATATATCACCATCGAGGTTCAAACCCGTGACCTATTCAATCGCAACTTCCTCTTCACCACTACCATATTTGCTCTTATTAGCGCCCGGTCTCAAATTAGCGCCGCCCTCTAATAAGCGCCGCACCTTGAAGTAAAATTATTTTATTAGCACCACCCTTTTATTAGCGCCTCCCTCTAATTAACGCCGCATATGGTTGGTGAATTTTTGAATAAGCGCCCGGGGTGCTAATAAGAGGAAATACGGTATCTAGATTTTATGAAATGACAATGAACGCTTGATCTGCGGGCGTCATTTAGGGTGATTGAACGGTTTGTTGATAAGCAAACGCCTGACAAATATTCAAATAACTTAATTGTAATTTTAATTTATTTTCCAGCAGGATGTTCCAATGATTGTATAAATGGCGGTTTCTGTGCTGATGATAACTCATGCAAATGTCCACCGTTCTTCAGCGGCCAGCGTTGTGAAAAGCTGTCCTTTTTAAAGAAACTTAAACCAGGAAAGCAAATACAAGTAGAACAGATCATTGGTGATGAACCATCGACTGACGCCAGTTTAGATTCTCCAAGACCTGTTGGTTTGGAATCGTCGCCATTTACACGAAAATTGGAGCCAGGAAATCTCTTCAACATGTTGAGTGGGTTTATCAGACAGTTGGCAAAGCATACTCAAGGGTCAAGCATCAGGAAAAGGAGTTTGAGACCAAGACAAAGGCGCGGAGCGATTTATAACAAGAAATACAACAATAGAAAGCATTAACGCCGGAGACTACCGTACGCTGACAATGACGAAAGTGGGGCTACTTAATTGTACGAAAAATCGAGGAACGTAATGTGATATAATTTATAAATAGTAATGTCAGAGAAGGAAATTAATTGTGTATAGATTTAACCACTAAAATCTACATTTTAGGGCCATAAGTCCACGAAATTGGCACCAATTAATAATTGGGACAATCAGCATCAGTTCAGGCCTACTGGTCATTCTAATGATATCTTTGTAAAAAAGACAAATAAGCACTCTTGTTAAAGAACAGGCCCGTAGCCAAGGGGAGGGGCATTAGGGGACTATGCCTTCACCAATAAAAATTTTGCACCCCGCTGTTAAAATATTGCCAAAACACTTTTTAACTTTTTCTGTATTATCGTCAATGGGTTAATGGTGTCAGTTATTATAAATAAATCTTAGTATATCACAAATTTGAATTTCCATGAACAAATTGCTTACCCCCGTGACAGTTCATTGCCCCCCCCCCCCCCCTCGATAGACGCGGCTGGCTACTTGCCTAATAACGATGCATATAAGTAAGGCATTGATTGAGAACGGTTTCAGTTTTTATCTAAAAGGTCCTGGCCGAATTAAACCCAATAATAAAAATATCTTTTTAAGAATAAAATCCAGAAAAATATAAAATTACAAGCCAAAGTTTATACAAGTGCAAGTTTCAAGATCATCAAAGCGCACACAAAGAAACGTGTCAGGGTCCAGTACAAATTAGTTGCCAAAGGAGAACACCGTTCTCGTTTGGCATCGATTACTAACGAACCAATAGCCTCGTTACACATGTATTATCGAGTCATAGTATGTAAGCAACGATTGCTGTAACGCGGTTTTCCGACCTTGAACCGGGCTTTTCCGAACTTCAACCGAGCTAAAGCGATGTGTAGCCGAGCTAGTTCGATGTTCAACCGAGGAAACTCGACTTTCAACCGAAAATTTAAAATATGATTCTGGAAAAGCCCACAGATCTGCTACTTATGAAAATATAATAAAGCGTTAACGATTTCTTACAAATACGAAAGAGGTGACATCAGCTCTCTGTATACAGGCGATGATCATTTTTAGGGTTTGTTGCCTACCAAGTTAAATTATTGCGTCACTAGTATAACTGCCGAAACTTTAACAAAACCGAATCTGTAAAATTTTTAAATAGAAATCCTGAACATCATACTTAGCTGATCGAGGGCCAGATGATCTGTTGTTTAAGGCAATGCATTGCATAATCAAAATATCAATGTTACGAAGTCAGTTTCTGAAACCTTCAGGCTTGCGTTGCTGCGGTCACTGTTATTCCCAATTTTCTTTGTACAAAGAAATCAGCGGAAAATTGTGTCAGAATTGCATCTGTAAAAAAACATTTTTACGTATCCAAATCCCTCCAAGCAATCGACTTCTAATAATTTAGATGGATCAATGCACTTCTACGTATGCCTAAACAATAATTGCAAACGGGGCAATCAATTCTAATGGCAGTTGTTAAATTTTGATCTGAAACAGGAGACACTCAAACCCTCATGTATGTGTTAACAATTATTTAAAAGATAGTCGCCTGGAAGTTTTCTTTTGTGCACAGAGGACCAGTTCTGATTACTGAAAACAATTCAGATCGTATGATTTTCTTGGTCATATAGTTTCAATGCAAAATTTAGTATCAGAGCCTCAAATAAGTGGCAGTTTTGATGGACGACCATTCAGGAACCTGAAACTCCATGGCAACCCCCGCTTCCATGAAAAGTAAAGTCGTGAACGAAAAATGGATTTTTGGAAGTTCGACTAACTGGAGGGAGTAAAGAGCTTCCGTGCACTCTACTTCACAATCTTGCCTGAACCACCATGCAATTTGTGACGTCAAAGGGCCACAAACTTCACTCGGCCCAGGACTCTAAACTTCACTCGGCCCAGGACCCTGTACCGCCCAAAACTGCTAATGTCACAAAGAGAATGCTGCCGCTTTAAGGTTTTAAAAACTAGTCCCTCTATGAGAGCATTTCAACCATAGGTGCAACGGACGAAAAATATTGAGGGGCTTTATATTATTTTCCCGAAAAAATACTCCTTTGCCCGAAAATTATTGGGACATGATTTGACGGTTCTGCAGACGGTTGAATCGAAGTGGGATAGGGTAAACTACCGCCATTTTAAATTGTAAAAGTTTCCTTAGTACTACGGCAATGAAATTTTTTTTGCCTTTTGCCTGAAAAATATAACATTTTAACATAGCGCCCATGATTTTAACTTACCATTTTTAGTTCTCTAATTTCAACTTCCTACTAAAGCTATCCACGCATAAATATTTGTAATGGCATTTTTATAAGAATGTAGACGGGAGGGTTTATTAAGAATAAATATTGAGGACAATTAAAACGTAATCATTCGATTGATCTGTAGATTTGATTGTAATTTAATCAATCGTTCCTTTCCAAGGAATTCATGCTTAGGTAACTTCCTACTAAATCATACATTAGACTTTATAATTGTATATAAGATCAGACGAATATATAAGAAGAGTATTTCTGATATCTCATGCTAGTTTTCTTTGTCTTTTTCTGAAGAATATTTCTGGTATTTCACGCTAGTTTTCTTTGTTTTTTTCTGAAGAGTATTTAGAATTTCACGCTAGTTTTCTTTGTCTTTTTCTGAAGAGTATTTCTGGTATTTCATGCTAGTTTTCTTTGTTTTTTTCTGAAGAGTACTTCTGGTATTTCACGCCAGTTTTCCTTGTCTTTTTCTGAAGAGTATTTAGTATTTCACGCTAGTTTTCTTTGTCTTTTTCTGAAGAGTATTTAGTATTTCACGCTAGTTTTCTTTGTCTTTTT
>JAAAKM020006971.1:92289172-92315786 GCA_010016025.2 Alatinidae sp. Z8VKAUB7J3
AGTATTTCACGCTAGTTTTCTTTGTCTTTTTTTGAAGGGTATTTCTGGTATTTCACGCTAGTTTTCTTTGTCTTTTTCTGAAGAGTATTTAGTATTTCACGCTAGTTTCCTTTCTCTTTTTCTGAGGAGTATTTAGTATTTCGACCCGAGGTGATCATCGCTTGTCTCTCTTAGTCATTCAATACTCAGGACCAGCAAGATGGTACGAGCACTGCCGGTTTTAGGGGTTGCCGGTTTAGGACTGTGCCGCGCCACAGGGCCCCGCAAATAAAAATGGAACTAGGGGGCCTCGCACAGCTCATTCAGTACACTCAATGACACTTAAGTCCTCAGATCACTTTATGGCACGAGGCCTCATCTTGCCAAAAACGGGTACTGGGTAAGGGAAGTCTTTGTCATCAAAAAAGATCCAAAAAGCCTCTAAGTCTCAAGAGAGATATGGTTTTCTTTCAATATGACTTAATAGTGAAGGGTTATCACCCATCTTCAAGTAAAATTTTTCCCAGAAATTTTTCCAGGCCATGACTTTCCCTCTGTTATGATTATGCACATTTAAAGCATAGAGCGTTACAAAAACTCCCTTTCTCCTTTGTAGCAGATCAACACAGCTTCAAATTCTCAATGGCACTCTTCTCCCTCTTTCATACTATGCTTATGAAATGCATCTGAAAACTGAATAAACTGACAGCTATACATATTATAGACAATTCACTTTATTTTCGTGGCAAAACATTTACAGCTATCTCCAAAAACGTTTTCCTTGTAATCATTGAAGAGAGTACGCCTCCCCCCTCCCCTGGGTTATGCATATTCGCACTCAGGACGGGGATGGGGAGATATTATTGCGACTCCTCTCTCCTCCGTAAAATATCAACATACTCTGAAAGTCTCGAAAACAATTTTGTTTCCCTTTGCTCTGATGCTTGTGAAACGCCTGTAAAAATATATAAATCAAAAGCTACGAAGAACAGAGAAAATGCTTGTTGTATTATTATGACAAGATTCATTCCTAGTTTTGGGAACATGTAGCCATGTTTATTTTTAATAAAATACGCTTTTCTCTGAACATTGCAAATAAAACAGGCATCGTTTTTCCTAAAATAAATAACCTTTGTCAATTTTGGAGCAACAAATCTTTTTCAGAAGTACCTGGCATTTGTTTTGCAAGACTTGAGTTTATAAGATTAGTAGATTCTGTTATCATTGAAATACGTTCAATTATGTACACGGAAAGCATTAAAAATCTGCTTTATTGTACAATAAATTGTGACAAAAATATAACACAACGGACGTTGGCACTATGAATAAAAAGATGAAGAGCCCACCGGCAAACTATAGTAGACAAAATGCCAAGTAAGGAAATTTTTATTGACAACGTTTCGTCTGCTGAAAGACTTCTTCAGGTAACCTACAGATTGTTATTGAAAATTGGCCAAACTGAAGTCAGAGATCTATAGTACAGATAGTAAACCTAACCTCGAATTGCGGTCTGGTACTTTAAGTTGGCACATAGGTACTCTGGAGTGCAGAACAAACGGAGTGGGGGGGTGGGGGTCTGAATAAATGGCGGCGTCATCATTACGGTCTAAAGTTAATAAACGGGGGGTCCAAATAAACGGTGGAGTCTGAACTCCAGTTTCAATTTTGTGAAAGTTTTAAAAAAGGATGACACATATAAGGACAAAATCGTACTAATTGACTAATTAGCAACTGTTTTAGGGTCAAATGTTGCATGGGAAGTTATTCAAGTGTTTTCAGAAATAACTGGTTTTGGTTCTCCTTACTTAACGTGTTTGACCCGGACAACAACTTGCACCTTCTGTCCCCCCTTCCCCCCCCGCCTCCCTCCCCAATCTGCTTTAACTTTCCTCGTCCCTGTAATATGTCCATTAGTGAAAATGTATCCAGAAATATTGTTGGCTTGGGTTGAATTTCTGTTATGTAGCAGAAAGAACTGATCATTCTGAACGTACTGCATGAAACAACAATAGGGAACAAAATTGGTGGCTTATTGTGAACAGACTTGCATAGCCTCCGAAGATTTGACCAGCAGGTTATTACGACTTTAATGTAAACAACATGTAGAAAGAATGTGAAGAATACATCCAAAGCAATGTTTACATGTGCTATCTAAGGCCAATTCTCCAACTGTTTGAATTCTTCATTGATATTTGTTATGATACTACGAAAGATAAAGAAAATTTCTTAAGTAAAAAGTCGTGACTGCTGAAGTCCTTTGCAAACCGTCTTAGTATCCAATTGTCAACGGAAAAGAAAAAGAGCTTCTTAAATGTTTGCTATGCACTCACAACTGTTTGCTGAAACTAAAATTAAGAGAATTTGAGTCTAAAGGCAGGAAATATGTTATGATAATATGAACAACCTAATTGAGGCCGAAAGATTGTGAACACGAAAACGCTAACTCTGTGCAGTCTGTACTTGACTTGAAAAGGAGAGTAGGTACAGTTAACATACTGGAATCTACCTTGGCTAAAGCGACCCATATGCTCAATAATATTGAAAATAATATTTATGAACTTCTGTTGATGAAATTTAGCGTCCCTCTACAGACGATTGAAATTTATTGACAATACTGACTCCTTTAACTGGTGCTCATTGCCAGCAAGCCTCCCGTTTGCTGTTGCAACAAAACGAAAACGAGGTAACAACAAACGAGACGATCCAAATGGACCAAAGAATGGTTTACAGCATCGAAGTACAATATATTTGGTTTGTATACTTGGTCGGTTACAGAACACAGTGGCGCCGAATCTTCAAACTTTTAAACTCCTTCCTAAACTCCGTGGTATTTAACTTCCTCCTTTAATCTTTCCTTCTTGTTTCTTGGTTCTTCTACTTAACTCTAAACTTATATTTTCAAGTATGTTAAAAGCCACTCGTGTACATCAGTGTTTCTTAACAAGAATTCGAGGCCCCATAGGTAGGTGAAAGAAATTTGAAAGGGCTTAAAATTGTGACGAGGGGTATTAGGGCGGACCCAGTTACAGCCAGGAGGTCCAACAGGATAAGCATGTTCCATTGTTTTTCTTACTTCAAGATGCCTAACAAAACAAAAATGATAAATAAAGATTGTCTCATGTTCCGTTTTACGTCTGGTAAACATGTTTGGACCAACGAACTATAAAGGAAATTTCTTTCGATTTCAAAAGCAATGTAATTATTATTAATCTATAATAATTCAATGGTTTTGACTCTGTATTGACTGTTTATTTCATGGTGCAATCGTTTAATATCGAGGAAGAGAAAGAATGTCGAATTTCCAGGGATGCAGGGGTATTTATAAGTCTTGGTAGTTGAAGGGGGGTAATGTAGTTCCCGAGGTCGAGAAAACCTGGTGTAAATCAATCAAATCTTTTTATTGTTGCCATGTTTCTCTTTGGACATTCAAAGTTGGACTGAAATACCTGGCATGATCGAGATCATGTGCTGGAAACAAATATCCACGGATTTGATTCGTCAATATATTGTGCAATGATTCAATCATTACCCAAAACGGATCAATAATATTGCCAAGCTGAAGCTTCACCAATATTATTGCCAATATTGTTGAACGTCTGTGGGCCTCTTAAGATGTGAGAACACTCTGAAATGTAAGTAGTCAATTGCGGATCCAAGACGTGAACGAATGAGAAGACATGACAAAGTAAATTCATGCACACTAACTTATTAAGTTTCTAAATCGGCCTCTCTAAAGTAGCACCTCTACTTTGCATTCCTGGATTCTCCACTAAGTACTGTCCTGTCTGAAGCAAAAATCAGAGGCTGCACCACAAAATGAGAAGTGAAGGAGCTTATAGATAATTAAAGGCTTTGCTCGATCTTGGGAGAAGAATCTCCCCTTTTTGACACTCAAGATTTTGCAAGGAATTCTTTTTTCCTCCATTTTTCTTGATTCATTGTTTTCTTTGGCAAACACCACGAATGGATAAAATGGTGCTACTTTCGTGACTTTTTTACGACGTGTTATAGTCTTCTCGTTTCCTATAAATTCATCGTAAAAGCTTTATCACTTCACTACGTACGATTGCTGTCATCAGTGAATGGCAAAA
Source organism: Alatinidae sp. Z8VKAUB7J3 (assembly GCA_010016025.2). Classification (NCBI taxonomy): domain Eukaryota; kingdom Metazoa; phylum Cnidaria; class Cubozoa; order Carybdeida; family Alatinidae; species Alatinidae sp. Z8VKAUB7J3. The sequence continues at coordinate 92,293,243 of JAAAKM020006971.1, forward strand.
ACGTTCAGCAGAACAACTGAAGGTTAATGTTTCTAAGGAATGGATGACATGTCATCCCTAGTCCCCCTACCTCCGCGGCCACTCTACTGTTCAGATCAGCCAAGCAAATGTGATCACGACGCTTTTCAACAAAAACAACTCTTACTTTTGCTGATAATTGCTAAGCCGTGGCAAAGAGGAGAGATAGTTAGCTTTACGTGAGTGTTATATACGCTGTATTTTGTATTTCCGTCACCTTAGAGAGCAACATCACAGCTGAGCAGTCTAAACGTCTACACTGTCTAGATTAGACCTCATGTCCACTCTAAGATCCACCCTCGCTTCAAATTCACCGCGTGATTTCCCCAATCCACATGATGATATTCTGCAGATCTTTTGGATTTGTCAAATTCGCCATACGTTAGCAGACTTCCTAGGAGTTTGATCCGCTTTGCTCCTAGGTGAGAAGCGAGAAAAGGTCTGTTTTGGCAACTTCACTTCTAAGCTGGCTCGAAATGCTTAATTAGGCGCGATTATGTGGCAAAGCCCTAATAACTTCAGCGTTGGGTATGATTTACTAACTTTGCGTTTTACACATGAAGTATCTGAACAGAAGGTGGTTTTGCTAATAAATACTGGCGCTAATATTGCGTTAAGTAACGGGTTCATTTTGCTAAACGTTCTCGCCATACACTGATCACAGCAATTGTATGGAATGAAGTTGGAAACCTTTTACGATGAATTTATAGGAACGAAGAAGACCGAAACACGTCGTAGGAAATAACAGTCACGGGAACGATGCGCTACTTAACGCAATATTCAAATTTTGTACCACTAACCAACTTTTTAAATAGTGGCTTTTGTGTAATCCACAATGATCCACGCTTCCACACTTTTATCAGAATGCAGTTTACAGATGCGCAACCCTTACCAATAGTAGAAGTGAAGGACTTCTTAGGAACGGGAAGCTCTATATTGGAAGAAAAGTAAAAACATTCTATAGCTTGTAGAGGTGTAAATACCACAGAAAGTGAATGAATGTGATTCGTGTATGTCATGCTGGATATTTTGTCCTTTGCAATCCTTCTATGAATGCATATTGTTAATATATGACATAGATACCGCATACTCTACAAAAGCCAGAGCTAGAACAGCCTTGGTTACGTGTTAGCAACGAGACAATCAGCAAAAGATGCTAAAAATGTTTCTACGGTATTAGAGATATCACCTGTGAAAGGTTTCCCTCAACAAAATATACTTGTTAATTTAAAATATTGAAATCCTGTTGACTCTTTGCTTATCTGGTAAGTCTAAAAGAGCATTTCCTATATACTTGGTAATTATAATTAATATCTTTTCACCTCAATGACTTATGGACCAAAGTATTTTAGCTTCTAAAATGAGTATTCTGAAAGCTAACTCTTGCCGAGGGGAGCTCTCTCTGTCATAGAAACTGCAGGGACATAAAACTAGTCGATCATGTTCGTATTCCTAAAACCAGCGACTATCTAATCTATTAATGACTTATGTTAGTGTTCTGGTTGTCTTTTATTGTCTAAAGGTCCCATGAAAAACAATATTTTCTTTGAGGTCTACAGCTAGAATAATCATAAATTTATTCTTTTAATGGAAAATTAGGAATGACCCTAATCTACAAACCTTCTTATCAATTCAACGATTGCAGTACTTTAATGTTCTTACGACTTTGATAAGCACGAAAGGTGAGAGTGCTAGCAAACCAAAATTTGTTTGCGTGTGAGAGCAGTGCCACTAAAAGTTACCATCGCATTCAATATAATAAAAATAGAATTCTGTTGCCTCTTATCAAATTTTCGCCCGTCTTAAAATAGGTTTTTGTTCCCAAGGCAGAGACATCGCCCAAGCTGGGAAACACTGCCCGAAGTGCGTTTGGTCGCCGGGTTGTGGTACAGTGCAGAATAACAGCTTCTCTTACTCCCTTACCCGTAACAAGTGACGTCATTTTTTACAGCCTCTTTTCGACTTAAAAACTCCTTCAAATGTTTCTTCACAGATTAGGGAAGTTAACATAAGCCGCCTATTCTCTAATTATTAGCTAGTAAACGAGTCCAGATTTTGTGTTTTTTATCTCGCACCACAGAAACATTTTAAGGACACGAATGTCCCACATTTCACCATCTGTCACATTTTCATAAAATCAGAGTACGCAGTTCAAAGAGACTCACAACACGATATGTAACGTGTCTATTGCATGCACTGATTTGTTTCGCGTGACCCCACTGACCAACTTTTATCAATATAGTCATCGACAGAAAACTAAAATATTCTAATAGTATTACTCAAGCAAAACCCACACAACAACAAGAAGCTTGAGAACTTCAACACGTTAGTGCTTTCGAGAGATAATATTGAGCTTCTAAGGAGAGTCTTTGAAGTAACACTGATACCAGTGGTGGGTAGGGGTTTCGGGGTTGAGTCGAAAGAATGAACCCTTCCTTATCTCTCAGCCCTGGGCTTTTGATTTCGTGGCGCCGCCCCTGAATAGCTTTTCCTTTAAACAGTATTAACATAGGCACGATGAGGAGCAAGAAACCCTGTTACATATGTTGTGACAAATTTATTGGTAGTTTATATCAGTGAAAATGAAATTGTAAAATATTAGTATCTCTTGCAAAGACAAGTACATTATCATCAAGCAGAGAGGGTTTGAAATGTAAATTTCCTATTTATCTAGTGTTTTCTTAAGAAACAACTGACAAGTACATTAAACTTTCGTTTTTAGATAATTTTGAATGACCCAACAACTCAATATTCTTAACAATTCAACTATATTAGTATTTAGATTTTCCTGAGACTTTCTTGACTCTGATGGACAGAGAGCAGGTGATCGGAAACAAAAATATGTTTGGGTGTGGTAGCAGTACTACACAGAGTGTGGGTATAGAACATGTCAAATTTAGGATCACGAAATAAACTAAAGTTTGCCTTAGAAAAGGAGTTGCTATCAATGTCTTCCTTAGGAGATTTGAGGCCATGATTAGCCTGGGATGTGAACGAAACATGCCAAGGATTAGAGACAGTATGAATCAGTGAAGCTATACCATGATGTAAAGATCATCTCAAAAACTATAATGAGCTAAAACTTAACCTAAGGTTTCCTTTCTCTCATTCAGTTCGGTTCAGTTGGATTAAAATCGATCTTCAAAGAAGATTTTAGATTTTTTAAAAATTAAGATTTGACAAATGACTCTCTTTCCCTATTTTCTTCCTTGCCTTAGTTTTTCGTTTGCTCTCTTTACCAGGAAAAAAACATAACTTGGGGAAAGTGGACAAAAAAGCACTATTTCTTGTTGAATTGTCGTGTTGAGTTGGTGTTATATAAATAGCTCTTATATGTTCCTGCAAGAACCTTAGTGACCTTCGAAATCAGCGAAAGATCGTGTAAAAGATTGTGTGAAAGATCGTATAAAAGGTCGTGTAAAGGATCGTGTTAAAGATCGTGTGAGAGATCGTGAGAAAGATTGTGTGAGAGATCGTGTGAGAGATCGTGTGAAAGATCGTGTGAAAGATCGTGTGAAAGATCGTGTGAGAGATCGTGTGAGAGATCGTGTGAGAGATCGTGTGAAAGATCGTGTGAAGTTCCTCGGACGCTCTTTAAAAAGGGGAGGACACTAACTAGGCTTGGTGAGAAAATTGAAATGAAACTCAAGATTCAGAGAATAACAAATTGGTCATCTTGATACATACTAGAAGCAATTCCATGCGTAAGGAAGTTAATAGACAAATAAATCAAATATTCATCGTTTCCATAGTGCAATTTCTAGTATTAGTAAATATGGCCAAGCAAAGGAGTGGGCTCGCTCCCCCAACCCAGCCCCCGGCTGCGGAGACGCTGTCGTAATTGTTTAAAATTCAGCTGCAAAAAATATCTGATAAGTATGCCCTAGACTCAAAGTAATGTTGTAGCACAGCAGCATTGATTATTACGTTTACAATCCTACTAAGTATTACTAAGTATTTATTTATGAATCTAATGTTCGGAAAAGATTCCTGGTACAACAAAGTTTGTAGATAATATTTAATAAAGGAATCATTAGTGAAATGCCATTGACCAGTTTCGTTGCATCCTCATCAGAATGGCTAGTGCAAAGAACGAGTTGTTCAAACTGTTAAGTATCATTTAAGCAAAGTAAAGGATCCCGGGTTTGATGAAAACCGCTTCTAAAACTTTCAGATGGAAGGCTGATCTAGCTTTAGTTAATATACGAAAACAATAATTCGTATACGCCCAGAAACAGTCGTGCTGATGTAGTAAATGTGCACCGATGACCGAATCACAAACTATCAAACTCACGTTTGCTTTACAATTTCGTTCGGGTTGTTGACGTTCACAAACGGCCTTCATATTTCTCAACGCGGATGGAATATGTTGCAAGATACGATCTGTGCTAGGTATGTTGGAAGGACGTCTCAAAGACTTACAGATTGTATTGTATTCTGAGGAGTATCAGACAACAAAAAGCTTTTAAGTACATAATGTTCTCGCTATTTCGTGCCATATGATTGTTTTGTACTTGTTTTGTGGGTTTTTGATTTATATTTATATGTATACAGTAATTAAGGTTGTAATATACATGTTATTATGAATTTACAAGTGTAATCATGCACGGTCGAGAGAATAAACCTGTCTTTTAAGTAGTCATCATAAGTACTTTTCCATATTCCTCTGTCTTAAAAGTCCTTACTATATCTATAAGATGCCACAGAAATGTGAATTGCCCAGATTCTAATGATTTATTTAATGAATACAAAGATACATATTCTTTGTATAGTGATATCAAAGTTCTCATAATTCTATAAGCATCCCACTTCTGACACCATGTTATAAGTATCCCGAATTGTTACTACATTTATACGGATCAAGAAACGTGTCGAAATTTATTATTAAAGTCAAAGATTCGAAATTATGATCATGATTCACATAATGCGTGGTCTCAATAAACAGTAGTCCGGATACGAAACTACCTAACGATGTGAATCATAGAAAAACGAAGTTTCCAAGAGGAAAATTGAACGTGACTTGTGTCTTAGGAAAGGTGGTCCAAACAGTAACAATGCTGGACATAAAAAAAGAAAGCAGACCATTTTTGGAATGAGGTAAAACGCCTTGCCCAAATCTATGGGCATTTGGGTTTCTAATGGCTTCAAGGAAGGTATTGTGGTGGTTTGTGGCTTTTTAGAAAGGATCGGGTGTAGAATCTGTTCTGCTTGATTAGACACGCTTCCCCAAGATCTGTAAGAAGTTAGACGTCTGAGCATGCTTCGAGCTTTCTTTTCCCGCCGCGCCTGGCAGCTCAAATTTAGGAGAGTCGCCCTTGGATTCTCTAGCTACCCTGTACGTTAAAAGTGCTGTAACGTTTGCATCTCCTTTATTCGTTCTTAGTGCTGTGTATCCGTGGTTCCTTCGTGGCATGGTGAGAATTGCGTGCCATAAGTTTGATCGGTTAGGGCCGATACGTAATTTGGAATCAGGCAGTTTGTACGCAGTCGACTTTTTAAGACTTAAGGCCTAAAGCTTCGGTTTCGTATCCGTCGCTTAAATGCGTGGTGTTAATTTGGGATTATAATTACGCTCTTCTTTCTTGACCCGTTATAAATTTTTGATTCCTTCAAAGCACGATTGCGTCTGTAAGCTGCAATGCTTTCGAAGTTATCCTTTGGGAACATCAGGAACCTGCCTTTTAAAAACAGTATATGTTTTCCTTTAGCCAATTTATCCCCAGTTCCCACACATCCCCATTTTAAAAACCTCAGTTCTCCATGGCATTCTATATGAAAAATCACCTCTCTGTCTCAGTTAACAATTGATTTCTCTGGCATGCAAAATTTCTCTGTCTCTAAGGCCCAATGTGCATCTGGCTAGTAGATTTGAACCTGGCGTTGATGCCTCTTAAAATGTCCTCCCATTATATCCGTGCCATTTTGGCTATCGTTATGGAAACCTGTTCCCAACCACATTAATTTATATAATTCTATTACTTGATTGCAATTGCTAAATTTGCCCTATTCAACGCTTGCCGCTCTACGATACTGCGGAGTGACTTCTTGCTCTGTACTTGTCCTCATTTCTCTTAACCCTCCACTTTGCCATGGAGCATCTGGATAAATCGACCAGTAAGAGGATTTAAACGCCAACTAACTCACGTGTCTTATCAGCCACTTAATGTTATCCCTTCAATACTGGTTTAATTTTACCGTGCCATGTATCAGATATCCTATATGTTTACTTTTGATTTAAATGTAGATTTTCCACCTTCAGGTTCCACGTATAATCCAACAGTCAATCGGTGTTTCTTTCATCGGATTTCCTGAAGAGAAAGAGAAACGAATTCAACAGGGGTCAATTGAGAAGACTTCAGATCATTTATCATTACCAGAGATTCCTTGAAGGTTTTTATATTATTTCAAGTAATGGTCTTGTTACAGATTGCCAGACAATTTGCAAGATTACTGAAATTATCCAGTTTATTCTTATGAGATTAATCAAACTAATGTACGAGATTATTTTGAGTAATTTGCCCCTCGGTCGAAAAATTTACGTTCCTTACTGATTCTGTTGAATTTTTTATTCTTGCTTTATTATCTAATTACCACAAAAGCGAATAAGCCACTTGCAACAATAAAATAGTGGGATTGTAACGTGAGTTCCTTTAAAGCAATTAACTAACCAGCGAGAATGTACGATATTTGTTGAGACTGGTTTACTTATCTGCATTACCTGTAGGCCTACTCTAAGGACTATTTGTGACGAGGAGGGCAAAGCAGTTAGCGACAGTGGAACGGTTGTGAACAGTGAAACAATGAAAAAATGATAGTGCGTGAAGTGTCTGGAAACGGGCAGACCGTACTTACAGTGCAAGTATTAGGTAAATGTGAGCCAACAATCAACAAGAGACTGCAACTTATACGTTTGTAAAAGGTAGGGCGGTCATGTTCCCTATGCTCACCCCGTTCTGAAGTCTCGAAGTGCCTGGAATGTGACAATTGGATTCTATAGCTTAGCCCTAATTCGGAATTTGACTTACCACCGGGAATTTTTAAAGCTGCAAGAGAGCAAAGTGAGGAGCCAGTGGCTAACGCAAGGAATCCCGAGAAACCCGAACTTCCCTAGAATCACGTGTGATGGGTTCGTATTACTTAATTGAGTATTTGTTCATGTGTGCATACTGCGATAAATTTATACGTTCTGTTTGAAAGAAGACTGAACGAGAATGCAGACGACCACAAGTATGCAGAAAGAGCGCAAGTACAACTTCCAGTAACCTTTTCCTTCGTGGAGAGCCATTTTATTTTGTTGCTGCCGCTCTGCTGGGAACGTTTTTGTTGATCGTTGACTTGACGCTCTTGTGTTGTTTGTTCGAAGACTCATTTTGATGAATGAAGGGTTCTGCCACGAAGACGAGGTACGCTCATTGTCGGCAAACATTTGCAGCACAGGACGCGAGAAGACTTACCAAAAGCAAGTGAACAGCAAGCTTCATTTGGATGCAGGCAATTTGTTGATAAATGCCATCAGATACTCATTATTTACAGTATCTCTTGGGAAATGATTTCAGACAGATTTACTTACTGTTAGCTTCCAGGCAAAAGATGACATCACTGTAAAGTGGAAAGATGTTGATATTGCCGGTTGGAGGAACATGTCTAAAATCACAGGTAAACATTTTACGCATACTTCAGGTGGCAGTTCATTCCAATTTGCTTCAGCAAGGTATAGGTATTAAAAGCCAGTAACAGTTCTCTTCTAAGTTCTAGGTGTTATATTTGGCATACATGCCTTCATCGTTTACGTTGGCCTTTGTATGAAAGTTTTGATATGGAAATGCTATATATGCGCATTTATTTTCCAACTCAAAAAATGCACGACAAGGAATTACACGTCTTATTGCCGATATCATTGCACCGAAAATCCAACGGAAGCATAAAAATGGCTGATACAATATTGCAGAATTGTAAATCTTACACCTCATCTGTTTTCATTTGCAAATTTATGTGATACGCAAATCGCTCTTGGCAGAGGACAGCAGCACAGAGCATGCAAAGCCTGGATGAGTAAAACGGTTAATGTTTTATCGACCGTGGAACAAGCTATGAACCACATAGTAACTTGGTTGAACTTGCATGATTTTGTTACCAGCAACATTCTGGACCTTCTTTTCGTTCGATAAACATAGTCTACATATATTTATTGTACTTATTGTGAGCTAAGGCATTCAAGTGCTTTGTTGTATCACGTGACTGATTTGCAATTTAAACAAACAACTTTTGCCCCATGGGATGCGAGTTAAGACTTGCCTATTCTGATGACCAAGACTTACCACTATTAGTTATAGTGCAACTTTATGTTATTTTCAAACAGCTTACATACTGGGAAGACAGCAATATCAACACGTGGAGCACACACTCACCATAACAGTATTCTAGTCAATGTCGTTTAGTACCAAGGCATAAAGTACTTCCATCAATTTTCAAGAAGACAATTCCTCAGCGTTGTTTAGTTTTTAAAAAGTGGTGTCATCAAGCCATAAAGTAAAGGGGTGCACCATTTGTTTTTCTAGAAAAGTTTTCGTTTATGGCCTCGTACAAATATGTAGACTCTCAACTTTCATTCTTTATTTATATATAATGTGTTGCCATCAATTTCGTAGCTTTTTGACACCTGGACACAGCTTGGTGTACTCTACAGATTTCTGATCCTCTGTGGCTCTGCAAATTTGCATTGTGATGGTGTACTTCATTATTCTTAATGTATATGCTAGACCACTAGTATCTAGAAAAATGGTTTGTGATAAAAATCTTTTTTCTCAGTTTAAACTTCAAATATCAGAGCCCAAGTGTTTAAGTGAAATGGCTAATTTACTGCATCCCAGCAACCTTGAATACAGCTAGTGTAGGGCTATCACTGGAGAACCTCTTTAGACAGGGGTGGCTAAACCATTGCTCATCAATGCCTAATGTGTCTCAGAGATTTGGTGAAAAGCTTATCTATTGATCATAATGAGTTACCAGCTCCATTGCACATGAAAGCTCCTAGAATTCCTCTCTATACAATAAAAAATAATTTATTTTAACTTAATTATTTCAGAAAATGCAGATATTTTCATTCCTTACAGCCAGTAAATTTTCAGATATTGTCTGTGCAGCTTTGACTCCACTCTGGTGTAGCAAAGCTCAAAACATTGGAAACATGGGCAAAATAGTTTACTATACCTTCTCATAAGAAATAATTTATTTTTTACCTGACCCATGTGGGACCTTGGTGTTTTTATTGACACCATCATTATTCAAGTACCGGTATACATGTTTTTCTGTATTAATATGGCAACATACTCCAATTTACAATGACAATTCTTTTTATCACCAGGGTCGTGATACCAGGATTATGTTTATACTTTCCCAAATTTTGAACTTCTGGTATTAAGGATTAACAAGATATGAATCATATGTAGTACTAGATATACACAAATACTAGATATTGTTGTATGGAGTTTTAAACATGAAAAGGATTCGAAATGTGGGATTAATGAAGTAGTATTACTGATAGTCATGCATTTTTAGCGTTCCCATATGTTTTATGTAAAAAGCTTTAAAAAGAAGGGCTAATTGATAACATTTTATTACTGTCATGTAGCAACATCATTGTACCATCATTATCACTACTATCACAATTATCATCATGATCCTTATCATCATCATCATCATCTTCATCATCTTCATCATCATTGTGATTGATGTTATTATCACCATCATGGTATTCAGCATCATTGTTATATTTATTATTATCATCATTATCATCATCATTGTTATTATCATGGACATCATTTTGTTCAAGCGTAGGAATGACACATACTACAGTCAAAAGTGGTTCTATGGAGATACGTAGAATAGCCTGCAAACTACGCAGAAAAAGTGGACATCTCTATGGTATATTTTCTTTGGTAGCTTGAGAATTTAGAAGAAACAAGTGGACGTACAAATAGTAGCCGGTGAATTTTGCATAAAAAAATGGACATCTCTATATTTCCTTTGGTAGCTTGAGAATTTAGCAGACAAATGTGGACATACCAATAATATATATATAGCTGGTGAAATTTGAAGAAGAAAGTGGACATCTCGATATTCCCGATAGTAGCTTGAGAATTTAGCAGAAAAGGGGGACATACTAGTAGTAGCTGGTGAATTTCCCCCCAAGCTCGGACATTTTGCATATCTTTAGTGTTGGCAACTATTCCCTAGGTATTATTATTATTATCATCATCATCATCATCATCATCATCATCATCATCCTTTTCATCATCATTGTTAGTTACATCATCATCATTACTATCATCATCATCATCAACAACATTGTTGTCATCATAGTTACTTACATTTGTGATCCATTGCCTGATGTCTATTGCCCAGGTTAGTTTTTAAATGATAGATCTTCATCATGTCCAGTCCTTTTCAATGCCAAGACTATCATTGACCCCTTTATATTACAATATTGGAAGTTGTGGCATGGGACCCCTTACTATGAAAAGACTGCTTTCATTTAGGTACACAGTCTCCTTTTTGTAAATTAGACCATGTGAATTTCAAGCTTTGTCATTTCATTTAGCCAAGGTGTTTTTCATCTTCTTTTTTTTTAACAGCAATTATGACCAAGGTACTTCCATCTAGTGTACATTGAGCTTAAATTCTGTTCTCCTCATGGAAGACACAGATTCGACCACTTACTTACAAGCAAGACTTCCAAGCTTTAAATCAGTGAAATGGAAGTCCTACATGTGGAAGGGACTTCAAATCCTTCATTTTATTATTGCTATGGTATATTTATGGGCTGGTTTGGTCGAATTTATCAACAACCCACCATATTTTGATGCATATGGTGATGCAACAAATGAGGTTAGTTTACCTGAAGAAGCATTCCAGGCAAGTGAATTTTTATTGTATTTTTATGCACATCTTTTATTGCTTTATGCGTGAACACAGTACACATTTGCCTTACATCAACATGAAGGGGTGGCAGACCCATGGCCTGTCGTGTCTGTCAGGTGCGGGTGGGGTGGGGGAATGATCTTTCTGGTGAAACAGTGAGCTATTAGGGACAATTGATTAGTTGATCAAAAGGAAAGTTTTAATTAATAAGCAAATAAGCATTAAAATATTGATTCACAATATTAGAATTTACTGATATAAACATGTCACAGACTGATAATAAAAATTATATCCATAGGAAAATTACTTTGGTATGATTTTAACCCTTTCGCTGCCGCCGATATTTAACACCAATGCCACCAATAGAAATTGTAAATAGTAGTGATCATTTTCAAATGCACACAGTTTCATGGTTTTTTGAGCGAATCAAATTTAGTTTTCAACATTGTAAGCCCCGAAAGTCGAGTTTTGTGAAAATGTGATTGTCAATGATTTTGTTACGAATCCTGGGGGTGCAGGGGTGTTTCTCGTTCTGCCTTAAACCATGGATAGCTGAAACCACTTTGATAACATAGCTGTCTTGCCAAGGAAAAGGGCTTTCTGTTGATATATCACACAGTTATAGTTTATAAGAGGATTTTGTACAAATTAGGGTTGTATGTAGGCTACCTGGGTAAGCGGAGAAGGGTTAGTGTTCTGTACAAGTTGCATCCTACTCCATCTTGCTATTTTGTAGTTAAAACAAAGTTTTGGCCATTATAGATAATTAAAATATTATATAAAGCTTCCTGTAGCTCCGTACAGTAGGGTACATTGGGCTGTTGAAGGCTGCACGTTGGGGGGTTCAATAATCCCAAAATTTATACTGTGCGATTTTCCTATCGATAACAACGTAAAAAAAATTGCAAATTCACCAGTAAATGATCTATTTAAAATAGGAAGAAGAAAATGTAAATGCCACAGCATTAAATAAACGGGGGTATATTTATTTCATTACAGAAATTTACTGCATTTGTGTATGGTACTGCCACAATATTCGGCAACTTTCTTACAATGGACAAAGGACACTACAACAATGCATAGCATATGATGCATCCCCAAATAAACAGTAATGAGAAAGCTAAAAGATAGAGACAAATTTATCTATCTCATCTGCTTTGTCATCTTGATCATTGATGAGGGAAGTTCCTTTTAGGATTTTGCAGGTCTTTTTGATAAGATAGTACAGGGCAGTTTTGAGTCCATGTTTTAATTTCATCGGCTTGATTCCGTTTTCCTCTACAATGCACTCCTCAACTGCCCTCTCTAGCTGATTGAAGTTTACTCTCTGAGGAAGATATCTGAAGAACTCTCATCTCTGGACCAGGCAGGACCCAGGATGTTTTCTTGTTCTTTAAAGCATGAATATAAAGTAGCTAAACGGCGCGTGTCCGTCATAACAGACTTCCTCACTTCGCATTTTTTGTCAACTTTAAGTTTACTCTTAAGATAGAGCCGCCTTCCAACTAACAAGATTATTTTATCTGATTTGCACAATTGTGCCACATTGTCATCCCTGAACTTACTACGAATATCGTGAATGAATCCATTTTCTCTGTCACACTCGCTTAATTTCGCCAAGAGGGAAACTGCGAGGGTAACTGCTGGATCCGCTGACTCCGACAGACAAAGCTTAAAATGTCTGGCAAAAAAGTGCATGTGGTAAAAACCATTGCATTTGCCACACATTACTACTTTGACATCCTTACTTTTGCCTCGTCTTTCCTTTTCATATTTGCAGTCCGGTTTATAAGTTTGCTCCTTGTTCTTCATGAGAATACCTCTTTTCTTGAATCTTCAAATGAAAGCAGTCTTTCTTTTCTGGGAGCTAACAAGGCTTCCGCAACTTCTGGTACTTCATAAGTATCATATTTATCTTCTCAGTTTCATTCGAACATTGTCCTTAACTACTACTTCTCATTTTAAAATGCAACTAAACGATTATGCCTGCGTAAACAAAGTATGACTGTCACTAGTGATGAACATGTTCTCTAGTTTTACACGTAATCGCTTTAGAATTTGTTAGGCTCTTTTCTTTAGAAAATGTCCACCTAAGGTGTACTTTTACGAACTTCATATATATCTTTTCGATTTTCTTTACATGACGTCCATTACAACTACTCTTCATTTAACAATGACTTTAAACGCTTAAGCAGTGTTGAAGAGCCATGAATAACATGAGTGATGAACACAATAACTACTTCCGCACGTCAACCCTTTAGAATATGTAAGGCGCTTTCCTTTACAAAATGTCCAGCTAAAGGTCTACTTCTTTAACGACATCGCAAGGAAGAGAAAAATCGCTTCATAATTATTTTTTGACTTTTGGTCTTAGAAACTATTTTTAGAAATCTTCATAGAAATGGTCTTAGAAATTATTTTTTGTTATGCCTGGTTCACATGGAAGACAAAACGGTTTTAAGGAGCTTTAAATAGATATAAAATGGTTTTTAGGCCTTAAAACCAAACTAATTCACTTGATGGACCAAAGTGTTTCAAGGTACATTGCAACCAAAATTAACTAGTTACAAAGCGTTTACGAACATCAGCAGGGTGACTGTGGAAATCAGCAGGACTATTGTCAAAGCAAGGATTACTCAAACAAGTTAAATAACTAATTTCTGAAATGTAAACAAACTAAATCATCACATTACACAATCTGGCCATGCTCAATAGAGGTAATTGCCACATAACGCAAGTGTACTAACACATGGTGTGCGTAGACAATGCACACCGCGGGTGGTTTCTTGAAAACTGTTTTAATGGGAAAAAATTTTTTGTTCCCTTAAAACCAGCTAAAAACAAAATTGTCTGGGGGGCAATTCTGATTCACATGGAGAGCAAAACGGTTTTTAGATCTCAGAACCCTTTTGTTCTAAGTGCTGGCGACCGTTTTGTTGTCCTCGCAAAGAAAGGGAAAATTTTGATTCACATGGAAAATAACTTTGTTTTTAGCCAGTAAAACGATTTTGTTCTCGCGACTTAAAACCGTTTTGTCCGAAAAGTATTATTTCTTTATGCATAAAAACTTTAAATTTCACGATGACAATAATTTAAAAATTAACATCAAAAAGGACAACTCTTTACCCAAAAATAAAGCTATCAGTAATAACTCTACCATCATACGAAACCTTCAAACTTGATTAGACGCTTAAGATATTTTGTGCCATGTCAATTAGGAATAAAGAACACTGTCAGGTTCTTAAAAATAACTTCTTGATGAACAAAGTATATACCTTACGTGACTCGCAGATAAATTTTGCTATTCTGATCATGTAATACTTGTCACTGCAACAACGGTATTCCCACATACACAGGGTTCCCTCGTAGCTACAAACAAGGGACTAGTCAAAAAGTGAGTTTGTGCATGTAACATGGTCACTATTATTATTGATAGAATAGCGTAGTTTTCATAACATTACTGACATAAGGCAATCGCCATTTCAGAACGGTGTCAGCAGGAAATAGTGTTATTGTTACTCAGTAGTGCTGAAAAGGAAATTGTTGCCTCTGAGTAATGTCATAATACTCAACTAGAAACTCGTGGGCACAAGTGCTAGTTCCGTGTAAATAATAGTGTTGCATGTATGTTGCTTATTTTAGCGTAGGCATATTTTACACAAATACGAAACTCACCCATTTTCGTCACCACGCTAAAGAAACTTGAATTCCATTTATATAGTCGAGAACACGAGTTTCCAATTCAGAAAGTTGAGACTAAGCTGTATACACGCACGCTGATTCGTCCATCGAAGCATCTACACTTTTCAGTAAGCTGTATTTGTATTATTCCTTGACGTTATGTTAGGTACATTTATTATGTCTATTAATTGTTTCCATTCGATTATTACTCACTTGTTTGAAAGGATTCTAATATTGTTTCATCGATCTAGTAACCTTATGGCTTGTCAGGCTAATGTCCGCCATGACCGCTAATTGCACAGCAATGCGGACGTCTAGGTATTAGATCCGATTACCTATTGTTTTCAGGTAACACAGGGAATCGATAGGAGAAACATTTTGTCAACAAACCGGTGTTTCAGGTAGTTTTCTCTGTACTTACAATCATTTTGATAGCGATAAATGTTGAATTTATACTATGTACTTAGTTTACTCAAGTCATAGACAGTATTAACCAATTCTCTTGTATATTTCATATTCTTGTAGCGCCGCTTTTGCCATTATTGGCATATCCAAAAAGTGGACCAAGTCGTAGAAATCGTGTTGTCATTTCGACTATGCCCTGTCCGCCAACCAACCTTACAACTGGTGTCAGAAGTCTTCAAGACAAGAAAAAGTGGGTAAACGTGGTAACAAAGTCATGGCAGAGATCGCAGCCCTTACCGCTAAGCTTGAAGAACTCCAATGTAGACTGGATGAAAACCGACCGGACCAGCCACACGGGGAATCAGCTACCAGCAGCTGCCCCATTCGTAACCGTCAAGGTTTCCAGGGAACACAAGTCGAAACGCTACAGTGGCCTAAAAGACAATAAATTAGAAGATTGGATAGCAGATGCCAGTTGCGCTATCATGGCCCAGCAGCTGACCAATGATGAGGCCCTGGATTTTCTGTTGCACTACTAGGAGAGAGCAGCCAAAGATGAGGTCTGCCTGCGATCCAGCCCTGAAGATGTGTATAGAATTTTGTGGGAGGTTTTCCTACAGAAACGTATGCAAACCCAATGGATGCAGAGCCTATATGGACGGTGACAGCGCTCCAAAGAAACCATTCGTGACTATGAAGAAACTGGATGACATTGATTGCTAACACACTGGAAGTCTACCAGACAAGGACAAACTGCTAAGGGATCAGTTCGCAGAAAATGGGCATGACAAAGGCCTGAAAAGGGAACTCAAGAGACCAGGGATCAGCCAGATAATTCTTCAAATTGGGAAGAATTCCCCGTCGTCCCCGTTCAAGTAACTCTGCCTCACCTGTTGTCCAGGTCGGGAAGAAATCTGGTGGTTTACACCTTTTTGTCCACTATCATCAGCTCAACAGCAAGACACAGTGGGATTCATATCCTCCCCCTAGGACTGAAGAGTCACTTGATGCTCTTGGAGGTGCTCAATTTTTCTCAACAATAGACCTTGCATCTGCCTACAGTCAAGTGGAAGTGGACCCACGAGATTGTCACAAGACAGCTTTCACCACACCTATGGGGCTGTTTGAGTGCAACCGGATGCTTTGGTGTTATTATTGGTTCTGCCACCTTCCAACGGCTCATGCAAGGGATATTCCGTAAAAAACTTCCAAGAAATCTCTTGGTGTATCTGGATAACCTGATTGTGTATTCAAAAGACTTCAAAGAACATATCGCACAGCTTGAAACAGTTTTTTAGAAATTGAAACAAAATGGCTTAAGGGTCGAGCTCAAGAAGTGTCAGCTCTTCAAGAAAGAAGTCCACTATCTTGGCCTCATTGTCTCGTCAAAAGGTATCTCCGCAGACCCTGCCAAGATTGACGCTGTAAAGAACTGGCTAACAACACAACCCTTATAGAGCTTCGATCATTCCTGGGATTTGCCAGTTACTATCGCAGATTTGTTGCTGGTTTTGCAAAGTTAGCTGCTCCTCTTCACAGGCTGGTCACCACCATGGCAAATGGCCAGAAAACACGGCAAAAGCAAAGCCAATTACACCATAATGGACAGAAGAGTGTCACACAGCATTTGAGACTCTCAAGACTGTGCTTACATCCACTCCAGTCCTGGCAGACCCTGATTACCAACGACCGTTTATCTTGGAAGTTGATGCATCTAACAATGCCCTTGGAGCTGTTCTCAGCCAAGAAAGAGATGGACGTTTGCATGTCATCGCCTATGCCAGTCGATGACTTCGTGCCCCAGAGCGGAAGACGGAAAACTATTCCTCTCGTAAATTAGAACTTCTAGCACTCAAGTAGGCCATCACAGACAAATTTCGTGAGTATCTGATTGGTTCCAAATTCATGGTCTACATCGACAATAACCCTTTAACATATCTGCTGTCAAAGTGTCGCCTGAAAGCTGTGGAACAACTCTGGGTTGGTGAACATGCTAATTTCCATTTCCAAATAAAGTATACGACTGGAAAAACCAACGCGAATGAAGACGCTCTTAGCTGGATGCCTGTAGAAGAGGATGTGCTGCACATCTCAACAAGTGATGCCCCATCACCTCATGTGGAGATGACACCGATTCCTGACAACCTCCAAAAAGCAGCACTGGAGCTTGTGTGTCTGGTTGAGGAAAATTTGCAACATCAAGAACCTGCTACAGCCCTACCAGTCTGGGAAAAAACAGACCTGCTGCAAGCACAACAAAGTGATATTTCTATCAGTCGCACTCTCCATTGCCTTCAGTCCAGCCATCGCCGGAATCAAAAGGATCAGCAAGATGAGACTAGAGATACCAGGAAACTCCTTTGTGACTAGAACAACCTCCATGTACAAGATGGTCTTCTGTTCGAAAATATAACGTCACCACGATGAATGCCTCTTGTTCGTGGTACCTGAGCTGATGAGGACAGACATTCTGCAAGCAGTCCATGACAAGGGTGGACATCAAGGTCCAGAAAGAACAAAGTTGCTTTTGCTAGAGAGATGCTGGTGGCCTGGTGTGGAAACCGATGTTCGTCATTGGATTGCCAGACGTGGGCGCTGTGTCCTGTCTAAAGGCCCATATCTGCAACCAAGAAGTCCGATGGATCACCTTACAACATGACCACTAGAAGTACTCTCCATTGATTTTACTGTGCTGGAACCAGCCAAAAATGGTGTGGAAAACGTACCACTTGTTAAGTGGACAATCTAAGCCCATTGTTTACGCTTTTCTGCACTCTACTTTATGAACAATAGACGCGAACTTTAATTACTGTCTAATTACGCAGATGCGTGGTGCACACGTTGATTAATACTCTTATGTTTTAACTCCTAGTTAGTTTTCGATAAATATTACAAGTGACCACAACGAATACAAATGCTTCCTTAACATGTCGTTACACAGCTTTCCCATGTAACGACATATCAAGGAAGCATTTGTATTCATGTGGTCACAGAAGTTTCCAACGTCGAGCAAAATCTACAGCCTACGAATTATTTACAGGCATCAAGCCTGACATGCGACATATTTATCCTTTTGGATCAGCATGTGTCCTTTACAAAGAAGGTCATAAAAGCAAGCTAGACCCTCGGGGATACGAGGGCATTTACCTTGGTATAAACCCCGTGAACAAGGGTTTGTATGTACTAACGGACAATAAAGTGGTCACATCACGGAATGCCACCATACTCCAATCGAACTTCGAAGAGTTACAACCGATGATCACCAAGTCAGAATCGGAATTAGATTTAAACAAACAGGAGGAATCCGATGCGATGCGATACCTGGGAACTCACCCCTTTACCCGACACACGTACTGAAACTAGGGGGCGTTGGTTTTATAATTTAAAGCAAAACAAGAAGTTCCACATACACCAAATAGACGTCAAGGGGGCATACCTCAATGCACCAATTGACAAGGATATATACGTTCAACAGCCACCGGGTTATAAAGAAACCAATCGTGATGGATTACCACTTACTTGCCATCTTCTGAAATCTCTGTATGAACTCAAACAAAGCGGGAGAAACTGGCATAACACTTTAAGAAACAACTTTAACACTTTAACAAACAACTTTAACTGGCATAAAACTTTCTTAACTCAAAAGGATTTACAGCCAGTAAAACCAATCATTGCATTTACCAAAGCGAGAAAGATACTGATCAGATCATTATATTATTTTGGGTCGATGACAATATTATTTGTAGCAACAAGCTCGATTTAATTTCAGATGTGAAAGGTATGTTACACGACGAATTCAAGATGGATGACCGAGGGGAATTACAGTGGTTTCTTGGTATCCATTTCTGTAGACTTACTAATGGCAATTACCAAATGTGTCAAGAATGCTATACAGAAGCAATTCTCGAACGATTTGCAATGAGCAACTGCAAAGCAGTCAACACACCTGCCGAGAAAAATTTAAATCTAAAGGCGAGGAACGACGACGATAACCCGCCGACGTTTTCATATCGTCAAGCAGTCGGTAGTTTAGTGTATTTAGCAACAGGCACAAGACCTGACATTAGTTGGATTATCTTAAAACTTTCACAACATCTTGATAAACCTTCAGACCAACATGTTGCAGCTGTAAAAAGAGTATTTAGATACCTTCAAGCGGCGCTGACCGGATTCGAACCGCGTCCTCATGATTACTAAACCAACGCCTTAACCAATGAGCCATCGAGGCTCATTGGTTATGTATATATATATATATATATATGTATATATATGCCCCGTCGCAGAAAGTCAGCAATCTGCGATGACCATCACAGCAACTGGAGCAAGTCACAGCAATGTCACGGAAAGTCACAGCCATGCTACAAAAAAAAAATTGATTGAAAATAAAATTGCCACGTAAAATAAAATTGCCAATAGTCATTTGCATAAGGTATGGTTCCTTGTGCAATTGTTTTAGGCCTTATCTCCATTTTTAAGTGGGGATTGGGCTTTATCAAGGTTCACCCAAGGACCTACTTCTCAAGATTTCACTTTCCACTCTTTTTCTACGCAAAATTTCCTTTTATATTGAGCCCACCAGGCCTTTAGCATTGTAGTGTATGTGCCTATCAACGTCTGAGGACTTGTAGATTTCTACGTCTGAGGACTTGTAGATGGGATTTTGGACTAACTAAGTAAAACTTGTTAAGAGGACATGTTTGTGGAAAGCTAAACATTACATCAGAAGTCCTGAAACCTCGTGTCTCCTTTTGGACATGGGAAAGAGGCTACGACTCAAAAAGGCATCAGAGTAACATAATTTGAGTTCGACAATGGACCTCCCTGCAAAACAAATTTTTCTGATGATATCTACATCTGATTCTCTAAAAAAATGAATGGGGCCTAGATAATGAAAAGAAGAATTCTCTTTGATACCCCATAGGTATTTCAGTTCAGTCTTGCCTTTTCTAATCAGCACATATTTTGTACCCAAGTTGCTACGTCAGTTAAAGTGCGACCTAAACGTATATAACCAACTTTAAATGTTGTGTAAGTGCTTCTCTTAAGGATAAACAGTACGCTTTCTACCTCCATTTATCTCTTACAGAACGAGATAAGTAAAATCACTCAGCGTCTGTACCTAGTAGGGGTTCATTTCCGATTAACATGCTTTAGAAAAACGAGATAATTATTGTTTGTTTTAATTCACAAATCCATCAGCAATCCGTTTCTGATCATCAAACTAGCCCGATCTCTAATTCTTCGTCAAGTTCAGTCACTACTTCTTCTCCAAACTACTTAAATCCCTACTTGATCGTAAAAATAGTGAAATGGTAATGATGGTATCCCGAAAGAGGAAACGTTTTGTAGCCATGGCTACTTGGCGTCAAAACTACAATGTAAGAAAGACCACATTAAAAATGAAACATAATTTAAAGAGCAATAATTTTTCCAAAACAGCTTCAGTACTTCTGCAATTGTATTCTATGCGCTGATAACATCGAAACATTCGTACGGATTCCTTTCCGTAAATAACTTTTAGAATTATAACAAACTGGTCGAGTACAATGATATCAAATGGGAGCTATCTTTGACAGATTCTTCTATGGACTTCCTTTGCTTAAAAAGTCTTAATATAAATTCAAATTTTATTTGCAACTTTATTGGGATAAAAAATATTCGGATTCGACGATTCACACGAGCTCATTCGACGATGCTCTCCATCGTAGAAAGTTTGGTACTAAATCGGTTGGCTTTCCAATGTTACATATTTCCACTACCTTGTAGCCGACAAGCCTCTCTAGCATCAAAAGCTATCTAATACAAAAGCTATCCCTTTCCATGTAAAGCAATATTTACACTAGAAACAATATCCCCCCTCCCCCTAAGCCCCCCACCAATTTGATACAGAGCAATTTTGTTACCTTGAATTATATTTCTTCAATTAGCGGTGGAAGGATTCTACCAGGAACAGGGTATTGATATGAAACAGTCCTACTTATTCTTTGACAGTCTATTATGATACATTCAGTTTAAGAACTGAAAACATAACTTATTTACAGAGGTGCTAGCGTGTTGGGAGATAAAAATAGAAGAAATGTAACCTGTTCTTTCACTAAAGTAATACAATGTTAAGCCAAACATTGTCTGTCTTCTCATTGTCCCTTTCAATACAGTGACTAAGCTCCTCTAGGGAGTGATTCTCTTATTCGTGTCAGAGAAACATCGTGAAGACAGAGAGCTGTTTAAACGTTTCACTTAACATTTCGGTGAAAACTTTTGTATTACTTTTGTTTTGAAAAGAAGACAAGAGAAATAGAAAATTTGACACCACCGGGGATCGTAGCCGTGACCCACGCTTTCGCGGTGTGTGCTCTACCAACTTGGCATAGGTGACCTACGATGTTAACATACGTTTCTTTCCCTAGTCGCCACATTAGCTCCCAATCATCCACCGGTGAACATCGACATCCAACTTAACACAATTGGCGACTAGCCTCTATGCACCATGTAACTTCAGTGGGCTTTGGACAGATAGATGACCCGAAGGGCAGTTCTTCCTAGGTCAAGTCACATGGCGCAGAGAGGCTGGTCTCCAATTGCGTTGAGCTGGATATCGACGTCTAACGGTGGATGATTGGGAGCTAATGTGGCGACTAGAGAAACAGAGTATGTTAACATCGGAGGTCACCTTACTCAGTTGGTAGAGAGCACACCGCAAAAGCGTGGGTTACAGGTTCGATCCACAGTGGTGACATATTTTCAATTTCTCCAGTACTCATTTCAATACTAACATTTCTAATCCTCTCTTCTCGATGATACTCTATTACTTTAGTTAAAAGAGTATGCTTTGGAGTCCGATGGCCTGTAAATAAGATTTTAAGTTTTTCTAAATTTTGCGTATAACTACCACTTTAACCATTCTTCAATACATTGTATTTACTGTCTTCACAATAATCAAGTACCATATTGGTCACCTGATATCGTTGTTTTAGAAAGAAACTCACTTTTTCTGTTTTACTCAGTCATTTTCAGATTACAACCTACGTGAATAAACGTGAATTAAGATTTTATATGAAGGAACTGGTGACCTAGTTCTTATCTCTGCGACTTCCAAAGGTCACCCTACGTCTGCGTTGTCTTGTGCGTCTCAGATATTATTCTTTTAGATTAATTGGTTTTGCTTAATGCGTCCTGCACTGCATTGAGATTAAAGCACACTACCAGTATCCTCATACAATAGTTGAATTAAGTTTATAAATTGATTCAACATGGAGGTGGTATTGACAACCAGTAAAATAAACCAAAGATGTTTTTCAGTTGATGTGAAAATATTCGATTGGGATATAACTGAATGTAATGCTGTAAAGATACTTTAGGATTTAAAAGCCATTGTCGTATCAACGGTGTAACAAGACAGAGTTTATTAACAAATATAAAGGCAAACTTCTTATCAAAACTTGGCTTGATTTTAATTTTCTGTGAAAATCTCGTTTTGTAATGAAATCAAAGCAAGTATGCACATAATTCAGGTGAGTGGA
>JAAAKM020006971.1:92315886-92344710 GCA_010016025.2 Alatinidae sp. Z8VKAUB7J3
CTTGATTTTAATTTTCTGTGAAAATCTCGTTTTGTAATGAAATCAAAGCAAGTATGCACATAATTCAGGTGAGTGGAAGTTATAGTGAACTTTTGTGTTTGCTAACATAAATTTTCTCTTTGTCAATTACCTTTGATTACATTGCATGTGTCATTATATTTCCTTCACTATTCATATCGATCAATTCTTTATCATTTTTGACGTACTTCATTTTTCTTCTTCTATCATTGACGTGCATTAATGATATCGCAAGTTTCACGGTCTCAAAACATTTTTGAAACTTTTTATTGTCAGCATGGGTTAATACTGTTGTTATTTAGTTCAGTTTTGGTTATAAGTAAAATGTAAAAGCTTTAAAGCTGTCATCGTTTGTACCGCTTGTACCTCCATCAATAACATTACTTTTAGTTCCCCCTTCTGGGTACATCAAAGTAAGTAAAGAAATCCCCTTACGACCTTATTTCCTCTTTTTGGTTTTGAGCACAATTTTTGTTAATACCTTTATAAAGGGACCATTATGGGAACCTTTGAACTTTTTAATGCTATCCCTGCCAACTTTAGCAGTAGGAGTTTCTTTGCTTTCAAGTTCTTTCTTTATTCTTCCTCAATTTCTTTATATTCTATTCTTTAAAGTAACTTATATATTTTGAATTTAATTTTGTGAAATAATTTATATCTTAAAAATTGTCATTTTAACTTTTTGTGACTATTTTTGTGTCTACATGGTGAAAAAATGCATACATACATACATACCGCAACCGTAATCCTTTAAGGAGGCATCAAAACATGATTGTCTAGCATACGTTGCTTTGTCTGTTATGGCTGATCTCCCTTCTTACTATAGGGGGTCGTATCAATCGGAGACTACGAGGCAAGGGGCTCTCTACATTTTCCTATATGTTTTTGTGATTCACAAACTCCTTGTGTTTATCATGAATTATTGTTTTTATGAATAATTCCACAGTATAGTGTTAAATAAATACAAGGAACAGTAAGCTATGTATAATCTATCCCGTCCCAATACCAACGGCCACGTCCTCTTCGAAGGTCATCTCCGCTATCCCAACCTTTACAGATCAGTATCATGTAATTCTTATTGTATAGTTATAATTACTAATACCTTATTTATCTCTTAGTACTACTATAAAATCGCAGCGTTTACTGTCTGTGATTTGGAACTAAATTTTTGAAAAGTCCCTTTCCTTAACTTTTACTCTATTTCCATTAAGGTGGGACAATTGCTTCCCCACTAGCATCATCTTGCGCTCAGTTTTATGTTCTTAAATAGGCGGAGCTGAAATATCCTGACTTATATTTAGGCAATAGAAAGTATACTAGGATAAGCCCTGATAAGAAAAGTCCAACCTGAGTCAATAGTCTATGCTCTGATGATGAATAAAAATTATTTTATAGTTTTCTCAAGCTATAGGTGCAAATATAGATTCTGAAGTCTCCAGTAGCTTCCCTAGCCTACATTACCAAGGGGAATTTTAGGGGGGAAAGGGGTCAGAGGGTAGCACAATAGCTTGAGTTAGCTGTAATGTAAAAAACCCTTATCTATATCCTTGTACAGCTATCAAATTGCAGCGTTTACTTTTCATAATCTGAAACTAAAATTTTGAAAGGTTCCTTTCTTAACCTTTTACCCTATTCCCATTAAGGTGGGGGCATTAATTCCCCACTAGCATCATTGTAGGCGCAGTTTTGCGTTCTTGAATAAGCGGAGCTGAAATATCCAGACTTATACTTAAGCAATAGAAAATATACTTGGATAAGCCCTGATAAGAAACGTCCAACCTGAGTCAATAATCTATTCTGTGATAATGTATATAATAAGATATTTTATAGTTTTCTAAAGCTATAGGTGCAAATATAGATTCCGAAGCCTCCAGTAGCCTGCCTACCCTACTTTCTTAAGGAGAAGTTTAGGGTAAAAAGGGCCAGAGTACAAAGGGTAGCACAATGGGTGGGGCTAGCTGTAATGTAGCTGAGAGAACATCAATAGCATAGAACAGTAAATGGTACTGTATTGCAGCGGACAAACATGAAAGCACAACCTGCTGCAAAAGGTGCACAAGAAGTTACTTACTAATACTTGTATTTAATACAATGTCATTAGAGGCAATTGCTTAATTACAGATTCTCAAAGTAACTCTGGTTTATTCTCTAAACGTATATTGCGTTTTCTTCGCTAAGATAATTTCAATTTTGTTACAGACCCATGTGAAGTATTGATCCCAGCTGAATGTCAAGAAATGACGAGTACAACATGGTGTGTTTTATCTCCACTGTTCTTTGTTATGATAAAGCCAATGCTAGGCAAGCAAACGTTGTTTTCTTGTAAAGAAAACATTGCTCCGAAAAACGGGATGCTACCTCAAATATCAGTTGCAACTGTTAACGATTGTGCAAGAGCCGCTCATGCCAACTCTAAAGCAAAATTATTTATGTGGATAGAGGAGAACAAGTCATGCAAACTATATATGGGGAGTCATAGTAGCGAGGACAAATACTTTCAAGCTTTAAACGGGGCTACAGTATGCACATTGGTATGTAGAAGTCGTCATATATTAGAATATTTATATATTCTTATATATTTGTCCCTTAGCACTACCAGGCTCAGGATGGTCAAATTTTTACTCGTTTTAAGCTGACGCTCTGTGCGTGCTTGTCAAGCAGGGTTTTCATGTTTTTGAAATGTCGTCTAAACGATTCATTCGCAACAGGGGTCTGGAGACCCCCTTAGAGGATATTGGAGATTTTAAGAGCGCTAAAATTGATGCATGGGGTAACAGGGAGGCCAACAGCTAATAGAAGGTTTTATTGCTTTCTTATGTCAAAATGGCAAAGCCAAGGAAAGGAGTAGATAGATATTGTCCATGTTTACTCCCTCCTTGAACACATTTTTGCTTTAAATCTAGCAAGTAAGTAAACACTCTTTTATAGACTGTTTATTTCATGCCTATTTCCTTCGGAACCAGGGGGTATTTGGTAGCTCTAGGGAGGCAATTTACTGTCTGAGGTTTAGAAACCCTGGTCTAGATCATTTATGAGACCAATGTCTCGTAAGAAGGCACAGCAACAGTAACTCCGCATCTTACCGCAATCTCCGACTTATGTACGACAAAAAACCTTTCAATGTACTATACTTGGCACAATTTTAAACCTTTACTCGTCTTCAACATTATAGATTTTGAACGAGACATTTAGACCCTGTTTACACGGGTACGGATCCAAACTGGTACGGATCCAAACTGGTGCGGATCCAAACTGGTATGGATCCAAACTGGTGCGGATCCAAACTGGTACGGATCAGCCTCGCGTTTACACGGGACCTGGTGCATTCGAACTCGTTTGGATCTGCTATCCGTACCAGTTTGGGTCCACTCATGAAAGTGGATCAGTTTGGATCCGTACCCGAAGAGGTCTCGTGTAAACGTTTGGGATCGGATCCAAACTGGTACTGATCGAAAATGAGGGGACAAAATACCACCACGAGGCAAATTTGACGTTATTTCTATTCAAATTCTATTTTCGTCCTTGTATTAAGACGTTATTTATAATCTCCTATTGTTCATATTTCAAACGTTGCAACTTATCGCAGCTCGTATTACAATACAACAAACCGTTGATTTGGTAATTGGATTCGCATGCAGAGTTCTGGATCAAAATGGATCTGATTCTCCGGGTGTTTATACGTTTGAAGTATTTATTGGTTATTGTTTATTTTGTTGGCGTAAGTTTAGATAGCCGTCCCAACCGGCCTTTGCGATATCTGATCATCATAGAAACGAGGTCACCTCTTACGTTAAATCGACATCTTTGGTTCGTTGTATATGAAAATTGTGGCAACCTCGTTTTCCGGGCGTTAAAAAGACGTCGTATTGACGCCGATTTGGTATTGATAACGTCTACGTTGAACTTAGGACATAGACCTGACGTTTATCCGATCTTGGTATAGCAACCAACTTCTTGGTTGCAATAATGACGTCATACTTACGTCGATTCGAAGCCACTGCGCGACATAACGTAAAATCGATCATCAATCGACATCGAAATTACGTCGGATGTCGGCTGGGTTAAAACTGGAAAATATTTATTGCTTTATCTTTCAATCGTTAAGAAAGGTCTTACTTTCTTTTTACCAACGAGTAATGGCCTTGTACTCGAAGGCCGATATCTGCTCCTTGCCGTTTGTTAATCCTTAAAGAACTACCCTGTACTTTAAGATTTGTAACTCAATTACATTGAAAGACAGCAAGAGCTTAAAGGTACGTGCTTCTGATATTCTCAAATAGTAAAAACAGTATCATGTAGTGCCCTCTGTTGATAAAAATTTCATTACAAATTTTAATATTCTTAACTTGTAACATCCACTCTATAAATCTTTGAACCTAGGCAATGTCGACTCGAAAGGGAGCTTACCAGTCAATTATGGAAAATCGATCCAGACAATTTGTTTTTTCACGACTGGAAGACAGTATCAGCGTCTTCACTGGGAAGTTTGGTAAGTACAGTTACATTCATTAACCCTACCTTACATGGGCTTTTTGGCTCTTCTTATACATTGGGGGTTGTGGAGGGTGGGTGGGGTGGAGTAGTAGGCCAGTGGCACTTTGACGCACTATAACTTTATACAATGCTAATGCTATTACAAAGATGTTTGGCACGTTTATAGTTTAACTCTATTCCAACAAATTGAGAAAAAAAATTAATTTGGTGTGAATGACGTCATCTATGGCTATGAAATGTTGCGCAATATTGAAAAAATTCAAAAGTTTTGTAAAAAGGCCTTAAAACATACTTTTTGATTTTTTAAGGGCATTTAGTATCTCTAGGTATGTCTACGTTGTATTTAGGCAAGATATTTTAGATTTTGAGAAAATTATTTTCCAAAATGTATGAGGTTTGAAACTATACGGCCAGGCGCTAAAAAGTTATGAGCTGAAATATGTAGCCGCGGCCATGTAAGGTAGAGTTAAAGGTGTTAGTTTGCTTTGCTAATGTTTGTCTGTCATTAATAACTGTTGCAGTCTGTGAAGGCGTTGCTTGAACCTTCTTGCTGACTCTGTCAACTCTCATCTTAAATCGTGTATTTAAGTAGTTGTTGATGGACTTTATTCGAAAAAAAGAGGATTATTTTCATTACTTTATGAATAGAGGGGGGAAAGATTTTCGTTTAGTTGATTATTGGCATAGCCTTCTGGATAATCCTATAGCGGTACTTGGATTTGAATAACTAGGTGGCACCTAATCCATGTTACTCGCAAATTAGAAAAATTAAGTATTCTAAATATTATGACACTGTATATTGCTATCCCTGTAGCTAGAAAAAAACTATTCAAATCAATATTGATTCACTAGCATGCAAGCAGTTGGGCTAGAAGTCTTCGAGAGGTGGGATATTGGACATTTTATGGTTTTTTGAAGATGTTAGTACTTACGATAAAATGAGAAAGAAAAAAGTTTTAACAGTTTATGAATATTCAATCTTCCTTTGCTTCTTAGACGAGCCAAAATTTTAATGGTTTCACAGACGGAGAGACGCGTCAAAGGTTTACGACAGTTGCTATTTATCGTGGTACCGTAGTTGCCGTCAAGCGAATAAATAAACGTACGGTGGAGCTTAGCCGTAACGTGTTGATGGAATTAAAACAGGTACCGTTTAGTAAATATTTCACTTCTTTGTTATCGATGGAGCAGTTGTTGTGATTCAATGTGCGTGGACTGGCCTTAGTGCCTTGCTGAGTTGTTGTGCGCATGTACAGTGGCGTGTTAAACGTTTTTAGGCCGCAGTCGAAAGAGTCAATTTTACTCGTCTTTACACGACATCCCGAATACCTGCACACAGTTAAAATGGAATTATTTTAAAATTGTAAAAGTTTTGTTCAAAGAATGCGTGATCAGAAGTAGGACTTTTCCGCTCAGCGTCTGTTCTTGTTTCGTGCGCCCACGTATAACTTTCTGTGATATCCCCAGCCCCGCCCAATTGTTCAACCTCTACTCTGGATACTTAATGCCGACGAGCACGCCTTTGTCGGAAAAACTGCAAACAACAACAAAAGACGAACAACATTGTCTGTGCAGGCCACTTCATGGAAATTGCAGAGTCTTGAAATACATCTTACTTAGTACAATATTCTTTTGGTTATTAATCAACATATGCTGTGAGATCTAGTAAAGCAATTTTCTAGTTCATTATTGCAGTATAAATATACATGGGTATGTCTATTTTGAAATTGGGGGCCATACAGTTCCTAACCATTCCTTTCACTGTCGATGGCATGTGACTGCAGTTTTCAAATAGTCTAACAGTTTTGCGAAGTGGAGAAAGCAAACGCATGTTTCTTTAGATTCGAATCGTTTGCCTAGTGCTGTTCTTCAGGATAATCCGTTAAATTCAATACCATCAGCTACACAGGTTCCTCTTTTATTTTAATCAATCTTTTCTTCAAAATCAGCATGTCCAATGGTGTGAAGTACTTGATCATGTTCTCGTAATAGAAAGATGTAGTTGTGTACTTGCGGATATTATTTAAGAAGAATCAATTTTATGTGACTTTTTGATAATGCTTAGACAAACGTTATGCGTTTTGGTTAAAGTTTGATTGCAAGCACGCAATCAAGAGAGCCATGCTATTCTTTCAAACACAATAATATTTGTTAAATATTAAACCTTTCGACTCCCATTTCACAAGAAATGCGTGCTATACTTTTCTTGTTGATGTGCTAAAACTGTGCCTTCTTCAACTGGTAATAAATTTTACAAGGTGCGACCTTTTATTTTCTTTGAAATCTTTTGTGTAGAATATCTTAAGCGCTTAGTTTCGTGACTTTATTCACCAACTCTTAATGTATTATTCGTTCGTTTTTGTTTAGATGAGAGACATACGCCACGATAATATCAACATGTTCATTGGCGCATGCGTTGAATTGAATAACGTGCTGATTATAACGCAGTATGCACCGAAAGGTTGCTTACAGGTAAGGAGGTCTGTTGGGTGGGTGCGGTTTAGTGCGTACTGTTTGAAATACATATTCGGAATGACCCCTATACTGTCATTGTACTAACTTGGTGTGGCAGGTCTTCTTCTTCGGTGTTCTGCCGTGTGGCAGGTCCTAACTCATGAAGTTCCAGAGGTCTCTGTGTTGAGCTTTCTTCTTCAATTCTTCATAAGACCCTCTATACTTTAGGCTGTCCAGCAATTCCATCCTTTTGTGTCCCCTGGGCCTGCAACCATCCATTCTGCCTTCAGTCACATTTCCCAGTAGCTCTTCATCCCGCAGAATATGGCCAATCCAGCTTTTCTACCTTTGCTTGGTGACATCTGACAGTGATTTTGTCCTCTCCTACAAACTGCAGCACCTATTCATTGCTCTTATGTTCCGTCCATTTTTTCCATTCTTCTCCAGAACCACATCTCACAACTTTGCAAACGCTTGATATCTGCTATTCTGATGGTCAACATTTCTGTTCCGTACTACAAAATGCCCCAGAACAAACATTAAACTAGTCTTTTCTTCAGGTTCTTGCCCAAACTCCTTGTCATTAGTGCTCTGTGCTTTGAGAAGGCTGCTTCTGCCACAACTATTCTTACTCTTATACCCGCCTCACAGTAACCATCTTCAGTTAGAATACTTCCCAGGTACTTGAATCTTGAGACCTGTTGTAGACATTGCTCGTAAATCAAGATGTTCATCTTGCTCCTCTTTTTTCCACTATTCATCACTTACTTTTCTTAACATTTATCTACATGCTATAATCTTTCACCAGATTGTTCAGCCGGCTCATCATCTTCTGCAGACCCTTTTCAGTGCTTAAAACCATGGCCTTGTCCATCACCATGGCCTGATCGTCAGCAAAACGGATTGCCCTAACCTGTCGGCCTCCAACTCAGACACCATCATTCATATCTTGAAGACCTTCTCTAATCGCTTCGGCATGAATATTAAACAGGAAGGTATCCAGATAAAATATTAAAAGAAACTTCTAACATTTGAGTTAGCACTTGTAAACACTGACACGCGTCTCATCCCTACAACTGTAACAACTATGCTTAGCAGCTAAGGAAAACTCTTTGCTTCACGGAGAATACACTTTAAAGAGAATATAGGGAGTGTAAGAGGTGCTGTAAATGAGAAGGTACTCTAATTTAAAATGGGATCGATCCAGAGATCTCTGGTCGTCTCTTGGCGTTGTGGCCACGAATAGGTGTAGTGCCTCTTTCATTCGTCCCACAGTCCGTGAGAAGCAGTGTTACTGAACTTGTCAGTCTGTCTCATGACTTTCTTCTTTACCCAGTAGCCTAAATTGAGTGACGTTTCCGTGGAGCGCTACTGATGTCCTTTATTCATTAATTAGCCTTTTTGGTGGCTTTAATGCCTTTTCGAACCCCTTTCTTATCCTGCCTTTCGCCGTCATGCTGATATTTCCTGGGCATATAATGATGGACCTCAGTATGGGACTTGAAATGGGAATTAAGTGCCCCCCTCCTGACGTATTCATGCTATACTGAACATGCATTGACATTGGCGTCGAGAGCCAGTGAGGGCCAAAAGGGCTGAAATAGCGAAGGGCCTCCAAAAGGTTGACCTAAAACACCCAGCCGCTACAGTCCCGATAAATATTGCGCTTTCAACTTTTTGGGCGGCCGACTTTCGCTGCCCGACACCTTGAGCAAATATCCTCCTGACCTACCCTCCCAACGATACGGTATATCAACTGAAGAAGCACATTCTTGCCATGGGAACATTCCCTAAGACCTTATTATCAGAGAGTTCGGGGAGAATACTGTATGACATTCCTACGTAACTATTTATAATTATCTCACAACAATTTGAAAAGTTGGTTAGTGGTATATTTGCATATCAACCTTATAATATATGCCCCTTCTTTTCTCTAGTATCCGTTTTCATTGCAATGACTGGAACACACAATTTTTCATTTCAAGCTTTACATTTCTTGCTTCGGCCTCTACAGAATTCAGTCTTCTTCGCAAACAGAGCTCCTTATTGCGTAAACAAAAGCCCAGCTTGAACTTCACTGCTTCTTTAATAAATCTTTCTCTCGTGTAACACTTCCCCTTGTTCTCTCCTTATCACTTAGCTTTCTCTCTCGAGGGGCAATTAATGCTTTTCTATTGTTCGCAACATTCGCTATTGTCTTTGTCTTACTTAATTAAGTTGATTTATGATTTATGTCGCTTGTAATCTACCTGTGAAAATGTTATGAGAAACATCGGAGAATTTGTTGACGTTTTACTTTCTGCCGGGTTTTGATGTTGATAGAAAAAAAATTACGTTCTCCGCCAGACTCATCTATGGCTGCGCTCCGACTCTCCTGTCCCCAATTCCGATCTCCGAAATTACCATACGCGATTTATTACGCTTTGAATGTAACTTAAACAGTCCTCTGTCCTTCTTAGCCATTGTGTTTCTACGCCGACGTCAGCTTGTTTGCCCTCCATCTAGAAAAAGGAATGAAATACTGTACTATGCAGTTCTATACCCTACTATACTATGGTATAGTCAGTGGCGGCTCGTGGTCAAAATGTATGTATGTGCAATCGTGGGCGTTACCAAGGTCTCGAGCAGACCCTGGGCGTGACCACTGGGGTTTAACAGAGCTAAAAATTGTTGTTCTGTGTTGAAATTATCTGTTAGTTAAACCTTACTCTTTTCAAAATACTCACAAATTCAATACTCAAAAGTTAGAAACAAAAAATAAAAAACATTTTTTCAAGACAGTCATTATTTCCAGCATTATTGATGAGTAAAGTATATCACTTGTTTTGATATACACGAAACTGAAAGCGTTTATTTATGTATTGGTGTATGCATCGCTTCGCTGCCTCACCATAGACTACAGACAGACCGAAATTTCTGCAATATGAATCATAC
The DNA here is from genome assembly GCA_010016025.2 of Alatinidae sp. Z8VKAUB7J3. Taxonomy (NCBI): domain Eukaryota; kingdom Metazoa; phylum Cnidaria; class Cubozoa; order Carybdeida; family Alatinidae; species Alatinidae sp. Z8VKAUB7J3. The sequence goes on from JAAAKM020006971.1 coordinate 92,325,787, forward strand.
TCGTGGCGTTATACTTACAGTACAGTAGGAAAAGCAGTCATAATATTTCTGCTCATCAAGCCCGCAGCCAAGAAGGCATTGAAGTGCCACACCCCTCCGATAACACTGATTTCCTCAGTAAGAATATTGGCAAAGGCCGTTCCCGATTTGATATTAGTTAACCCTAATGATTTCTGACTACCGGTCTGCTGCTCACCTGCATTGCAATTACAAATCAATCACTATTCTGATTGTACAGTAATCCTAACGATGATTTATCTGCGACGCGCTATGAAAAAAATGATCCATTTAGGTTTTCCCATCGTTTCCTCCACCGGTTATTTCCCAAAACAAAGACTGACATTATGGATTCCCTCGCAATCTTGTAATTTTCCATTTGTTGTCAGTGTGTTCGTCACGATAAAATATCGATAAACTCAAAAGCCTGGCAATCTAATGAGTACTTGCCCGGTTATCTCACTGATTCTGAAATTCTTGCTTCTCTAGTACCGTATTTCCTCTAATTATAGACCCGTCTATAATTAATTGAGGGCACCAAAAGGAGGCTCTGTAATTAGAGGGGGTCTTTAATTTCCAGAACGAAGTTTTGAAAAAAGAGAGCATATAGAGTTTTTTAAAAAAAATACGAAAGTACATTTATACTTTTCATCATTACATTTATAGTTTATGCCAATACCTTTTCATCACTAACTTGCAGCCAAAACGAAAAACCGTTTGCATACATTCAGTGGAAATTCAAGAGTCCTCGATATCTGAGTCCGAATCATTGTCAATACGTAAATGTCCAGAAGCACACATTTCGCATTCCGTTTCTGTTGTTACAAATGGATTTCCAAGAAAAGGTTCGTTCAGAGGGCCGTGTTGCTCCTTGAGGCGTTGCACGCCTTTTTCGCACGGTTGATTTTCCTTAACACAATGTATTTTGTCATCATCAGAGCCGTCAACGGGTAAAGTGAGTGCAAAATCTGTTGACAGATAGAAATAAACGGCGGCCCGAGATGAAATTTCACCTCGAGCTGAGATTTCATCTCGAGCCGACATTTCGTCTCGAGCTCATGTAAACAGGGCCTCAGCTGCTCTTGCTGAACTAACAAAATTTGGCTTTCTTGCTTGGGTTGTCTCATGATATAACAGGAGACTTTATGTGATCCTTTGAAGATATTGGTGTGACAACATGGGTCACAGCATACCTTTCTGCACAATTGACATGCTTTGATGATTAGGAAGTTTCATCAATGGGTTTTGGCAGATCAACAGGTCCCTTATTGTTGCTGTTGCTGCAGGGATCCTTTGTTGGGAATAATTGGGTGTTCTGGTAAACAATTATTACACTGTTCGAACTGAATCTTCCACTCAATTCATCTATTACTTTTGTTTCATGTTAGAAGTTGTTATTTTTTTTGAAGGAGGCAGGAGATTAGATGTCAAGATGTACCTCTGATGTGTCTTGAGTCACTTGCAGAATTCCTTTCTGGCCACAATAATTAAGAAGCAGAGTTGCCTGATACACTGGATATTTATAGTTAAGAGCAAATGACCCTTGCTTTATAGTTATGGGCAAATGACCCTTGCATCTCTGCCCTCATACAAAATATTGGCATGAAGTTGTAGTGATATAAACACTTGATGTTATTTGCTTTCTGTGAGACTGTGCCAGGTCTGATGTAGGCTTTTTGGGGGGAGGGGGCTGCTATGTTTCCATTGAAGAATGTATAGTGCTTAGCAAACAGCTTTGAAAAAATGGATCAACTATAAAGCATTTGTTTAAATTTCTAAGCATTTGATAAATATTATTTAATTTGACCCCTTAAAATTTTGTACCACAAACCGCCTTTGTCTGTTGCTCTGTGGTGCATTGTTTATTGTACTTAGTTATGGTGGTGACAATTTGGACATTCACTTGAAAAACCATAAGATTTTCATGCTTTTCTCCAGCTCATTTCAATAGTTTTTTTGTAACTCTGATGCATCAAACTGCTTCAACGTATATATACACATGCAAAAGTAACCTTGTATCTTATATACCTCTTTTGTTGGTGGTGGAATAGGTCAAAAAGGGTGACACACTATATCAGCCATTTCAGATACTGCAGTTAACTTGTTTAAAAGTTTTTCTTATATCCTTCATATGTAACCTCAAGTGAAACTAGAAATTAGAAAATACTCTAAAAAAGTGAAATTTAGAAATCTTACAAATACTTTATTTTCATCAATGTATAAAATTTTCATAAAAATCTGCAGAACTATTGTTTAAATGTTCATAATCCAATCTAGAGACTCTTTGTTCCTGCATTGTGCTTGAAAGTTTCTGCAACATTTCTCTTGCTGGTAGCTACCATCATAACAAAGATTGAGGAAGTGTGTACCCGATTCACACTTAATCTACTCTTTGCCGTGTTTCTCTATGCTGTGAAGCAAATTTTTGTTGTCAACAGACAACTTTCTTAAAATAAGTTGAAAATACAGCCACATGCGGTTTTAAAACAAAGTCATGTAACCCCCTGAATGCTTTGTTCTCATCATGCTCATTGTCAAAGATAAAAAATGCTACAGATTTGTTATACTAGTAAAGCTAACTTGTTAACAATAAGTCAATGTTGGTTATTACACTGAAAATGGCAGTAATACTGTGGCGCTGATAATTTCAAATCAGTTTGAAATCCATGAAGAATTCTTTTGTAGTATAAAACATGGCAAACAAATATGATAAGAGTTTGAAAGGTATGTTCCTTAGAAAGTGTGTAATTGTGTATTTTGTTGTGTATAAAATGAGAAAATGCTGGAAGATATGGAGTACGTTCTCAGAAATTTGAAGACAAAATATATGAAACATATAAAGAAGTGTGAGTAATATGAAAACTAAAGGATGATTTCACATTGTTTTGTACCACTCCTGGTTGGGAAACCCTGTACTTATACATTAACTTGAAAGAGTATGTAGCATTTATGAGAAAATTTATTTTTAGTGTAATCCTTGCATCACAACAAATGGTGTAAGCTTTGCACTTAAATTGCTTTACAGACGGAAAATTTGAGCTCTTAAAATTACAATTAACTGATTATGTGCTGGAATTGGTATTAGCAAATTTGTTTAGCTTAATTTAATGTGCATAGGGAAAAAAGTATTTTGATAATAATATCTGGCACTGTTAAGTGGCCATACATGTCAGGGCACCTTTGTCCAGACAAAGTGCAAGCTGCATTTACAAAGTCTAACCTTATCGTTAAAAATATGTGAAATGACCAGCATATAACTGCCATTTTCTGTTATTTAAGTTTTGTTGAAAGTAGTAATATGATTTAGCATATGATCCTTTTAAAATTTATGGTTTTCAAATTTCAAATTTTATCATGATTTCATTATGATGTAATATTGACAGAACCATAACACTGTTGTAACAATTTTTTCGCCGAACATCTTTAACTGATGAAAGGATTAAATGGATCCTATATTAATATTTTGAAAATAAATGTAAGCAGCCAATGAGCAGGTGTTTTAAAAGGTTTATTTTAAAAAATGCTACATTTGGATGAAATCAAACAATTATTAGGTTTAAGTATAATATTATCAAAAAAACCCAATGGCATCACGAATATTGTTGTGTTAAATCTGTTTAGAAGGTCCTGGAGTACAATTTTACCAGGTTTGGGTGCCATATTACTACTAGAATAGAACATGTGGAGGGTGGACCTACAAAGCCTCTTACCTAGACTTTGTATGAAACAAAAAGCCCAACTTTTATAGGGTCTATTAGTGTAACCATAAAAGAATGCTACAGATATTCTGCCAGGATTTTCTGTGTGTTAAAAGAAATCAGTATATATGTCTAAAACTATTATATTAAATGACAGCTGTGGTAGAAAGAGGTATGCCATTACACTACCCTACTGTATCTTAAAATGTAAGCTTATAGAATTTTGAAAGTTGTTTATTAAATTCAAAGATTTCATGACTAATGCAACTGTACAGCATCACCTTTTCATAGGAGTTATACCAATACCCATCAGCTCAACTGCTTACAGATGTTCATGCTTAGAAGCCAAAATGAGACACCAGTTATTAATGATTGTTCTCTACATCACATATTTAATTGTTGGTTCCAGAATATACATTTGTCATTTCTTTTAATATGACATTTAGAAAATTGCTGGAAAGGATTTATAGCAATAGATAAATGACTACTTAACGTGCCTGAACAGCAAGATCTGTTGCATAGTCCTACAAGGTTCAGTATTGATATTCAGTAGTACTGTGAAAGGAATGTATTCTTATGCATATGCTTAATTATGGGATGTTTCAACAGTTATGCCAGGCATTACTGTCTGATGATCGGTGGAATTCTCTTGATATATCAGCCACTATATATAGAGTTGTGTTTGTGTTCCTTGCTGTCTGTGTAATATTAAACGACCATGATAAAACAGAGGATTTTTTGTGATATTTATATTAGGATAAGGTTTCCAAGTCTTTAATTTTGGGTTTCAAACTCACTGATTAACTTTTATGAAGAACTATTTCTTAAGTTTTTGTTAATCTTTGTGTTTATTTGATTTAATTGTGTGCCAATGATATCCTGGGGGAGCCTTCAAGGCACTTACATGATGATTGAGCAGTTGACCTGCTAACTACACTCCAGAATGATTTGGGAAGTCACAAAGGATATCATATGCTTGCAGCCAGCAGTAAGGAGTTAATCAGCTGATTATACCCCAGAATGGGATTGTGGGATCAGAATCATATCTGGAGCCAGAGTGATTTTAAACCATGTTTTGAAGGGAAGGGAGACCATATGAAATGTGCAAATCATAGAGGTATCAAGCTTCTATGTCGTGCATTTAAATTGTATCAATGCGTAATGAAAAAAAGAATACAATGCCTTATAAAACTCTCTGACAACTGGTTTTGCTTTAAAATGGGTTTTCACACAATAGATTTTATGTTCTGTATGGGAATTGTAATAGGAGACTTCAGGGCAATAGGCAGGCTTTTCCATGTAGCATTCTCACGAAAGCTAAATCTTATCAGTGGCTCACCTTCATAAAAGAGCAACCCCTCTACAGTGGCCCAAATTAATCAATGGTGACCATTGAGTGGCTAGTAAAGGCAGGTTACACTGTAATAATACTTACAGCAATTCAGTTGGTTAATGGGCAGAATTTCTTACAACCTGATTAATCTCATTTTCAAAGGAACTAAGATACTTTTGTGAAGTGTGGGACGAAAGTCCATAAAAGAAACATTTTTTTTGAGTTTGATAGCAGGAAACACAGACACAAAAAGACATCTTTTAGGGAAGTATGTTTATGCTGGAAATAGTCTCCGGTATTTATTGTAGAGAAATGCTATTACTGTGTAACAGAAATGAGAGGATTAAAAGATTCATTTGTCAGGAATCTGCACTGCATGTAGGTAGTAAGTAGATTATTTCCCCAGCATCTGCAAAAAGATGTCTACGAAGGCTTTCCGACTGGTAGTTGGGTGCACTTTCTGGTTTGTTTCTCCACCTGGTAGCCCGAAGTGCAGGGCATCACCCTTCGTGGCCTCAGCTACTCTTTATGTGTTTGTTGGTACTCCATGGTATTGTACTGTTTATTTAGGATAGTTTCAATAATGGGGAAACTGCCTATCAGAGGTCTTTTGTTCAGAGACTGTTAAGATTTGAAGGGAGAAATGCTGACGACGGAGAGAATGAAAGTAGTAGACTAATTCCTGACCAAAGAATGGACTTATAGACACTTCTTGATGACAGAAGAATCACAGAAAGCACAGGAACTCAAAAATTGTTTGCTATTGCAGCAAGGGTGTGCTTGGTTGTAATTTCGGAATAAGAGTGTTGATATGCTGAAGGTCATCGTCATTATTTAGTAGGGGGTTTAATCCACTATGCTTATATTTTATCAGATATTTTATCGTAATCCACATAGGTACTGTACTGCATATAAGTTTAGTAACATCGTTCACATGCTAAAAAGTGATTAAGGATAAGTCATAATTGTTGAAATGATTGGCAATGAAAATGGTGTGTAATTAAGAGACTGGTATTGTCCAATTGAGTAGTATACCAGCTACCATATTGAAATGTTCCATTACTTTTACCTGATTAACCAAGAGAACGATTGCGTAGGTTTTGAGATAAAATGAGAATAGAGTTTAGGAGAGACAACACTTAAATAATGAAAAAAATTTTGGTCATCCTCTTCCAATCACGCGGCCAGTCAAATTCTAGGGGCGATTTTAGGGGAAATTGAAAGCGAAACTTCTTACCACCTCTCCGTCCTTCCAAGTCAGCCCACCACGGTTTTCTTGGCAAGGAAAATTTTTAATTTTTACAGTCCCTAGTAACCTTAAGTGCACATTTGAGAGACGCATGGTCCAATTAATTGGGCAGACCATTGTATAAATGGACTGAAATACACAAACAACCGATCTTTTTTTAAGCTGTGGAAGCATGGGCAAGATTTACCTGTTAGGCGGGCGCAGTTAAATCAGTGAACTGTAACAATAACCAAGACATGAAATTATTGGAAGTGTTATTAGTCGGGTTATACCATAGTGTGATTTGTGGAATACATGCCGGTAAATGAGTCGTGTACTATACTACACCGATCTTTGATTTGCATTTACTTTTGGGTCGGCGATGCCCTTGCTGGTGGTGTTTCCAAACCGGCAAAGCAACATGTTACGACGTTCCATTTGTAGATCGTCACCGCAAAAATTGGTCTGCTGTAAAATAGATACCAACACTAAACACTTTGATCACCATGCAACCGTTTCTACCAGAACTGACCATTTCGGGAACTTCCAAAGATTTTTGATATGCACTGCATTGTGGGTTGGCAGAGGGGCCAAAATTATTAAAACAGAGCACGTCGTTAAACAGTTTTTACGGAGTTCGTATAAGAGCTGTAACCAATTCAGGGAAAGTTACGTGCATAGCCATTACAAATACATGAAGTCATGAAATTTGAAAGTGGGCATTTTCAGAGCTACGAAATTATTTATCGGCCAAAAGTGTAAACAAGTCTGGTGTCCAGAAGAATCTTTCGTCGTACAAAATAAAGATCGAAATATCATGATTTGGCCCTCAGGAAATGCGTCGAAAAGAGAATAACAAAAATAATCTATAAGTCCTTTAATTTCGAAATGTTTCTTAAAATATAAAAGGACTGTATTAAAGGGTTCGCAGAAAATGCTAGGATAAAGTTTCTGCATAGCTTACATAGTAATCTGGTTCACAACTCCCGTTAACAATATTTAGAGTGACTTAAATACTTTTTCGATTGATATCCCTCTGTTCGCTGCATTTGCTGTGGTAATTCAAGAATCTTTTGGGTTATTGGAACCCGTATTCCGAGCAGAAAATAGCTCACGATACTAAATTTAATGTTCATTCTAAACGCAAGGACTGTTTTCTGGCTTAAACATTCGCTGATGATGATGATCTTCACTTCCCAATAACAGTTTTCGGCCAAGCCATATTCAAAGCTCTGCCGTAACTCAACATTAAAACCCTGAAATCGTCCGGGTATTTTACACAAATCTCCATCGATGCTGCATTTTATCACCGTGTATAGCTTTTGTGAAGCTAATCCTAAAGATGTAATGGTTTATAATCCTTTTCGTAGTCAGCAATCCAGCAAAACAAATAAGCTATCGATCGAAGTATTCGCCATGGTGTCACTATTTTCCACAACACAGAAGATCACGTGCCATTTTCTCAAAAATCCAGATTGAACTCTATTGTTACTTGTAACCAATTGAAAGCTTGTTCTTTGCTTAAGACAATAATATGAATTGTTAAAACACTGAAGGGTGTTTTCATCAAGTGACAAACGCTGCAATTCAGGATCAAAATTTGGAAGCAGCTCGTTGGCTGCGAAGCACTATCATAGCAAGCGTCAAAAGCAGTGGGTAGTCCTTGGCGAGTTAAATTGTCACTGTTCAGGTTTGCTTCTGTCGTTACTACATCCATTAACTGTACGGTAGTCTTGATCTCCCTTTATAAAGCTTTTTCCGTCCTGCAGTGATTTTGCCACCACTCCTCCTTAATTCATTAATGCATTTTTAATAGTCAGTATATGTCTACTATTGATATTCTATGATTTGTTTTTTATAGCTCAAGGGCACGCAGCCAAGGGCGGGCGCGGGGGGCTGTGCCCACCCAACAGCTAAAACTTGGCCACGTCCCCCCTCCCCACCCCCTAAAAAATCCTTACCGGCATTGAAAGGGGTGGATTGCTTTTGTATTTCAATTCACTACAAAAGAACGACGAGAAGTCTGTCAAATGCGATTTTGAGCCTTCTAGGGACTCTGAAAATTCAAAATTTCCCAAGTCGACTAAAACCGTAGTGGATTGGCTGAAAGGAAGGACGGGAGGGAAAAGGTTTCATTTGGAATTTGCCCGCCCATAATAATTTGACTGGCTGCGTGGCTGTCATCAATATAATTTTCATCGATCTTAAATCAAAGCTACAACGTTCCGTTTAATGTCAGAGTATGTCCACATGTACATTGCTTAATTTCAATGATTTTCTAAATCTCAAACTCAAGACGTTAATCCAAGCTATCCCCTGTTCCGTTTCATTACATTGAATATTCTGTATTTAATATGAAAAGTACTGACAGCATAATGCACAATACAGCTAATCCAAGTCATGAATACACTGATCTTTCTGCTGATCGTCTTAAAATTTACGATCACCCCATCTCCAAGAGAAGAATTCTAGTCTTTAGAAGTATCAGCAGATCAAAATTCACAAAGTCCTACTCAGTAAAGGTAACTAGAGTTAATATCTATTCAAGATGCTCAAAGCAGCTTAACTGCATTTATTCTACACAGCGTATTGTGAGAGATGGACGACAAAAATGGTTCTCCTATTAATAAACGTCACAAATATTTCGATGAGAAATGTCTTTTCTTAAACTTTGGTACATTGTGAAACTCCTGGTTATTGCTGTTTTTTAAAACACCTCGGTAAAAATGAACGATTGAATAAAAAGTTTCAAGCTGACTACGTTTCATGGTCATACTCAAAGCAACTTCATTGCGTTCAATCTACACAGCGTATTGTGAGAGGTGGACGACAAAAATGGTACCCCTATTAATCAACGTCACAGATATTTGGATGAGAAATGCCTTTTCTTAAACTTTGGTACATTGTGAAACTCGTGGTTACTGCTGTTTCTTAGAATATTTCGGTAAAAATGAACAATTGAATGAAAAGTTTCAAGCTGACTATGTTTCATGGTCATACTCAAAGCAACTTCATTGCGTTCAATCTACACCGCATATTGGGAGGAGTAGACAATAAAAATGGTGTTTCAATCAATAAATGTCACAGATATTTGGATTAGAAACGTCTTTTCTTATATTTTTGCACACAATAAAACTCAGGGATTTTTCGCATTTTCTTAATGCACTATGCAAAAATGAAGAATTGAATAAATAGATCCATGTTGGCTACGTTATATTTTCAAGCGCAAGGAAACTTTATATTGCTTTCATTGTACCCTGCGAATTTCGGCGAGTGGACGGCATCAATGGCATTTCTTGCTATTGTGGCCAGCCATAAATACTAATTAAATATCACGCCCATGTAAGTCTGATCTCAAGATAGATTGCCTGATATCATGCATATTTTTTCTCTCGTGATCCAGCATTATCTTCATGTGCCCACTAGGCATCATGTGCGATCCACAAAGTCATAAGACTCAAATGGGTTTGAGCAATGAATGACTGGCTTTGATGGGCTTGAGACAACATCAGATAGTGAGGTCAATGCATGATGGTCTTCGTTCTGTAAAAATGTCATTTTTAATATGAGCATAATGATGTAACTTGTTGGCTTCACTGCTATCGTTCTTCTTGTATGCAGTTGTTTAACACTCCAGCCGCTGAAGCCCTCAAAAGCCCAACCAATATTGTGGATTTCATAAACTTGTGGCTGGGCGATCTAAAAAACAGGCCTGGACAACTTGCAAGCGAAGGCCAGAACTGAAGGCCATTTGCTAAACATACAATGTGTATCAACAATGACTATAATTCCAACCTTCCATCATAGCACATCTGGGAAGCAAATATCTATTTGTGTTCATTGCAGTTCATTACACAACATTTCTGAGGCATGTTTGTGTCACCAATAACAGTAATTTTATATCAGAATCCCCCTGAATAAAATACACTTTCACCTTCAAGACAAATTACAAAATTTTTTTGCATTTAGGCAACACAATCGTTTTGTGAAAAATTGCCGTTAGAAGTATGTGATTTACGTTTTCGTTTAGTTTTAACGATTGTATTTCCATTACTTCAATACTGTTTTGTGAATATAATATTTTAAAAAAGAGAAACCAAGTGCTGACAGATAAACCCTACGGCCTCCAGTTCTGGCCTCCGGTTGCATGTTCTCCAGGCCTTGTTATTTAGATCGCCCTGGTTACAACACTAACTCCATCTTCGTCTCATCTGAAAACACTAATCGGCATTCGATCACCGAGAGCCCAACTCATGATCTGGTCTTCGTTCTGTACAAATGTCATTGTAATAATGAGCCTAATTGAGGTCTGGAACTCGTCAACATCATAGTAGCTCCTTTTTGTGTGAAACTGTTAAATATACAAGACGGTGAAGCTTTCAAAAGCCTGACCAAAACATCGTTTTGTGGATTTAGAGTCTTTGCGACTCGGTCGTACTGTACATGTCACAGATATTTGGATCAGATATTCTTTTTCTTTATTTGCACATTGTAAAACTCGGGATATTTTTGCACCTTCTTAAAACATCTCCGTAAATATAAAAAATTGCATAAAAATATCTACTTTTGACGGTTACATGTTCATAATTCATCGCCTGTGCCCTTTAATTCGCTATTCGATCAGCTTTACCCTATATCCTTTGATTTTAGCATTTATTTTGGTACGTTGAAAAGTTCCAATAACGAACCCAGCAACGAATTGATTGTTTTTAGTTTTTCTTATTATCAATTTGCTAATAATGATGTCAGGTACTGTACACCAGTCCTTCTATATCAATGTACCCTTACACTGCCATACATGGTCCAAAACAATAAAAATTGATAGTTGATTATAGTTTTCAATTCCAAGAACTATTTGGTTGGCAAACCTTGGCAGCTCGTTAAGCCCATTGGTGGGCGTGGCTAGCTGCGGACCTTTCAAGGCCGTGGGAGTCATTGTGTAATCGGCCTGTCCTTTATCATGACGTGTTTGGATGATGACATAGGATGAAAAGCTCAATGGTGAAAACGTAGGACCACGAGGGATCGAACCGTCCTTCAGCAGTGCAACGTGATGTGCTACCATGCTCCCATAGCATTGAGGCATATAAATTTCGGATGTCATCTGTTTCGATTGACGTCACTACAGTTACTTTGAAGACTCTTCTAATTGAAGACGGACCTCAGAGGGATCGATCGGGCTACGGGCTTAACCCCCTAAAGTCCCTCTATTCCTCCATTCCCTTAAGTTCCAATCTCAAAACTTAACAGCTTCCCTTAAGCAGTTGCTATGTCAGCCCACAAAAAAAATCAGAATAGCTCATAGGGCTCATGGTCAAAGCGGCTGTGAAGGGCTGCAGCACATCAGTTTATTATAGCGTATTTTTGGGGGCAAAAATTGTATTCTTCAGACCCATTTATAATTCCTTAACAAGTAGTAATAATGTAATGACTTTTAAGTCTTACCAATCCTCTATAGGTCCACAGCCCTATCCCAATATTTTGCGTTCATCTCACCTATGGAATAGGCCCCCGTCCTCCTCCTCCAAAGTTCAGAATAACCCCTCCTAGTTTTTAACCCCGGCCGAGTGCTCGGATTTCAATAGATCATCTTTAAAGAAAAGTAGGATAACTTGCTTCATGGACGTCTACATTTTATTATTTAGAAGTCCATGGCTTGCTTCTTCCTTTCGTGACTCGTCTTTGTCGTGACTGTCTAGCTTTTTGCAGTGTGTGCCAATCCTAAGAATCAGTTACCTGTTTTGTGGTGTCTGGAACATAAAATAGATGCTGTCATCGAGAAACTTAACTTAAATGTACTTCTATTATTTATAAAGATTAAGTTTCTTGCAATAAGAAACCCTTGAATTCGATTTTTATAATACAAACAAACTAAATACAGTTTACATTGTCTAGTTTGTCTCATATGATGATGATGATCCTAAGGATCAAACATAAAAGCTAGTATCACGAATAGAAACATTTGGTCGCGTTTGCATTTATTAAGTTTCATACTGTGGCAGCTATTGAGTATTGATACCCTGTGTTTGCAAGAGTATCCAACATATAGTAATAACCACGAGTGGTATGATTTGATTTTAAAAAGTCATCCATACCTTTGATTATTTAACCCAAGGTTTCCCAACCTTGGAACTTACTGCCCTTGGGGCACCCCAATTTCCTGGGTTCCCAAGAATTCTGTATTGTTTCTCTTGGTCGATATTAAACGAGTAGAACACGAAGTAAACGGTCCATAACGAGTCCTAACTTCCTTCCCAGGTGTAATACAAACATGTGAGAAAGATGAGACAATACTCATGTATCCTTTTGCTTGGCTTCAGCATTTTGACGTACAAACGACAATGAAAAAAGCCCACTCTATTAGCTGTTGGACCCACTACCTGTAGCTTGGATCCCCTGTAGTGTATGCGCCGAAGAAGAAGTAACTACATCAAGTATACGAGTTGATTTCAATGAGTTCTATATACGAGAACTCCTGTATGTTTCTAACTAACAACTAAAAAGACAACGTCTTTACAGAAACTCTTCCTCATACAAATCTCCCTAATACGTCACTACATAGCGCTTATATACATATACATTGGGGGACTGGCACTAGTGACGTGAACACCACATCCCCTTAATACTCCTTTGTAGCGTCTGATCCAAGCCCAAAGAAAGACTGACAAACAACGATAGATATTCAAATGTGTATCCTAATGCGAGATACACCTGTATCTTGTCTTCGAAATTCAATGTACGGGAACTGACTTACAAAACATCTCCATCTCTATATATTTACATTGAAGGTATAAATTTGACACATTACATCATTATCAATCTGTAAACCTAAGCATATCTGCGGCCATAAGGGCCTGGCACTATTATGATGTAATGCACTATCACGCTGCTTGACGCCCCCATAATGCGCGAGCGGTGGTACGACTGCAAACACGTCACCCTTGTCTCAATTTTACCCTCTTAAAGACCTCAAATACACCTTAAGGTGATCCAAGGACCCCCATTGAGAAGCTGATTTAAGCCAACCTATCTACTAGATACCCAGGAGTACACCCAAAGTGCAAAGCCAGTTTAGATGGCCGACACAAAACGTATTTGAGCGAGTTTCTATTTTTTGAAGCTGATAAGCGGAAAGCGGTATTAATTCAACAAGGCATACCATCTTTGGCCGCAGATTGCCTGTATTATATACTTCGTTTGTACAAGGATTGATGTCACATAAGTATGTATTAGTGCAAAACAAAATGAAGTCCGCTTTAAATAATATATGGATATCAGACCGTCTTGCACCATAGTTCACCATATCTCTGATTACCCACATTTCAGGATATTGAGTTTGCTAACAACAAGGTCTATTAGTTTTGGCTAGAATGAAAGATCTTGGCAATGAAATCGCAATAGAACTTTCCAGATGAATTTGTATGAATTTTGACAAGGTGTTTTCTTGCTGTTAAAACAATGTGTCACGTAGTTCTCATATCGTGTTTTTTACTCGCTGGGTATGTTTAACCACATTTAACCACAGATCTGTAAAATAATATTTGTATTTTTCTACAGAGTCTTTGATTTAACACATAGGTGGTCAGACAGGGGTTGCATGCAACCCTTAGAGTCTTCATGTTTTCCCCAATTTACATCTATGAAATTCACTCTGTTTTAATGAGGGCATGAAAGTCGAGTATAAGTATTTTCACAAGTATTTTGACATGCGTGACTGATGAAATTAGTTGAAAAGTTCAAAGTTAAGAAGTTTACTTTTATGGAAGTTTATGTTTTATCACGAGAACTGTTCAAATTTTCAACTCTGATTTCCATGTATTATATTCACAATATTTTCATATGATGACATACAAAGATTAGCAAACCAATCACCAAATATTGTTTTGGTTGCAAGTAACAAAACCTAAACACCAATTGTTATGGAATGTACAGCAACGATTCCAAAGCGGCGAGAAATTGCAAAGCTAGAAGATGAACAAATCATACTAACAAACACTATCTCTTTAAAGAACAGCAGGCCTTGAATCACAGCTGCATTTAAGACGCCGAAATTAAAACTAAAGTACGTTAAGCTCTTAAGTATTGACAATTAGGCAGTACGAACCAAGGTGATTGTAGAGAATCCTTCAAAGTATTGATATTTGACCTCTGTCGAAGAATTAACTTCCTATATCAGAAATATCTTTTCTTTTTAGCACAAAAACAAAAGTTTCTCTCTTTGCGTTTTTTCATTACCACTCCCAACTGGCAGTCCACTTATTGTAATCGCACCGTCATCCCCATTTTCACTCTGTGGTTTTACCGCATTATTCGTGATCGGAAAAGCTTGCCAACACATCCGGAGCTAAAAATAACATCTATTTAGTGACTACCAGATGGTCTTTTGTAACCCATTGTGAAACGTAAGGCATTGCAAAACGCGTAACACAATTTTTGAAAAGTGGGAAAGCGCCTTTATACAAACAGCAAATACGCACTTGAAAGTAACAAATGATGGGTATAAATGGAGGTACGGCTCCCTAGCAGCCCCCTCTACAGCTCCAGCTAAAATACCTCTACTTGTGCATTTTTTCACTTATTTAGGGAGTTCTAAATTTAATTTTATCGTCAGGAAAAGAGGATTTAAAATGTCAATGTAGAAAAGACACTAGAGAAAGAGAAAATATGTCCCCACCTAAATGTCACTGACCTGAATGTCGGCGTCAAACGGTGAATGATTGGGAGCTCATGTTGCGACTGGAGAAATAGAGTGTGTTAACATCAGAGGTCGCCTGGCTCAGTTGGTAGAGCACACGTGATGGTGCCATATTTTCTGTTTTTCTAGTGTCTTCTCTAGAATCTGATTTTGAAAAGTATGGAAAAAATTAACCTTCTTATCCAATTAAACTAGAACTATTGTTCCCGCTCCTTTGATGCCCCCTCACTCCTTTAGTTGCCTAGGCACATCTTAAGCGCCCCTTCGATATTTATATAAGAAAATGGTTGGATCTTAATTATTGGTGACCTAAAATATGGAGTTAGTAAATATTTAACGCATGCAGAACAATAGAGTTATCCTTCCAGACTTTTTATTTTTAGTTCAGTGCTTCACGCTTCTCAAACGTCATCGTCACAAGGGCCTGGGAATCAGCGAGTCATGTTACTTCGACTTTGACTTAAAACTTGCACGGTTAGTCACAGCCTTCTTTGTTCTTTGAAGACAAGCAGAATATAAGGAGTGACGAATACGCGTTTAACATGATTCAGTCTATCAAAACATTCTATCAATTCAGTCTATCAAAACACATCGTTGCCACCACGTAACCAAGGTCGTTATGATTTACCGAGCGTTTTCCATTTAGTATAGTATTGTAAGTTTACTTTCCCTTATCAAGTAAGCTCTGCAGATATTGTAATGTTCTTCCCAATATTTCAAGTTAATTGAAACCTTACTGCACAGCATTTCTATAGATGCCTGGACGTACAATTACCATCTAATGGTAGATCTACAGTGCAGGAACATTCTTGGATAGCTTCTGCTGCCATGACAAATAAATTACAGCAATCCAATGTTTCAAATCATATACCTTGTTTTCTGAACCTGACTACCCCTGTGGAATAATCTCGGATAGTTTGAGGTATTGGTATAACGCCATAAAATAACCTGCAATTTCGACAACGTTTCGCCTTAGTGCAAGACATTGTCAGGTCTCATGCACAAGGAAGTTTTACAAGGTCTTATTAGACCCTGGCACAAGCATCCAAAACATCTGTGACTAAACGCGAGCTTGACTTCGTGAGCTAGTTTGAAGTATCAAAGGACCGCTTGATACTGTAGTCCCATAGGCGCAACGAACGAAAAATATTGGGAAGCTGTGGATTATTTTCCCGAAAAAATACTCCTTTGCCCGAAAATTATTGGGGCGTGATTTGACGGTTCTGCTGACGTTTGAATCGAAGGGGGGACAGGGAAAACTACCGCCACTTTGAATTGGAAAAATTACCTTAATACTACGGCAATGAATTTTTTTTTGCCTTTTACCCGAAAAAATATATTATTTTAACAAACTCCCTCTCAGCCCCTTTGGCCGTGCGCCCATGCGTAGTCCTATATGTTAAATAGTATAATATTTCAACTAGGTCTTTAGAGGTAATTAAGACTAAAGACTCTGAAATCAGTTTCCATTTCTCTGACGCAATCCATTCATAAGATAATAAATAGATGTCTTCCAATATCATCACTGGTATCTTTTTACATTGACTTAAGTGTTTCTTTGCTTATTTCATGCTTTGCTTCGCTGGTAGACGCATCATGTTTGGTTAAACGAGTACACGTCAGATACGGCCTATAGTATTTTAGCTTGTTGGTGGTCTTAAAACTCGAGAAGATGTCATCAGATGCATTATTGTGACCGTGGTGCTATTTTGCGAACTCCTTGTTGTGAAGTAAACCTTATACGTAAGGCCATTGTTAGACACTTGAGAGCTTAGCAAGACTAAGGAGACGGATCGCGTATTCATCTTATGACAGCTAGAACTTTCTAGAATAATGGTCCTATTGTAAGATAAAACAATCTAGTACATTGTTATATATTCTAGAATATTCCATAACATTCCATAACGTTCTACCATATTCTGTAAACTCTCAAAATCCTCTATAAATGAGCATATGTAAGTAGAATGATCGGTCACCGTAAAATTAGATTGTAACGCGATGCAACATACCAAGGTATTGTAAACTCCAGAAGCTTAGAGAATGTTACAGAATGTTCTTGAAAGGTCTGGATATACAAAGACTTTTCTACATCTAATCATATGACCGGTAGTTTCAACTTACTTCTTTTAGTTCACTCAATATTGTTATAATGCCCGGAATGAAAACCTAATGATTTAACCTCTCTGTGGACGAGAGAACATTACAAAGAGATGCAGAGTCCGTTGGTGATGAGAGGGAAAGCTTGGGCAATTTTGAATAGTAGCTGATAAATTCCTGAGTGGCTGTGGTATTACTGTAAACAGACACAGACAAGTTGAAAGTCTTTGCGAAGAGTCTGATGTAGCTGATTAATTCCTTTCTGAGGTTTATTTGGATTTTGAATTGCAGTTAAGGTAATGTTAAAAAGGCCTTAGTCACAGTAACATGTCAATTAATTTCCCCATGGAATGAGGCATTGTGCCTATTTTGACCAAAACAGGCGTATACCTGTAGCGACAAATCTGATGTGATAGGAAAAAACAGACTTGATTTTCAAAATCAGCGTGACAAAACAGTCCAGAAAAATGTGCCCATTACCTGGTAACATTTTGGTCGTAAAAAAATGTGGACCAGTGTTATAGTACATTCTTGCTGCAGTTCCATACCACAATGGAAATCCACTCCCTACACTACAAAGGCTGCAAAGTACCTTTAAATCTCAGTGATGTAGTATACAATACTGTATGCAATAATAAGGGTTGAAAAAGACACTTGCTAACGTAAATGCTTTAATAAAAGAAAATGCATGAGTGGCCGTTTCAATAATAACATTCTATTATACCCATTGCGTGAAGATAAAAAGTGATTCACAATATTTTTTTCCCATGGCTCTTGCTTTCAGTAAGACTCTTTTTCCTACCGGGACAATAAAAAACTTAAAGAGTACATTCCTTGTTAGCAATGGGGTTGTTGTTGATATTTTGACAAAACTTTTCATATATATATAGAGAGAGAGATTGACACTAAAATTGAAACTACAAGCTATTGTGGTAATGCTCCACTCTTTGAGAATTATGTATAATTGCAGTGTGTCTGCTGAGAATATAAATATATATATATATATATACAGAAGGGTTCAACTTCCTTAGTTTGATTTGGTCTCCCATTAATTTAAGCGAGCTGGACCTCCTGATATAGCCACGCTGGATTACAACCTAGGTAGTCCTCACAAACCCTCCAGGGTCACCAAGGTATCAGAAACTGCAGCTTTACTACTTGACTTATCGTTATTTTGTCTCCAAGCATATGACAGTAACCAGTGTTCTACGAGAAAAAAAATACGCAACGTAAAACACACACGCCCCGTTATGCTTTGTAGCATGGACTACCCGATTCCCCCCTCTCAGGTATCAAAATGGTAGAATCTTCGACCTGTGAATGTAAATTAAAAAGATAGAGTCAAGTGCCACAACCAACTGCATGGTCTCCACACAACCTATAGGGTCGTTAATTTATCAGATTCAATATTTCGCTAAAGGTTTTCTGGCGGCCAAGTAGATGACAGCAACAAGCACTCGTACCAAGAAAATTCTTCCTACGTGTCGAGTGCCGTTTTGCTGAGTAGTATGGACTACCCATTTCCCCACACCTCTGGTATCAAGAAGAGTAAAATCTTGGACCAGTAAATGTAAGGTAGAAAGACAGAGTCAAGTGCCACAACTAACTACATGGTCTCCACAAAACGTCTAGGATCATTAATTTATCAGTTTCAATAGATCGCTGCAACTACTCTGGTGGCCATGTAGATGACGGCAACAAGCACTCGTAGCAAAAAAAATTCGAACGTGGCGCGTGCCGTTTTGCTGAATAGTATGGACTACCCATTTCCCCACTTCCCTTGTATTAAGTGGGTAAGAGTGTCAGGCCATTTATTGTAAGGTAGCAAGATAGGGTCAAATGGCATCATCAATTATTATATCTCCTCGAAACCTCT
>JAAAKM020006971.1:92344810-92379553 GCA_010016025.2 Alatinidae sp. Z8VKAUB7J3
GTGTCAGGCCATTTATTGTAAGGTAGCAAGATAGGGTCAAATGGCATCATCAATTATTATATCTCCTCGAAACCTCTAGGGTACCAAATTTATCAGCTTCAGCATTTTGCTTTAGGTACTCTTGTGCCCAAGTACATGACAGCAAATAGTTTTCTCGCCAAGAAACTTCAAGAAATTGAAAGTTGCGTGTCTGCCAAAATTATCGCTTTGCGGTTACACCTGTGACAAATAAATGAGGAATCAATTATTTAGCTTCCGTGATCAAAGTACGATGGTATTTGCAAACCAAATGGACTTCCAAAATGAAGGCTTACCTTTGAAATGTCGTATTTGTAAGTCGATCCTAATCTGAGATTAATTCGGCACATTTTGACCTCTTGCGATATTCGTCTGACAACGTCCGTCATCATGAATACTTACCATGGTGCTTTGGGTCATCTTACCATAAGGGGCAAATCAGTAAGTGTATGTGGCCGTTAACAAGGAGGTTGTTTTAGGAGACGAGAATTCGGGGGTATGACCATCAGAACGCTTGAAGAAACTTTGGATATCATGACTTTGTGTAAAAAAATGTCTGGGACGAAATCTATATTCGGAACTGAAAATGTGTACCCGTTATCGATTAAGGGGCAACTACCACTTGGGAGCAGAAATGATACACGGAAAGTACGTTGGCTCTAGAAAGAAAACTGGAGACTAAAATTTAAACGCCGGCTTGAGATTTTTGAAGAAACGAGGAGGGTTATTATTTTGTCAAACAGAAGAACTGCAGCTATGCCAATCTCGGGAGCCGAAAATGTTTATCATTATCGGCTAAGAATGAGATGCTACTTGGGCATATAAAGTATTACGTAGGTTCTGAAGGCACTAAAGAAATATGAAAAATATGTCACAACCGGGACTCGAACTGGTTGCCCTCGCTTTCGGTGCATCTGATTTACCAATGGAGCTACAACATTAGATATTATAAATGTAAACATTTACTAAATCTTGGTGAAAATCATGGAAGGTACTTGGCAAAAGGAAGGGGCTCCTGTTTCGAGTATGATTCGGTATCTGCCTGTCATATCATCGACAAAGAAGTGTGACATGCAAGCAGAGAAATTCAACCTAATTTTAACCTGAGAAATTCAGCTAGAAATATTCGACCTAAGTCCAGAGTCCATGATGCAAGTCACCGAATCACGATTTCTAAAATCAATCACCAGTTGGAACAGGGATTAGACAGTTGTCATCTTAAAGTTCATCCCCGATGTTATCTTACATGTTAAAATAATTCATGTTTAATCAACTCGTACATAAATCAATTTACTGGAATATTTTATCGTACCAAAAGAAATAACTCAACAGATTTATGCTATTTTGTACCGACCCATTCGATTCGAAGCATCAATTCGAAAGTAAAACGTAATTGAAACAGTAAAAATACGTAACATTTTGATGCGTGCGCTTATAAACCAACTCAAAGGTTTCAAAGCCAAATTTCGATTCGAATCTCAAAAAAACGCAAATCGAACGGAGAAAAATTACGCGAAATTTGGTAAGCAGTAAAACTAATCGATCTATCTAGAGATTTATTGGCACAGAAATTTATCAACAGGAAATTTTGTCCTGGTCAAGTTTTCAGAGCGAAAAGTTTGTTACAGGTTAAAATCATAATGCTGCGTGGGGGCATACAATAAAATATGTCAAGAGCTATTTTGTGCAGAAATTTATTCCAGTAAAAATATTACTTTACTCGTGGAAATAAAGGCGCAACTTTGATTCATGCACTTTCGAACCAACACGAACGTTTCAAAGCCCAATATCTATTCGATCAACAGAGATTTAGTGAAATACAAGCAAGCAAATACTGCGGTTATAATTTCTCTCCGACGTTTCGAAGTTATGATGATACCCTTCTCAAGGAAATTAGCAAAGAAGCAAGATCTACTTCAAGTAAATCAAGTAACAGATGAAAAAATGAGTTTGCGATATAATTTGTAATATAATTTGTAATATAATTTGTAATATAATTTGTAATATAATTTGTAATATAATTTCCCTGAGAATGTTGTCATGATGCCTCCGAAACTTTGAAAAGAAATTATAATCGTTGTATTTGCTTGCTAAAATATTAATTCAAATCTCATTAAAACACACAGGGGGGGGAGAGGGGGGATGCGCAAAATTTGATACGCCATAAAACACATTGACCCAAGATTTATTGGTACAAAATTTTACAAACACAATATTTTACCGGCGAAAAAAAATCCAGAGACGGAAATTTTCAGGACCGAAATTTTCAAGAACGATACGCTGTCAGTGAGTTCGTTACTCCAACCTATTTTTAGTATCCCGCTCACGCCACACCAACATAGTTGTTGTGTGTAGGTATGCGGATTATCACGAGAATCTCATCGGCAGACCAGGAGTAGGCCTATTGATAAACAGTTGCTACTTACACAAGCGATGAGCGGAACCTTTCTAGTCAAATATCCTTGGAAACAAAAGCTATAAAGCAATACAAAATACCTTGAACAGTAGTCCTTGACAACATATCAAATCAAGTGACTCGCAAAATACCTTGTTGGTTCAGTGAAATCCTCCGTGGGAGATGTCCGTAGCAAACCACAAAACGTGGGCCAAATAGAAGCCGAGCGGTAAACCATTTCTTACCAAAAACATATAAGATTTTTGTTAAAACAATAGAGCTCAAAGGAAATTTCTACTTTGATAAGTGAAAAAAGAAGCCAAGGTGAGCGAGATCTAATTGGCTTGTTTTTCTTCTTTCCCGAAACGAGGAAAATATGGAAATCTAGCAAAACGGCCGTAAATGTACTCTTGGATACCTACTTACAATACCCTCCTTTATTAAATTTCAAAATTTTAATTCCCCCCTTCCCCCTCCCCCTCGCTTATATTCAAAGGTTCCCTTTGCTTTATAAACTTGTGTCGTTTAACTTCGTAAGTGCTGTTATCTCATCGATTCAGGGAGTGCTCTGATTTATTAAATACGACATTGTATGTTTACAATCCATCTCATGACTCTGCAATGGGAACAAACCACGAACTTGAGGCTTGTTGCACTTATAGCCGGAAAGATGTCCTCTTCTACCCCTTCCAGCCCCAACCACCCTCGCTCAAAATTTGTGCAATGGTTCGTACTCTCGCCTTTTACACTCCTAGTTATTGGCTACTTTAGACTAGGCATACGTTTAACCATCGCTAACGTCTACGTAAGGTTATTGGCCACCTTAGACTACGTTTAAGCATTGCTAATCGTCTTAGTACAGTTATTAGCCTCTCAGACCATGTACAAGCATTGCTAAACTATACGTACGGTTATTAGCTACTTTAGACTACGTTCAAGCATTTCTAAACGTCCACGTACAGTTTTTGGCCACCTTAGACTACGTTTAAGCATTGCTAAACGTCCACGTAATAGATAGATAGATAGATAGATAGATAGATAGATAGATAGATAGATAGATAGATAGATAGATAGATAGATAAATAGGTAGTTAGGCACAAATAGGTATAAATAGGTGTTTTCAAGAAAAAATACTTCTTGCCTAAGGTGCTAATGAAGACCAACTAGGGCCCTCTCGCATCAGAAACAGACCTAACAATGCAATTAATCAAGTCGAAGACTTGCGAGGCCAATTCTAAAAATTTTACAACCACCAACAGTTTTTTGTTTTCCGGTGAAATTTTGTTATTGTCATTTCCGTGTATCGGTACTCCGTCCGACACCAAATACGACTGGCTCAAGAAAAATAAAAATAATGGAGGGTCGGGAAATGCACTTTACTTTTATCAGCGTTCAGCCAGAGTAACTGTTTCTGTTTATTCTTAATAACCTCTTCTTAGAGAGCGGAAAGGGTTTGATACATACAATAACATCGGTCGTGTTGATAAACGTTGGGCGATGGAATGGCTATACTAAACCGTGTACTATACTTTGAGGATAAGGCCACGTTATTGTACCCTTTAATCAAGATCTCCATTTTATATAAATTTCTTACCAATGATACTGAATCGAATCATTGCTAAACGTTATCATGTTCATTGAATCACATAATGTTCAGAGAATCATTAGATGTTCGAAATTTGGTTCGATGGAACACTTTATGCTCGAAATACTGTTCGATGATGTTAATGCCCTGAGTATTTTTTAACTTACAAATTAAAATCGAATGTTCATCGCAAGGGCGTACGTTTGAAAGGTAGTGGAAATGTCAGAGCGTGAGCAACTGATACGATTAAGTCAAGCGAGAGCAGGTGGATTGCAATGTAGGCCAACAGAAGGTTTCCGACCAAGCCCGTTTAATTATGATCTACATAAGATCGCTATACTTCGCTTTCTAATAATTTTAACATGTCCTTGTACCAACTCTTAAAAAGGTATTATGGTATCGTAGTGATTGCCTTCATAATAGAAAATTGCGTTTTTGACCGCAATTAGTTTAAAAAAATCTAAATTTCATCGCCATCATACTACGAACTCATGCCTTGTAACAAGGGTAGTGAACAGAAGGATATTTCCATCTGATCCGTTTCCCGACAGTAGCAGGTTGACCAAGTCGGGAGAAGAAGCTTAACTCTAATTAATTACTGACACACCCTAGATAATCCTTCCTAGCAAACAAAGACAGCGCACATGGAGTCTGCTCGAAATCTAATGACTATTCGTTAGCTAAATCTAGTTCCGACGTTAGCAGTCGAGGTCAAGAGCCGTGCAGGCAGCAGGTTGGCAAGAGGCCAGAATTTTTAATCGAAAAACAGCATGATTCGGGCGGTCTACAACATTTTTTCTTTTCAGATAGTTTTTCGTGTGCATAAATAAGTACGTGCACGATAACTACCCCTCTTTTGTAAGAATTTGTGACATTGATGCCGGGACAGTCACTAACATAGGTTGGGCAAAGTAAATACTTCACAAGGTTTTCCATATCTTAGTACGTAAAACAAAGCAAGCTTCTCAAAGGTGCGAATGCGAAAATCTTGATATTCGGGAAAAGGTTATGGGCACAGATCCTCCCTCCGGTTCCGGCGCTGATGAGAAGTGTAAATATTATTTGTAAAATCTGCATAAAGCACGACATGATCCGAAAATGTCCATTGTATCTATTCAGGGGTCAAAATAAGGAGTGAGCGATACGAGCGGAGGGCGCGGAGCGAGTTCATTCAGCTGGGGGTCAGGTGGGCGGAAAAATTTTCGATTTTGGTGGATTATTTATCCAAAAATGCCTATTTCCCGGACCATTTTCAGCGGTTTTATTGCCTCTTAACCAATGCATTATGGAGAGAAATGTGATTAGCTTTCATCCATAATGAACGGAAATGCCCAGCTCATGAAAATTTCTATCCATAAATACAAAAAATTGATTAATTTTCATACCCAATGTAATTTCGAGCCGGCTTTTTTGTGAAATTTAATATCTTGTCGAACGGGCTAAATGACAATTTGAGCCGGCTTTAGCCAAGATCGGACGGTTATTTCGACCGCTGGTCTATTCGCAATGGTGATATAGCATGCTGGCTTTCTCGATAGATATAACGGGTCATGTAGGAACTGGCTCCAAGTTTTTCAATGCGTCTGGAACGTCTTGGTGCTGCAACATGCTCATTTTTCAGGAAGTGCGCATTAAAATTTTCAAACTACACCTGTGAGATATGTAGGCTCATCAGACGCAATTTATAATTCAATTTGGAAATTATTCCGTTAAGACACTAAATGTTTCTCAAGTTTCCAAGTTCAGTTTGTAAAGATGTTGGAAAATAGTAAAACATAAGGATCACATGATCAAATTGGTAATTCTAAGACTATCATTATTGAGTGGAGAAGCCAGTGAACCTCATCGAAGTTTCCTTGTGAAAGGTTTCCTTTGTCAACAGTCATCTATTGTTCAGTGGCAGAACCGACGTAAACTCTGCTTACATCCAAAACAATGAATGAAAACCTGATCACCTTGCGCGAAAAGTGCAAAGAAGCATCAAAAGGAACTGCAAGGTTATAGATGGAAAGAACGATAACTGCCAAAAGAACACTTACGCCATTAAATATGGTGTTAAGTTATTTTGAACATAATGAGAAGTATTCAAGATGGCCTGATATAGGGATCATTGATGCAGAAAAGAATTCGTTTTGCAGAAAGTTGGACAATATTTGATCAAAAATTGACAGTACACTAGAAAATGGTCAAGATAGAGTGTTACAGGACAAATGGAACTGCAAAGCTATATCAAGCAGGGGTGTCTGGGCGGCCGCTCCCAAATAATACCGAAGAGTATTTTTTTTGGGGGGGGGGACGGGTTAACAAAATACTGTATTGTACTTAATTGAAAAAATTTAAATTTGAAGTGACATAACAGTGTCTTTCAAAGTACACAAATACCAATTTATAATATCTACATAATACATCTATTGATAAATCAATCAAGCCACCCATTTATTCAAGTACTTTTTTTATGAGAACCGCATTTACTTAGTACCCAGTGACTTTGATCTCATTTGTCCGGAAATTTGTACAGGATCCACACTCATAAAGAGTAGACTGGGCAGTCTCTCAGTCAAAGACCCCTGATCAGCAGTGGGTTAGACTTTGAAACCACCCTAAATAAACAGAAAGACCACCAAACAGGCTAACTAATACATAAAGGGCAGCTAGGGCGTTCAAGAGTAACGCCCCCAATTTAGGCTACCGGGCAGACAAGCAGGCTAAACCACCCAGTAGGGCCGCCTCTGACGGGGATGGAAAGAACCTTTCGTCAATGAGAGGAAATACGACACGCTTCATTGATTTGAGTTGAACAAAGCTGTAATTCTATTAATTACAAACTGTACCGAAAAGTAACCTTCTGAGTTTCTTACTAACGTGCCATCAGTAAAATCGAAGCTGATCACGAGTGGAAGATGTCAAAATTAACTCTTACGGAAATTATCTATTAAATAAATTCGATTGTTGCCCCTATGAATCTCTATGAAATGATCGCCAAAAAAATTCGTGCGATCAGCTCCAAACTCGTACACCTTCGTGAGCGGTCCCAAATGGTACATAGAATGTAGACCCAAACAACTTCGGATCCATCTGATCTCGTGTAAGTGCAAGACCGATAGGTACCAGTTCCCATTTGGATCCATAACCTTGTTAAGAGGGTCAAAGGGGCGATACATTTATCACGTCGTCAAAATTTGTAAATTCTTAGACCCCCCTCCCCCTCCCGTCGTCAAGAAGAATGATAGATCCTATTGTTCGATAACTAAGAACGCTTCTCAATCGAAGGCCCCTGATGAGCAGTTGGCCTGATGTTTACATACACTCCATAAAATGTGAAATCACCTAACAGACTAAGTGATAAAAATATTTAGGTTAGATCAAAGGGCAACGCCCGTCAATTTGGCATAACTTTTCGCTAAAAAAGCCGTATAAAACCGGATGCGTGAGTCCCTATAAGTTAATCAAATTAAAGAATCGTTCAACGTGATAACGAGGCTAAAGGAGAGCTTTCCATACGCGAATAATTCAGCACCTAGCGGACTCTTCCCCTTAAGCAATCTCGCGCGATAGAATAACTGGCAGGAATCTAACACGAGAGCGTTGAAAAGATAATGTTGCTCAGCTAGGCCCACTCCGCTTGCTACATGTGTGCAATAGTGCAATAGCAATAGTACAACACGTGCCACAGTTATCACAACACAACCATCCGATATGATACAATGATACAAAACAGTGAGAGACTACCATTTCAAGACAACAGAATCAACTGACATCAGATTCCTTTCTTTGAATTGTAATTACAAAATGCTGGAATATAATCACACCGTCTAAGGTCCAAGAAGTCCACCTAAAATAGCTAATACAGCTGGGCCCAAAATACGTCTGAGAAATAGTGGAAAATATCGTACAAGATTTATGAAACCGAGGCGCCTCTGCCAATGGAAACGGGGCAGGTTGTCTCCAATTACATTAGTCTCCTTACGCATACTACATAAGTGCTATTATTCCCTACAGCTTTCTCCCTGTATTCGTAACCAGCGGTCTTTGAACTGTATCTAAAGGTTTGACTTCGCGTGGGAATTGTAACGCTTCAGTATTAAGTTGTTTAAGTCTGGGCAATTTGTCCTGATTCCGGCCAAAGCTGTTGCGTCACAACGCATATACACGATCTCAATTTAATAAATCGTATGTTTGCGCACCGAGTGTAATATGTTAAATCATGGACATCTGAATATTATCATGATAGTATTTAGATGTCCACGGTTAAACTAACATTGTAGGGATCTTCAAGCGGTCTCTACGCTAAATTGTTAGCGGACAGAAAAAAGGGTAAGTGGTACGGAAAATATAAGAGAAAATCAAAATTTAAGGGCGGCTCTTGGACCGGAGTCTGAATAAAAAAGTGGTAGAAAGAAGGGCTCCCTAATACTTATGCGGCAAATTTTTTCATAAAAGGTCGATGATGTGCTTACTGCGAAAGTTGGATTTGCGCGGTTGGTAAAGGACTTGTTTCGTAAGCAGGTCATCTAAAAACGCCTACTGCGAACTCGGCGAAAAAACGGGTTTGAGGTATCACCTGGAGAAGGATAATGGCAGAGAGGAAAGAAATTACTCTTCCTACCTCAACACACCGTTAAGAGCATGCGATTCTCAACCCACATCAAACCCCCCACGTTCTTCTGCAGAGTGCGGGATTGTCTCACTTCGACCTTTCACACTCATGGAAACGTCTATGATTAAACATTTTCTCTTTAACTTTGCAAAGTATTGGCAGTCATTAAAATGTACGACTCGTTAACTTCGAGTCGCGTATTTGGGCATACGAGTAGTGTGGTATTATTATACAGATACTATGTTATACACAAACCCTGCGTGTCGTCCAATTAAATACGTATAAAACATAAGCGAAATCAAATTCTTCCGGGGTTTATAGGGCTATTTGAAAGAATTAAAGCCAAGGAAGTCGTAATGGATTAGAATATGGTTTCATTCAGTCAAACTTAAAAATTTGCTCTGGTGACTTCTTAGAATGCGACCTTCCTTACACTGTCTCCAACGCCACAGAAGCAACTTATCAAATACGTGTCAGAAATACTATTATCTTTCGGTTTGTAACGGCTGTTATATATCCTGCACTTTCAAATTGGCAATCAAATAACACTTTCGTTCGGTACGTTATGAACTTACAATGGAACTTGGCATGTTTCCCAAGTAATACCGATATTGTGTTAGCTAACTCTCGCACTACGAAACGGTTGCTACCGTGAGATGGGGCAGGCCTTTTCATATACAGGATACGGTATATTCTCTGTACTGTATATTATTTTTATACACAGGATAATGTCTACTCTAGAAAATACCAAACAAAAGTAACTACCACTACTGCAACGAAAAGGCTAAACCCCACTTGCATCAATAGACTCTGGACAGGGAACGTCTTGATAATTTAACACAGCATCTTCCTGTGCACATATGTACCCCTACTTGTTACAATGAAGAGGCTTGTCAAAATTTTCATAAAGTGCCTATCATACAGATAACTATAACCTAAACCCTAAATTCCAGTGAATTATCAGAAACCGATTATCATTGTACGGTTGCAAGGTCCTACAATATGACCCCACATTTCTATTTTGAATCGAAACTGACAAAAAGATGTTAGTAGCAGGAAACGCACTGGTATGCGAATGCTAAACGATATGCTTTATTTCCAGCAATTTACCTAGAATTTGTTATTATTTTGAAACATACACAGAAGGTATGTATCGACACAGTGGGATACTTAAATTAGCACGTTCGTTGTGGAACTCTTCCTTGTCTGGGGGTCACCAGATGAGTTCGTGGTACATGGTTCCCGGATGATGACCTGAACCTTTACATGGTTTGTGTTGGTGCCGATGCAGATCATATCGACCATTTTAAGTGAACGTGGCTATTTCAAATTGAATAATAAACGTAAGTTCGCCTGAGTCTCAAAATTTACAAATGTAAATATGTAAGAAATATGTAGTTTCAGGCTCAAATTCTTACCAAGTTTTCCAAGGCCGTTAATGCGAAACGAGACACAAAGGTTATGGCCGAGAATATAAATTTATAGTACCTATACCAGGATTCTTCGCAGCCTTGAATACTTCACCGAGGCTTCATCTAACAAGAACAGTTTTTTGATTATTATTAGCAAACATTTGCTGCCGTTCATTCCATTATATCTGGACACTCTCTACATCTCTTAATACGTATTAAGAAGGAAAAACTTGGATGTGGCAGCCTAAGAGTCATCAACGATTTGAAACTGTAAGAGATATAAAAAACTATTAAGGATCCAAACAAGTACTTGCTTCATATTTACAAATTCCTAAGCTCACAAGAAAACATCAACAAGGATCATATCAATATAACAGGCCTCCCAGTCTAAATATAACAAATTTTTTAATGAATTTATGACACCTTTTGCTGAATTTTAATGACATTTTAAGACAATTTTCCGTGATTTTATGACATTTTATAACACAATTTTAATTACGCAACTGTATTTTTGAAAGAGCCAATCAGAATTTGGACTGCCTGAATGGCTTGTGTTTCTGAACCAATCAGCATCCGCTTCTAGTTAATCCCTCTCATAAAACTTTAATAAATATAATTAACTTTGATTAACAGTCAATCCCTTTCATAAACCTTCAATGAAAAAATCTCACTTGGATTTATAGTTAATCCCTCTCATAAACCTTTAATGAATATATTTAACTTGATCAACAGTCAATCCCTCTCATAAACTTTCGATGAATATATTTCACATGGATTTACTAGAACAGATATACATAGCCTGCGTCTCATAGCCAAACAAACTTCTTTGCTTGGGTCTGTGAATCACATAGCTAGAAAGCACTCCAGGATTTAAAAGATTTCTACCAAGTGCACGCGCACTTTATAGTTGACGTTTACTTTAATAGGAAAGCTCATTTGAATGTACCAGAGTTAAACGATTGATACGTTTTCAACTTATAGCAAGTCACACTCGATTGCTGTCGTCCTTTCAAGTGTCGATACTTTACAATGGCATCAACAAAGCTACGCATTAAACACAATTACGTGGAGGCATCGTGACTGAAAAATCCTGAGCGCTGTTCGGCTGTCTCTTTCGCAAACCGTTACGAAAAAGTTGGTTAGGGTTCTGCAACGTAGGCTAAGATATACACAGTGTAGATAGCCACTAAAAACTTTCTCTGCTAGTTGTCTGAGTACATGTTCTGGAAACATGTAAGTTTTATCCAATTTTGTAGTGCAATCCCGTTCCTCTCATTTAATTAGAATCCAATGCACAAATTGGCAAATTATTACAGAGAAAAAGGCTAAGTTACTGTATGGTTACTAGCTTGCGCGCAGGCAGAACTGCTGACGTAGTACCCATATCAGTAGGGATAGTCTGCACGCAGGCTATATGGTTAACAAGTTATTAAACTCGTATAAAATGAGGTAAATGTTCAATAGTGTATAAATGGAAAGATGCAGTATGAATATACACTCGCACTTCTATGTTTATCCCATTAATGTCTATCTAACAAAACTATGACTTATTATTGTTATTTTCCCAGTAAGCTACTCTTCAGAGCTTGGTTTATACGAAGATCGTTTCCAGCCTTATCAGTTTCGTGGATATAAGATGTCATTAGGGTCTCCACATAATGCAGTGTTGTTTTCTACAACTCCATGGACTTCCAGATGGAGATGGCCCTATATTTCAATAGACTTGCTGGTATTGCATAAAGTTACAGGAATTGAGATTCAAACTGTACTGCAACCAACAGTTGATTTTGTCACGACTTTCTATATAAGTTACAAGAAGTACCGATGGCAAAATTGTGAAATTTATAAAACTGGTGGAGAAATAAAGGTATTACTTTTATAAATACGCTAACCCGCTTTGATATGGGTATTTATGGCCTGTAAAAGTATTCGAAGGGGGCTATTTTGCACCCCCATAATATTTGAGAAACTACTTAAGCAATTACTGTAAAATGTTTCAACATTAGTTCTTTGTCTTCACTAATCATAAAGACAAATTGTTTCGTGACATGATGATGATGTCATTATTGAATCAAGTGTTAGAAAATTGATTTATTGCAGCCAGTATTTGCAAATATTAAATACCAATAAAAACTTTTCATGTTCTTCGTACGGCCATATATACAAAACATCCTTCCTTAAAATTTAATATTAAGAAATGTCATGCTTAATAGATTGGAATTCTTTATGCTACCTTAAAAGTGTTGCAAATTAATCATGATTATCATTAATCATGATGTATCAATCAAACATAATATCATTGTGTTCAACAAAATAATTTTTTAGAATATTTTTCAAAATTCCTATAAATCATGAGAAATATTCACCAAATCTGTATTGATATGTAGATTAAAGGATGCAATGCCTTTAAATTTCTGCTGGCATATTCAGAGACCCCGCTCTTTCACCCTTAAGGTTAAAACGACAAAGTTGAATTATTAGATTCTAATTTCTTTCTCTTTAAAGCAACATTTCAACAAAGTTATAGCAAAACCAACAGCATCTATGTCGGTGTGACCTTTAAGAAATTTTAAATAGAAGAATGAAGATAATGAGTTCATTAACCTGAATCTCAATGTGGAGGGTCGGATATTTTCTCCTACATTTGAATTGTACCAACTTACTTTCCACATTTTCTTCGTGGTACAAAATTTAAATAGGACTTAAAAAGTGGACAAACAATTACTCATGTGTATGTGATTGAAGACATTTGCTTGGCTGTCGCTTACTCCCATATTAAACAATGTGACGAGGTTTCAATCCTTAAATAGTATAAAGTAACCTTGAAAAGTCTTGAAATGCCAACCAGTGTATTTGATAATGCAAGGAAATGACAACTTGTTAAGAGTGAATAAGAATAATTTCTATAAGTGTATAATTGCTACTGTGTTGTTGGAAGTATACCTAAAATATTGGAATCAGACATAATAAATTAAATATGGTAAAATATGTTCCTCCCTCTTGCATAAAAAGTTTAAAATGACATTTATTATGATTGCATCAAGACTTGTTCTTGATGGGTCAAGGCTTTGAATGTATTGTAGGCCTTATTAGAAACTTGATTATTTTTTAAAAAGCTAGTTGGAAATTATCTATTTTCTTCAACATAATCGTAGTAATCAAGTAATATAAGTAGAACGAGGTCAAAAAACTCTGCTAATATATCAAACATATGACAGCATAACTCAAGAAAGTCAATGAATTCGTTAATAATTCACTTTAATGTGCCTGATTGTAATAAACATCATGGCACATGCGCCATAGAGCACATCCGTAAAAGTTGAACTCCTTTTCTTTTCAAAATAAGAAATGTGTTCTATGATAAGAAATACAAGTTATGAGGTCGTATTTTCGGAAAAATAAATGCAAGTTATGAATCACTTGGTATTATTTGGTTCTTAGACCGAGCTCTGGACAATATTTTGTAAAGGAAGAAAAGAGGAGGACGTACTATTTTTTCAGATTGATTCCCCTCCCCCCCCCTCCTTAAACATTGAAATAAGATATTTTTCGAACTGTAAAAGTTAATTGCTACCATGTTTCCTAGGGCCCGAGCTTGGACAAATCTTACATTATTGGTTTAGAGGTCACAGTACATTCTGATTTCTTTAACTATTCATAAATTTGTATATTGGTTGAATGGAATAATCTTGTAAATGTATACTTTCTTGTTATAGTTGTTTAATGGAGTAACAAAACCAGATTATCCTGCTCTGCTGAATATGAAATTGGGAACCCCAGTGTATGCTTATAAATTCATTCTTAATTCTTACAATTTCATCAAGAGTGGGTCATTCGGATTTGACCTTCTTGGGGGTAGAATCGGTAGGTTGTAATTATTTGACTTATTTTATTCTAAACAATAAATCTTATGTTTGCTGTACTTGAGTGTATATATATTTCAATATTTTGATGCTTATTTGCCATTTAATAATAACAACTCTTGGGAGAATACTTTTATAATATGTACAGTTGTATGGCTTGAACCCCTTTCTATATAGGAGCATTTTGGTATAGGTTTTTTAAAGTAAACCAAATTTGCGACCACGTTTTGAAATGTAACTTATTCGAATTGTTTTATCAATACTTGATACTACGATTAGTAACTGTAATAAGTTCATTAACCAATAATTATAACTATTAACCCTACCTTACATGGAATTTTTGGCTCTTCTCATATATTGGAGGGAGTGGGGGTGCTAGTAGGTCCGCGGCACTTTGACACACTATAACTCTATATAGGCCAATGCTATTACAAAGATATTTGGCACGTTTATAGGTTCTCTCTTTTCCAACAAATTGAACAAAAAATATTAGGTGTGAATGACGTCATCAATCGCTATGAAATGTTGGATAATATTTAAACATTTTGTAAAAAGGCCTTAAAACATACTTTTGTATTTATACTTTGGTTTTTTAAGGGCTTTTAATATCTCTAGGGCATTTCTGCATCTATACGATGTATTTAGGCAAGATATTTAGATTCTGAGAAAAATATTTTCCAAAATGTATTAGATTTGAAACGACCGAAATGGTAGCTTACTTATAATCGACCCGTTTTATTTATTTTAAGTATTATGACTAAAAAATATCCTCCAAACATTAAAAATAAAACTCTTTATTTACTGTTGATACAAAATTCATCTAAAGATCTGATTTTCTTAAAATCATTTTGCATAAATTGTTATATAAGGGTCAGGCTTTAAAAAGTTATGAGCTGAAATGTGTAGCTGAGGGCCTATTCCCCCCCCCCCCCCCCCTTCATGTAAAATAGGGTTGAGAAAAAATCAATTTTTTAGGAAATGGGAACGCAAGTTGAAATATAGATATTGTACGAAACAGTTGTCACAATGATCGTTAGTTGGTTGACCGAAATAGGGAGCATGTGCACTAGTTTATTCGCCACACATCAACTGCTAAAAGGAAACAACCGCCTCTGGTTTCAAACACCTAAAACACTGTCAAACAACGTAGTTCTGCAATAGTGCAGCTCTTGCTTGAGAACCCAGACTGTCCCAAATTGTACATGGGCGACTGCTTTTATATCATAGAAAAGGCCAGGTCTACATTTAGGGTCAACTGTAATAAGTTCATTAACCAATAATTATAACTATAAAGAAAACATCAATTGTCGTGGCTGAAAAGAAGAAATGGAGTTATGCCACAAGGACATTCAAAGCTCTACGTCAATGCACATGGGGTAGTTGACAGACTGCTTCTACAAAAACACTATAATAGAAGCGTCAATTATTCATGTTTACATTTTAGGAAAGTGTAAAATTAGCTTATTTCATTTTTTAGTTACAGAATACTTTATGCAGTTTGGTCGTACATGTCCTACCAACCTATCAATGGTTGATAGAAAGGAGAACACTTATCACCATTATCACCATTATATCACCATTTAAGCCTGGTTCATATAGGATTAAAGTCCATCGCCAGACAAGCGTCTGGCATGTTAAAAGCAGGGTTTTTTGCATGCGAATGCTACTACTTGGCTGTGAAAGTTAATATTTGATTGACATATGCCAAAGCAAAAGTCGTCGGAAAGTAGCAAAAAATTGTGTTCTTTTCCGATGAGTTCTCCTGTTGGTTTCCTGCTATCACTTGATTTGCTTGCGCTGAAATTCTATGATGACGATGACAGGTAAAAATTTTGAAATCTATTGATACCAAGGGGAGATAAGGTTCCTTAGCAAGCACGAGGGTTGTATCCTTGGCGTGATAATTACTTTTTGAAGTCTGTAGACAGAAGTGTCACAATCAGCAACGTAAACCCCCGTCAACGAATTTCCTACGTGAAATGCACCGTTTTGGTTATTTGCAATTGCAATGACTGGATAGGGCATGTTAATCAGAAAAAGTAAAGTAAAACGATCTCCTTGCTTGCTCCTCCTCTCAGACCTAGCAACGGGTTTTACTCCTATGTGAACCAGGCTTTAATGAGGGCAACAGAGGAAAGCGAGAGGTGAAATAAAACACAGCAAAGTATTCGTGAAAAATTTGTTGCTGTCTCATCAGAAAATGGCTAAATAGATATAGATTTAACAAATGAATGGTTCAATCAGAGACTTGGCCGAATTAACTAGCATGGGACACTTATAAATTTCATTTTGAATACACTGCTACAGTTTGTGCACAATATAAAAAATTGACGTAAATTCTTTATGCGGAGGCTTTACTTTCAAAAAGTTTGCACTAGATCTGATTTACTTACTTACTTTACTTTACTTTCTCCGTTTTTCGTCTTCTTTTCCCTATTCCATAGGGGTTTAACGGTTTGACAGTGCTCTCCACCTGCCCCTGTCGTGTTCATCACCATCCCTAAGGCCTACTCTTCTCATGTCCTCCCTTACCGATTTAAACCATGTTTTGTTAGGTCTTCCTGGACGTCTTCGGTCAGGTGCCTCTAATTCCATTGGTCTTCTTAGTAAGTCTCCATTCTCCCTCCTTCCCACGCGACCGTACTATCTTAATCTACCCGATGTTATTAAATCACTGAGCTGTCTCACACCACACCTCCGAGCTACTTCCTCATATCTAATCCTGTCTATTCAAAGACATGCCCGACATATAGGGCAACATCCTTCCATCACAACTGATCATCTTTCTTTCCAATACTTGTGGCATTCCTCTTGCCTCTGTACCATAGAGCAGTACGGGCCTTATGCATGCTCCATATACTTTTGCTCTGTGCATCAGTGGGATGCTCTTGTTGTTAAGAAGGCTGGCCATTTCCCTTCATTTAGACCATGCTGCCGACACCCTTCTGTTCACTGCTTTCTTGGCACCTCTCTCCGACTCCAGAAGCTCTCCCAGGTAGCAAAACTCCCTGACTTCCTCCATTATTCTCCCTTCAATGTTCTAATGTTCCAGGTCTTCGCCTCCCTCACGATCACCAGTGCAGACTCTACACCGGTAACCCTGCACCCCTTGCCGCCTCGCTAGTCCTGAACACCTCTTGTGAAACCAGTAGCCACAAACTGTGCACAAAATGGAGTTGACCTCTACTCTGTCACCGCACACAGCACACGGGTACCTGCCACTCCTGACTACCTCTCATCTGTTTCCGGTGATCATTAATTTTGTTTTTCCGATGTTGATCCTCAGTCCTCTTCTCTCAAGATTTCTTCTCCATTCCTCAAACATTCTCATTACTTCCTTCTTGCTTTCTGCTGTAAGCACAATGTCATGCGCATACAGCATCTCCCATTGGGCTCCTTTTCTGCATGCCTTACTTGCTTCATCCATTACTGTGATAAAAAGTAAAGGACTCAGAGCAGATCCTTGGTGGAACCCAACCCTGCAGTCAAAGTCCTCAGACGCGCAGCCTAAAACTCTCACTCGAGACTTTTCTCCTACATACAGAGCCATAACCTGGGACACGAGCCTCTCAGGCACACCTTGCCTCCTTGGAGCCCACACAATAGCACGTGCAACAGTGAGACTCTTACTCCATTCTTCCGGACTTTTCTCCGTTTCTGCCACCCTCTTAAATACTTTCAAAAGCTGTTCCACCCCAGTAGCGCCTGCAAATTTCAGCATGTCACTGCTAACACCCGATTGACCTGGGGCTTTTTGGTTCTTCATTGTTTTCAAAGCTTGATGTACATCATTATATCTAATATCCTCTATTGGCCCTTCCACTGGTGTTATCTCCTCAATCTCATTTTCATTCTCCTCATTTGAAATGTGATAGCCGTTTTGCAATATTTCATCACCAAAAGAAATTCAAAAACGTACGGAACAAGAAAAGAAATACAGTGTACCCCGAAACTTAGTCTGCCTCTAATTTTCGCCCGGAGGGAAAATTAAAGGGGGCAAAACAAAGGAGCAGGGGGCGAAAATTAAAGGGACGAAACTTAAAGGGAGCGAAAATTATAGGGAGGCAAAATTTGAAAGGAATAAGGTAGTAACATTGAGACTGTTTTCGAGACTTCTTTTAAGACTGCTTTTGAGACTGTTTGATTCCCGTGCTTACTTGAGACCTCCGAGAGCACAAAGGCCAACTTGAAAGTAGATTTTTGTTACGTTCACAAATATATTACAACTTCACAACCCCTGAGCCCCTCTTGTCTATCAAAACGAGATAATCGAATTTATAATTGAAGAAAATTTAAGCTCAGCCCATCCTTTTATTTTATCCTAATTTATGTATAACTGCTTACCAAACTGATTCAATTACTATATATCTAGGCCATTAATAATCGTCTCGCCATGCTGAGCAACAGCCTTGAATGAATAATTGCCTGAAACGTGAATGAAAAAGCCAAACTAAGTATTATGCGCAACCAGTAGTCCTATGGTAGATCTGCAAAACTACGTCTGTAATAAACCTTTGGTAGCTGAGTTTTGCAGTTCGTTTGTAGACTCTGATACCTCGAAAAGAAGAGCTAATTAACAATAAATACCCAGTGGTTTTGACCCAAATGTCAGGTTGCGTAAGTAATTAACAATCACGTTGCTAACGAAAGGTTAAAGACGTTTCTGGACCAGTTTTAGGGAAGCACTTCTCGGTTAATTATTCCATGTCACTATTGTTGACCGAAAGTCTTTAACGGTCCAGCTGATCAAACCTAACAGTTTGGCTTGAGTAATCAACACACTTCAAAGTTATAATGGTTGTTCACAGTGCCTTGGTTTGGGGTTTCAAAGGAGGCGGGAAACTATGTTTAGTGAAAATTCACGGCTATGATCGTAAAGAAGGGAGGGCAACCCGTTTTCTTAAGCAAATAGTTTTTCCGTTTCCTGATAAAAAAGTTTGTATTAGATGAAACTTTAACTAAGCCTTAAAATCCCCAATTTCTGAAATTGATGCAGGTAGTAAAATGTGTCTTGCCGCTGGAACACCAATTTTCATCAGTTTTGAAATTCTGATATTTGAGAATCATTATTGTTACAGTTGGATAGATCCTCATGAAAAGATGGTCTTGCAATACGTCGTAATTTTAACGTGGGATGCTATAAGACGTATACCGTAGGTTTCAATTATTTGCAAAGTTGCTTGTAGAAAACGATCTTTTACTGTAGTTTAGGTTTACTAGATTACACAAACGGCGCCACAACGATTTTAAACTACGGCGGAACAACGCCGTCGAAAGGAAAATTATAGTGCGACACAAAAGCAAATAACATTGCAGGTAAGCAGCGCACGAAATACATTGGAACAAACAGTTTGGTTTACACATAAGAGTTATTAGTCCATTTCAATCGAAAATAAACAAAAACCTACTATATCTTTATTAGATAGGCCAAAAAAGGAGGAGAGGGCATATTCAAGGGTTTCTGAAAGTTGGAACAGTCATAAACCCATTGCCACCCGGTTCCGGCGTTCATGGGGTGTATGGTAGATGCTTTGAACTGGGGTGTTAGCCCCTTCGTCTTCTTCTTCAGGTGCAATGCCTTGCCGATTCGGCGATCATGGTCTTCCATCCATCTCGTCTCCAGGCACTTGTGATTGTGTGAGTAGGGCTTGATGTTCTTAGCTACGATGTCGGTCCGTCCAGCGTCTTTTCTCGTTGTCTCCTTCAGTCTCCTCTCCCACAGATCTTACCCGTGGGGACTAGGTGTTCCATTCCATGAAGTACCCTAAAAATGTTGATTGGTAGCGCTTTAGGATGGTTTTTATAGATCTAGGGGATTTTCATGGTTTCTGCTGATTGATGTTCTTCTTTGAGGTCTGCTTTCTGGTCTCGTGCTATATGATTTGATTTAAAGACATAATGACAGTTTATTGGAAACAGAAACGGAAAACACTTCTATATTAAATAAAGTAAATTGGATACACTGCGGTTGCGAATGATGAAGGATTTCCGATGTCTTCGCGCCGCACAGTTTCAACTGCGTGTATCTAGGCCTTTCAATGAAGTGCTTGCTATTAACCAAACTTATTGGTCGAAACAAATCATGTGATCTTTTGTAGCGCGAATTTTACCTACTCTTCCCAAACCTCAAATAATCATAGATAAATATGATTGGGAACACATAAGAGAAAGTGTAGTTTCCTTCTGTAGCGCTGAAGTATTTGATTTTCAGAATTAATAGTAGTTTGGAAAGAAATTCCATCTTGTCTTAATCACTTGAGTTAATAGGTGGTATACCAAAGAGGTCGTCAACACAAGAAATGGTGCGACAACATCCACGAATGGACAGGACTTACACCAGAACGGATATTACGATCAGCAGAGGACAGAGGTGTGTTGTGAGATGTTATTCGTCAGAGTACCGCAGCGCCCCAACGACCTTCAATGGCTACGGGATAGGTAAGAGGAGAAGAAGAAGATACCAAAGTGACAGTCGCTTTACAGTTTAGTGCCAAAAGTTCAAAAGTAGTGGCTGCTGTTTCCTTACGATATAGTATCAAGAACACAGTCGGAGAACTTGTTTCTACGGCAAAATTTGTTCGATGATTTACCAATTTAAACGGCAAAATGGAGATATGGAGCTCAAGGAGCTACAATCGATGACGTTTCTTAATGTAAACGTTTACGTCATATTAAGCCACGTATGTAATCAAGCCGCATTAAATTAAGCCGCGCTTTAATAAAGTCGCACTTGACAAAAATTAGCATTTTAGGGGGTTTTAATTAGGCCGCAGGAGTCAACGGACAGTTTGAAATATAATGCTTTTTAAATATACTCCTATTTTCTCCTCAACGCCATTTTTAAAATGTATGTAAATGGGTCCAATGACAGTTCCTCTTCGCTCCTTGCTTTCCTTACAGTAAATTAAGCCGCGTTTTAATAACCCGCGCCATTAATTAATTCGCATCTTTATTAGGCCGCATTTTTGAAGGTGCGGCCTATTCAAGCACACGTTTTTTTTATAT
The DNA here is from genome assembly GCA_010016025.2 of Alatinidae sp. Z8VKAUB7J3. Taxonomy (NCBI): domain Eukaryota; kingdom Metazoa; phylum Cnidaria; class Cubozoa; order Carybdeida; family Alatinidae; species Alatinidae sp. Z8VKAUB7J3. The sequence continues at coordinate 92,365,686 of JAAAKM020006971.1, forward strand.
AAGCAACTCCATTTGCGGGGTCAGGCCTCGAGTTGCTTAACAACTTTCCGAAATCGGGCGTGGAGTTGCTCAAGTAGTTGCTTAGGTATCACTACTGGCTATTGTCGAATTTCGTTGTGTTGTAAATGATGAAATACCAAATGATGGTTGGATCTTTGATCTCTGTGCTTGACACATTATAAACAGTGTGATATTTGTTATATATCAACAGTTTGTAATCAATTCTAAATGAAAAACGTTTCTTGATTTGTTTTTCAGGCGTTTTAAAAATTGTCCCTCCTGAATTTGAGGCATTGAGATGCTTAGCTTGTTGCTTAGATTTTGGATCAAATCGAGGCCTTACACCTAACCAACTGAGTTGCTTATGAAAAAAAAGTGTGCGCGGTTTAATTTGACGTATTAAGGTACTAAATATTCTAAATGCAAGAGAAGTGGCTCCCGTTACTCGATGTTTTCCCCTCGCCTCGTATTAATATCGAGGTGTTACATGCAAGTCACCGAAATCATGATTGTTAAAGCCAATGGTCAGTTGGAACGGAGAATAGGCCAATTTACATTATACAAAGTTCGAAATTGTAGACTTCAATTGGGTACCTCCTTTAGCCACTCGCATTTTTTTTACTCGTAGCATAAAAGGATACCATTTCATCTTTTTAAATTTTGCACTTAAAGTGCTCTGATTTGTTTTATTCTTAAGATGTCAACGATCTAGAGACAATCTAATGGTGACAATTCCAAATGGTGGTGATCATGTCTTAGTTGTTGTTGATGATGAAGAAGATGACGACGATGACGATGATGATGATGATGATGATGATGATGGTGATGATGATGATGATGATGATGATGATGATGATGATGATGATGATGGTGATGATGGTGATGATGGTGATGATGATGATGATGATGATAATAATAATGTTACTTTTGATAGTGATATAATGGTGGAACCACTGGAAATAATAAAGTCTGTCCTCTCTAAGAGAATAGAAAAGAGTGGATAAATTGACATATACCCCAACACGAATATTAGCCGTATCAATCCTACTTATGTTCTTTTCTTGTCTTATTTGTTTCACAGCGTTGGTGCATCAGTTTATAAAGCACAAATCTTTGAGAGGATTTAATAATGCACAAGGTATGTACGTTTTGCGGTTTTAAAAGTATTTCTTAAATATTTAATTTATCATTGGAACCAATCAGTGACAATTTTGCGTCCGTACAATCTAATTTTTTAACCCTGGTACAAATTTAGGTATTTGCTGACACTTTTTCAGAATGTTGATAGGTTGAGTAGAACGCTTACTTGATTCAAGTTACGTGCTGGTTTTGCACCAATACTTGGTATATGATGTACACGTTCTTTATTATGAATTACGGAGGGGGGAGGGGGGCGCACAATTACTTGAGAGCCTAAAGCGTATTACCAGGTTAAAAGTAAATGGAGTTAAGCTTCGCCAGTAAGGTCTCCCCTTAATAGACGGTCCTGTTAGCGAGAATGCTTTGTGTGATGGATGCTCATCCAAAAAATAGGAGGAAGTTTTTCAATAAATTCTCTTTCTAATCCTATGAAATATAACATTATGATGCCAAATATGTGACTTACTATAAGTTTTCTACTGAGGACAAAACAAGAATGTATTGGTGGAGAGATTTTTGTTAAGATAGTACTTGTGACATAATTTTTACTTGTTTTCTGTATTTAACAGCATTGTTTTGACCCTTAGCTGGCTTATTTTGCCGGGGGCACACAGTTTATGGGTCTAGTCACAATCTTTGGAATTCATTTGGGGAGAGATGACACTTGTGTATCCCTAAAGTAGCAATCAACTGTGATCGATTCTGCCTGTTCAGAATTAATCATCGTCTCCAAGCAGGCCAGGAGAAGGGTGGAAATAGGTGAGTGATAATTCCTGGGGAGCTGCAATTCAGCAATTATTTTGCAGTTTGTCGATACGAAATCGTATGAAAACAAAATATTGGAACGTTAATATAATGAATCTTTTTGTTTCATTTGATTTCAGGAGAAAGTTATGGTAAGAGGCGACGTATAGATGAGAAAAGCATGTTGGTAATCACATCTGATACGAATATTCAGGTGAGTTATGAATTGAAGACATAAAACAACGTTACCAGTTATGTGTAACCAATAAAGAAGATGGGGGGGGGGTCTCTGGGGACTTCTGGGGAATAAACTTCTGGGGATCGATAGACACCAGAAGTTTAATGATTTTCCCTAACTTTGATCTAAATTTGTACTTCAAAACGTTTTTTGAAAACATTTGCATCTAAGGCTGTGTTAACAACGGTCTGGAAGATCGCCAACTCATATTTGTTATAGCCTCCGTGCCATATAATGTATAGGCAAGCAAGCAAGTATAACATCGATTTTGCTTGATCATTTGTGCGTCTTTAGTATTTTTTTGAAAATTTTTGTCGTTACTCTATTTCATATACTGTGATCAGAGAAATGTAAAAGCAAAGGTCAGGTATGAAGTGTTTAATGCGAAGAGCCTCGAAAACCCTTCAATGAAATCTCGATCTCGATCATCCATGGTGAATAAGCAAAAAAGAATCATCGCTAAATTCCTCAATGCATTTCGAATTTTACAGCAAGTGCTGCCCAATGATTAACCCTGAAGTCGGTTATCTGTCAATTTGATACACTTTATTGTCCTCAGAGCCTTGAGGATCTTCAGCAAGTGTGAACTTGCAGAGAAATTGAATTCACTAAGACAATCGTTTGCATCCAATGGCTTCCCTTTACCGGTAACAAAGGACTGCACCAAACAGCTGCAGGCGAGGTTTTGTTCCCAAAGAAAATTTTACCCCGAAAGGTGCACATTGTACCACAGCATGCCGTGAATCGAAAACCCAAGATACTGTAACAAATTTTCTACCTTATTGCCAACTATGCGATGTATACACAGCTACAGAGATCTTTCCCATTGCCCAAAAGGCACACTGTTCATCATAAAGCAAATTCAAGTCATTTGCAAGTTCGAATGCGAATGTGGAACTCGGTATGTAAGCCGTACGTCACAGATTTTGAATTAAGGATGCGGTGACATGTTGCCGATGTATTATAACGTAAAAGAGACTTTAATGATCGTCAAAAATGAGTTTGTTAAGAAAGCAACAAGATGTCAAGGTCGACTTTGCCATCAGGGAGGACTTCCTGTTAAATCGGAAATGAAATGAGGGGTTTAGCGACGGTTTTTTCCCCTCTTATTCACCTTACTTGTTGCAGATGTCATTTAAGGATTTGAAGGTTCTTTCACGAAATACTTAATAATTTGAACAGTTTCCTCTGGTTACAAACTTGAATGTCTCTATTGCTAACTCTCATGGTAAGGCAGACTCGCCCCATCAAGCATTTCTTTAATCTCTGACCATATATTGAACCTCTGTATAATGAGTAACGAAGTTTAGCATCCTTCCGTAGCAATTCTACTCTTATCAATTTTCGTCTAAGTCTCTTGTGACTGTTGGTCTTGGAAAAACGCAAGGCTGTTTTTGTATGTTGCGTTTACTGTATTCTAATTTGGTTCAATATTCTCTCCATCTTCTCTATAATCAGTGCCGCACATCTTAAAGCGAAGTCCTTTGTTCGGATAATAGATCCTTGTGTGCGGCCAACGCCCTACCTCTATTATACTGAGGTAAATTTGAATCCTCATTGGTATTGAAATAATAGTTTGATGATATACTACAAATCCAGCAGATGGGAACTGGCATCCACCCATCTTTTAAAGTATTCCAAGACACTATTTTCTCTCTAAATCTCTTAGGTTAAACCTTTTGCGCAATTAGGAAATAACTCTATTCTTTTGCTATGTACGTTACGATATCATGCCCTTCCCGTAAAATACGCGTCAAATGTAGGCAATCATCTAAAACACTGGTCCTTTACCTTATGCTTCGCGCGGCCTCCTATTTTATTGATATATATATATATATATATGTACAACTAAAAACAGAGGTAACAAGCCATAAAAGTTAAAAATATATATATAATAAAACACTAAACATTTTAGATTAGGACACCATCCAGTGGGACCCAGACACAGATGTTCCACTTGTGTGTGAATTTCGGGTTCAGAATGAACGCATGTATTTCAATCCACATAAAAATCGAATTTTCAAACCTAAACTTGGATGTAGGGTAGTAGAGAGAACGCTGTTGCGTATCGAATTAGGAGATGGCAGGGGTGGAGGTACCGGTCTGTGTTTGGTGCTCTTTTGAGCAAATTGGCCATTTTCAAGTAGAATTCCGTTCTACCCTTAATCTTATTTGTGAAATATTGACCGAATGTATTAAATATATTTTCATATGTGTTATAACATCCTTGATTGTCTTCTAAAATTTTAAGAAGCATTGTAAACAGAAATCTCTCCTTGAAAGCAAAATTCCCATCGATGAATTTCTTGTTTGTAGGCTAAATGTTTACATTAATAAACTTTGGATTGCTTCATCAAATGATCGATATTGGAGTTCAAGGTATGAAAGATTAACGTATCGGTGTTATTCCAGGCGGCACCTCCCATAATTTCGATGAAGATGTATAATCGATTCGACTTTATGTTACGAACTAACATTGGATCGACGTCTACACGACGTAGTTGTTTCTGCCAAAGGTTTGGTTCTTGTATCGCATATTGCATCGACGTCAAGCCAACTTTCATATACAACGAAACATCAACGCCGAGCTAACTTATATATTTAACGAAACATCGACGCCGAGCTAACTTATATATATTTAACGAAACATCGACGCCGAGTTAACTCACATATTTAACGAAACATCGACGTCGAGTTAACTGTCGTATATACCTCGAAACATCGACGTTGAGTTGACTTTATTATACAACGAAAAAGTCAACTTTTATATACACCAAAAAACATCGACGTTGATTCAAGTTGAGAGGTGACGTCGATTCGGCGTTGATTCGACATCGATTCGACATCGAATGCAGACCGATGTTGGTGTTGGTGATAGGAATAACATGTTGAGTGATATTGAACAATTCTCAATTTTAGGTAAACCTTGCAATTGCAAATCTATTCAAGGATATGCCTTAAATAGCTTTAGATTTGGTCTATTATTAGAGTACCGGTATGACATAGAGGCATACGGTAGCTGTATTGCTTGCGCACCTTTGCCCTCTTAGGCATTGTTTGTTTAATTATTTCTCATGTTGTCAACATCCTATTCATGCGGGTTATTTATCAATCTTTGCGTCAGTTTTCATGCATGCAGATGGTTCTACCGTACACCATAGAAAGTGCTATACAATTCACAATTAGTATCTTAAAGATGTACTTGACGTCCTTATAGGGGCGTTGATTTGGCTTCCAGTTACCTTCTGTGTCACACAAAAAGCGTAATTTAGGGCTGACAATTGCACTGTGGTCACTCGAGGTAGGCCATTGTGTTCTTGCTCGATTAACAGATTGCATTTGCCTCTATACTGATATAACAGCTACAACCTATTTAGTTTGAACAAAACTCGGAATTTCATTACTAACTTCAAATTTCATCTGACAGTCTTGAGTTAATAGATACCATAAAATTTAATGTAGTTTTTAATTTATATCAAAGCGTATACTGATTCTCGATAGGCAGAAACGTGAAATAGCTTTCATACAAGGTCAGCTGCTTTCAACTTGATGAAGATTGCCTTAGTTTATTATCTGATAAGTCATGCTAGAAAAAAAGCCTAAAGATGTCTTTATCATCATTAAGAGAATTTGTTAAGCAAGGTCAATGTGCTAATAATTCGCCCTGTCCGAATCTTGCATTTTCTAGATATCTACGATAACGAAAATGTTCATATTATATTGCTGCGCTTTTTGACTATCTCAGGACCTACTGTACTTTTCAGAGATAATGATATAGTTCTGTTTGAGAGGACCTAGTGATTACTGGCAGTTAAAAACACATCTATTTGGATTCTGTTTTGGCTTTCGTACTTGGTGGTGAGCATTCGTTTGCTGACATGAAGCGTATTTGCAGAATTGGCAGCAACCCCCGTGGGCTGAAGCAGCCTTGATATGGTTGAATAAAAACTATGATTGTCTAGGCAATTTCCCCACTTTAGTTAATGATTCGTTATGTACAGTTCTTTTATTGCATGGACAAACCATGTCACGGACACATTTTCTTCCAATGACCTCTTAAAAGGGAAGATGGCCAACACAAGACTTGGAACAGCAAATTTACCGTTGCAAGTGTAAAAACCATTTATGTAAAATCGATTATTTTAAAGTTCTGACAGTCACTTGTCATCACATCAATAGCATCGTACAGCGGCAGTAAACTTGGAAGTCAACTTTGCTCTTTTGCTGTTTTGCCGAAACGTCAGGAGAAGGCTTTAATGAAAGACTGCCATGTTTGGACAGCACAGAGTACCGGCGGCTTAAAGAATTATCGCGATTATGCAAAAATATTTTACAACTAGCAGTAGATTTTCGCTTAGCCAACAAGTGGATTCTGCTTCAGACCAGAATTTAAGTAAACAATACATCATCATTGTTAGTCCTATCCACGTCGGAACGTAAACTCGCTGTAGCTACAAGCCCTTGTCTCGAAGACAGGATAATTAGGTGAGAAAAAAACTCGGCATTATTTAGCAGGGCATCAATTGAAATCGACCACTTCTCTATTCTACTTGTGTTTGCACGGGATAGTGGCGAGCTAGCTTTTATTAATAGCCAGTCATTGATTTTCGAAGTTGATTATGGCATTACTAGGTAAAAAGGGACTTTTGTCTACTACATCTAACAAGATTATGAGGACGAGCGAGTCGCCGAACCCTGGAATCCTGACATTCAAGAACAAGCTCACGCGGAATCGACGACTGATTGGATTTTAAGAGGGCAGGACATCTGCTAGTGATCTGTTTAAAGACTTAATTGGAAATTTCGAATTCCGACACAAGAAATCTGTCGTTTCTGCTCATTTGTGCTGGAGAACTAGAAAGTTAAATCTAGTTGAAGTCGAATCTTAGAGCCTAATGTCATAAACAGTGACCTACTCATCAGATAAAACGAAGGACTGCCATCATTTAGTGTTTCGTTTATCTTTTACTGTATGGATATTGAAATCTTGTTAGTATGCTATAGAATTTGGAACGGATGAAGCAATGCAATGATATTGACACGTAGGTGAATTCAGCTTTTGGGATCGCGATGGTGAAATCTTTTCAGTAAGCATAAATAAGAAGTCGTGGGGGTAATCTTGGAAACACGGATACATATCGGAAAGTTGTATAGACTAATTTTAGCATATTGAAAAGAAAGAGATAAGGAAATGGTCAACAAATGGAGAGGTTGACCACCTGACTTGTCGTCGTACATTGATAACAGAAAGTGGACCACAGATTGAAGTATTCACATGCTGTTAAGCTGGTGGCCGTAGCAAGTAAGTTGTTCGATCTAAACTAGCTCTGATGCTTCGAAATGTCAGTCGATATAGTTGCAACTGATAGGGCAGTCATGACAAGAGAGGCTGCTATCCCGACGACTTTAACTTTATTAAATTCTACAGTGAATGGTACAAATGGAAGCTCTTTACCTCCCTTATTTCCAGGGCCACCAAAACCTGAGCCGATGGCGTCGTTAGTAATTCGACTCATATTGATCTGTTTCATTTTTCTGGCAACTATTAGTGGAAATGCCTTAACTATATATGTCATTAAGCAAAATCGAGCACTACGAAGTATAAAGAATTATTACTATGGGTATTATTTGATGAACTTGAGCGTATCAGATTTGCTTGTAGGAGTTATTTGCATTCCGTTCACAGTGATTTATTACCAGACATCGAAATGGCCGTTTGGTTCATTCTTTTGCAAGCTGATGCCTACGATGCAAGTGATGTCGGTATCAGCCAGTATTTCTACCCTGACTTACATTACTTTCGAACGATACCAAGCGATCGTGAGCCCATTAAAACCAAGATCTTCGTTACTCAGCCTTAAGATCACTATTGCTGTTATTTGGATTTGGTCTCTTATAGTTGGAATACCGTCCTTTATAAGTTATCAGTATAATGATAAACTATCAATGTATCAATGCCAGGAGGTATGGGGGAAGCCACTATATCGACAAATTTACACCGTGGTATTATTCTTAGTGAATTATGCGGTGCCTCTTGTTTTGATATTCCTGGCATATGCTAGAATTCTGCATGAATTAAAAGGTCGAAGCAGTGATAATATGATCGATTCCAATCAAACAAGAATTTTACATCGTCGTTTTGTCACTTTGATGTTGATATTGGTGACAAGTTTCGCCTTATGCTATCTTCCTAGCAATGTGATGTTCTTCTTGCTGGATTTTACGAAGGTCCAGGATCAGTATACGTTCGGTATTATTCTGAACTACACGCATGTTTTGGTATGGCTCAGTAGCTGCCTTAATCCATTTGTTTATGGAATTCTCGATAGCTATTTCAAACGTGGGTTCAAGAAAGCCATTGGTATTTCTTCGAATTCAGACAAAACGGAATGCTTCCCAGTTGTTGAAGACAAAACGAAGGAACAGGGGCTACTAGGTGTAGGAAATGGGAGTTCACCTTGGTCTGCTGAAAATGGCACGAGTCAACTTGACTTTGATGCAATGTTTCAAGACTATAAAACAAACAAAGGGGATTTCTACTCAGATTATCCTGCCTCAAAGCCTGCTCTCAATGGCCCTATCACTGTTAATTATTCCAGTGAAGGGCAAGCTGTAACTGCTACAGAAGCAGTTGAACATGAAGAACCGGAATCAGAGTTTCGCTACTGCAATGCAGCCCCATGTTTACCAACAGAAGAGTCTCCGGAAGATTCCAAAGAGATTTTCATCAGTTTGGATTACAATTTAAAATCTGAGAGGCCCGAGTTTACTTCGGTTGAATCGGCTAATGACGATTTCCATCGCCTAAGTGACTTTGATTCAAGCATGCAAAATGAACCAATACTGTATAAGCCTTTAAGCGAGGAACTGGATGATTTGCATCCACTGAACAATAATTCGATAACCGGGAACAGGTATTCAGGTTTTCGAAATAAGGTCGTATCGACAGACTCCGAATCGACTCCACCCTCGCCCGATCTGGACGATGAAACTGAGTCTGAGCGAGGATTTGTCAGTTTGATATTGTATCACGATAAAGACAAACACGAATTAAATAGTAAAGGAGGAGATACGAAAAAGCCGAGACGAGAGAAAGGTTCCAACTGGTACGATTGCCTTCTCTCGCAAAGCTCAGAGGAACTTTCCCGACTGATTGAGCGACTCAGTGAGACAACATTGTAATGGAAAGGAAAGTTCTATATTGTGGAATATGGATGAATCTCGGGTTTAAAAGTGGTTTGCTTAGCGAAAGATGTAAAATAGTGTAAAGCTGTTATAGTTTATGTCATAAGCATATTTGTTTTTGTTAGGAAATGCCATGTAAGTATTAACCGGCAATTGAATTTGTTGTTTTTGTTTATAGCTCATGTTTACAGAAATGAGAAGACAATAATGTAGATTGGAATGTACTTTTTTCCCTTTTACGTCCGAATCATCATATCAAAGTTAGTAGTATAATTTGTACAGTAAATATCACGACGACATGTTTTATTTCCAGCTGGGAATGTAGATAAGCAAGTAGATTGGTTAGCTCCGTGGCGTTCGTAGCCATTTAATTCTTAACGAGTTGAAGTTGCCAATCAGCCCTTGACTTAGCCAAAGGAAGGTAGATTATTAACGTAAATTAGCCCTGTTTTAGTCTGAAATTATAAAAGAGACATTGCAATGACCGTAACGGTTATGCCAGCTAGGAAACCAGTTGGGTTTTGAAGAATTAATGAGAAAGTAGATTCATGACGACGATGTAAATCATTTCGTCCATATTCGTTGCAGGTGTCCAAATGGTATTTCCAGTAGGTAATCGATACGTATTCTAGATAGGCATTGTTGTTTTTCAGTCGATGCTTGTGAACATATACTACCCAAGAGGCCACTGTTGAGTACCGGATGTCCACCTGCTCTTTAATCCGACGCCACATGCCGTGGCAATTATCTAACGTACCCCATGCAGAGAAATGTTATGGATGACCCATGGGCACATATCTATTGCCTTTGTTTACTTGTAAGTTTTTAAGCTTCTTAACTTTAAGGTCATCGTACTTGCTCTTACCAAGTTTCCATATACCGTCTACGTTTATTTCTTAATGACAATCGCCACCTTTTTCATAGCTATGTCGACCTCGTCGTTATCATCACCATCATTATCATCATCATCATTATCATCACCATCATAATCATTATCACGATCATTATTATCATCATCATCACCATCATCATCATCACAATCATCATCAACAACAACAACATCATCATCACCATCACCAGCATCATCAGCATTTTCATCATCATCATTATCACCATCATCATCGTCATCATCATCATCATCATCATCATCGTTGTCTTTCATTAGCATCATCTTTATCACCATTTTTATCGTCATCATCATCCTCTTTATAGTCATCGTCGTCGTCGTCACTGTCGTCGTAATGATCACAGTTATTATCATGTCTGTTATGATCACCTTCTTCCTTCTACTCCCCGTCCTCCTCCTCCCCCTCCTCCCCCTCATCGTCATCATCCCCCTCATCGTCATCATCATCATCATCATCCTCAGCAGTAGCAGCATTTTTAACCACGATGGTAGTCATCATCATCATCGGTACCATTATCAGCACCGTTATCATAATTATCATCACCTTGTGTCTCTTTATCATCATCGTCATCATCTGTATGATCATTACCATCATCACTTCTTCATCTTCTTCTTCATCATTATCATCCACATCACACTGTTTATCGCCATTGTAATCATCATGATCGTCATCATTATAATTTATCACCAGTTTATCACAAAAATCATCATATTGCTATCACGATGTCTATAATTATGCTTCCCTATGATGGAAATCCTTTGCTCGTGTACAACTGTAAATAGAAGCAATTATGTTATAAATCATATTGAAAAGCCTCTGTTGTAGATTACGTACATCGGGATTGTCACAGTACACCCCTTGATATATTGTAGCGAATTATTATCGTAAAAACCTGTAACATTAGGAAATTTAGATATTACTAGGAAAATATATGCTGGTGTTGTGTCTTCGCTCCATGTTTGGGACAGGCTTTATTGGTTAAGGCGTTGGTTTAGTAATCATGAGGTCCCGGGTTCGAATCCGGTCAGCGCCGTTAAATTGCAAGCTATTGTAGTAACGCTCCACTATATATATATACAATTTAAATGCCTACTGACGTTAAAAAAAATTGAAGGAATCCTTCGTCAAGCTAACCGGAAAATGGAGTATTTGGCAAAGCATAACATCAGATAGCATCATACCATTACAACATTTTGCTTTCTAATTAGCATGAATTATTCTTTGTAACAAACAGCATTTATGATTTTAACAAATAATTCAGCTAGAGAATTTGACTAAAACTGTAAACCAATCTTGGTTCGTGTAAACCTTTACTAATTACCTGCTGCCCCATTCTCATACAAATTCAGTGTTTACATTTCAGTGCAATATATATTACCCTTTGAGGCTGAATCAAAAAATAGAAAATTAGAGTGAGCATATATTAACATCAGTGAGTCCTACCAATGACAATGAAAACAGAATTTGTAAATGGCATGACATCTTACACCTACGAAATTTGCTTTCTGATACATATCGACCATTTTAATCTACAATGATTGGCATATGCTCTTGTGTTTATTCAACAGCATTAGGACAATGTTTAATACGTTTTCCCTGTTGGGGTTCTTCTAAAAATGACAGTTTTGATACCGAATGTTCTAGCTTATAAAATTTAGTAAGCTAGTTTCATCGTGAAGAATGAAAGGCCTTTATAAGGATGTTGGAACCTTTGTTTGTCTGCTACTTCTAAGCTAAGTACATACGGAGCCGGAGGCGTCACTATAGTTTCAGATGGGGTAGCAAGTGATTTGTTGCTGACACGAGGAAGTAACAAGGAAGGGCTCAAACTTAGATTGTGTGTTCGCAATAGAGGAGCTGCTGTTACATTTACTAATATGCTCAAGATGTGCTGGGCCTTTGTATCTTTACCTGTTGTTCATGTCGACCTCCCTGATTTGTTGAAAAAGTTTTAAACCGTCAACTACTACCCTTTGATGTAAGTGTTTGGTGATTCAATTACGGGTTTCGTCATGGTGAATCAAATGCGGCAAAAAGCTTATTGCCAATGTTTTGAGCTTCGAATAAGTGGTTTTGGAAAGGAATTTTTGGAATGTTTGGGTATGTTTATTTACATCAACAGCAACTGCAGTATCTGTCGGCTGGCTTGTTTTATCCTTGCAAGTCTACTTCACTCTTCTACGTCTGTCAGCACAAGCTTAAACTCATCAAACGTATCAACTTGTGCCTCCATGATCTAGATAGCTGAGGAATTGTTGATTGTCTGACGCGCTGTTGCCGTGCATGATTACAGTCCAAAAACATCACAAGGTTTTAAAATTGTTTACCACTAGCGTACAGTGCAGTGGTTAAGTAAGTCCTTTATTGAAAAATACGTTTTCCATCGTAATTATCTATTACATGATTACATAACTAAATCTATTTAGTAGAGTATTCTATTCCTTGTTTAGGATCAGCAATTAGGTTGGAAGTTCTGGATTCTAAAATAAATTTTTGTCTCTATAAAATGTTAAAGTTGTTTTTGAGAATTGGGAAACGACACGCAGGCGCTTTTGATCTTAGCAGTCTATTCAGTTTTGAAATGTCAAGAGACGGACAAAGGATTTTAAATAAAAAGTAGGCCTAAGTTAGTGTCCATATTAGTTTGAAACCTCATTCTTTCTTGAGTTAAGTCCTATCTTCCTTAAATAACCAAAATATGTTTGTTTAAGCAAAAATGATTGAAAATGATTAAAATTAGTTTTTGCCGAGTTTAAACTGGCTGATTACAGCACCAAAGAGTTCATGCCTTTACACGAAAGGAAAGTTGTTGAGAATCAATAATATATAAATAGACTTACTTATTCATAGGTTGGAAAGAAAATTTCTCCCCAGTGTAAGACTGCTCTTCTAAAAAATATACCTTTCCAAAAGTTATGTTTTTTTAGATTTGTGTCCCATTAATTTATTTGGGTCCTGGTGCTTTATTTGAAATTCGCTAATAAAAGGTACACTTAGAGACAGTTTCAGACCCTAATTCGATATTCTTGCTTATTTGACATACAAGAATATTATATGTATTATAAATATATGCGATTTCTTTATTGACAGAACATCCTAAGACTACTCAGGTGATTACTACCCCAAAGGTGTCTAAAGCAAAAGGAATACCAGGTGATTGATATCATATCTAAAGATTTTTACATGACAGAATAGAGTTCAAATTTTCTGCTCCTAGGTTTCAAATATTTAAAAGCTCAACAATGATGCAAGTCAATGCACATCTCCATATATACAAATGCTTAAAATTAAATATTGCATTTTGTTTAGTAAATTGACAGCTAATATGTTTAAACTAAATATTTTCCTGTTTTATGGCTGTATAATCACTCTCACTTCGTGCCTTTTATACTTAATTTCTCTATTTAGTTTCTATCTTGTACATTACAGGGAAGCTAATAATTGAATTGCATAGAAGACAGGAATGAGGTATCACCTGTCTTTCAATGAAGACATTGGTTCTGCGTCATAGAAAATTAGTCAAACGAGTTATAGAAAGCAAAAAATGATGAGTTGTGATGCTTTTCTAAATGCATCGCAAGTACGCCATTAAAGTACGCTGTCAAAGTAAGATATGTTTCTATCCACGTCAACCGTCCATAAGGTCAAAATAA
>JAAAKM020006971.1:92379653-92394104 GCA_010016025.2 Alatinidae sp. Z8VKAUB7J3
GCAAGTACGCCATTAAAGTACGCTGTCAAAGTAAGATATGTTTCTATCCACGTCAACCGTCCATAAGGTCAAAATAACTTCATATATGCAGTAACTTTTGATCGTTGGAAATAAGAGCCGACAATAGAAATATATGGCGGCACTCTTTACCCTCTTGAATGAGATGTCGGGAAAATGTTAAATACAGATCCTAGTTTCACCTTCACAAAGTAAAATTATTCAGTTGAAGAAAATCCAATCATACTTCTTTAATGTTGAGATTCTGTCAAATCAGTTTGCTTGTTGGCGTTTCTCAATAATCACCTCTTCTTGCTTTACTGACCTAATTTCAAACATTGATGACCCTTTCGAGGTTTGACTAATAAAACGATATTTTTACACCTGTGTGTTTTAATACTATACTTACAATACTATACAAATTTAGAGAAATGGATGTCAAGTTGGACAGAAATTGTAATATTAGATGCAACGCATACAAACTTCGCTGATTCTTTTTAAAGAAAATATATAAGATTCCAGTTTAAATTGTTATATACTAGAAGTACTTTTTGAAAGTCCAGAAACACTTTCATTATTTCGTGGTTAACTTAATTTCTATTAACATTCTAATAGATCTGATGGCGTTTCTTATTTTGCTAGATATATGGGATTTGATTTATGCTATCTTTCTTTCACTATTTCCTCCTTTAGATATGTCAATACGTATGCGCTGCTTTCCTTATCAGTTATCATATTTTGTTTTAGAGTTAAAAATTTTGCAAGATCCCACAAAAGCCCACGAAAATGAGAAAATCAGATTTGAAGTCAAAAAGGCATTGAAAAATATGAAGTAAGATGTCTTCTCACTTATAGTTTTATGAAAACATTTGTATAATAATAGTGATAATAGTAATAATTTCTTTTTTCAAACTTCATTGCCATTTATTCCTTCTGTATGTCTACAGCTAATAAGCTTTACAGGATATACAGGATATTAATAATAATGATAGTAACAATAATGATATACAGGAGCTTTTCCAATTATATTGGTTCTTCATCTCCCTTAATGAATAAAAATAGATATAAGCAAGCAACAAAATGATAGTGACAAACCATGGTGACCAAACTCTATATATGCAAACAAGTCGGTTCTCCATGGCAGGTCCGCAAAGTATAGCAAGGGATCTGGAACCTATTAAGGATTGAATTAGCTTCAAAGAGAACTCAAGCTGCTATGCAATTGTGCCAAAGGATCAGTATTAAGACGTCATAATTATTGCTGAGGTTAAATGTCTTGTAAATGCATGTGAGACACAGTTACACATACAATAATCTCATACAGTAATATATGCATTGGTATGCAGCACATGTTATTGCTGTTAATAGCCTGCCTAGTAATGTATGCAAACATGGAGGAGAAATTAGATGGAACATACACAAACCTTCTTCGCAGGTGTCAGAATATATGCTGTAGACAAAACGCGACTTTAAAGCAAATCTACAAGAATATTCCACCCCTATCTACTGCTTTAAGAGAAAGACGTTTACAGTTTGCCTGACATCGGATCCGGGGAAAGTCTGAGTCTACACTGACACTGTGGAAGCCAGAAAGTGAAAAACGAAAAAGGAAACTTACGTTTCCCGATGTGATTACAAGGGACGCTAGTTTAGAAAGCGGAGAAGGCTGTTATGGACCGTGACTACTGGAGAATTGGTGTAAAAGACATATCGACAGTAGTCGCAAGATGATAATGATGAATATATGCCGGGCTTGATGCCACGATTAGTACAATGCAACATTTTCTATGATTCGTCTATGTCCAGAGTTTCTAGAGTTAATGTGCTTATTTTCAAATACCAACATCTGCATCGAGTCTTTAGTTTTAGTGCGAATTCATCTCCTGATGTTGAACATTGTACAAGTTATTTACAAGATTGCGTAATATGATAAGAGCCCCAGCTGCAAACCAACAAATTTCACCAGCTTGCTATATTTACATTTACATCTTCATCGATTTACAGCTACAAATATATAGGGTTATTTCCGCTTCTATAGGCAACAAGATAATTTAACAATACTCCAGAGGTGGTCGATTCTTATCCCATTAACATTTATTGCTGCCTCCTGTGAAAATCATGGGCTTTTGCAAGGCAAAAGTTTTCGAAGTACATATTTATAAGTTACATCAACAGAATTTACGTGTTTATGTAACAATGCTCTTCCTGGAAGTAGTTTTCTTACTTTATTGCAGTAAATAACTCTTCCATTAAGTATTAGATCTTTTTAGACATTGGAGTAGGTAGAGGTTAATGGAAAGGCCAGCTAATAAAACGTATTTTTGCACTCCTTTCTAGCACCCTGGTGTCATCTAACTTACGATACCTAGCATACAATAACATTACACAGATGTAGAGCTAGCACGTATATATAAAGATATAATGAAGAAATATAAAGACACATGCTACAGAAAATAACTAGTTAATCACAAGTTTTTTTCCTCTCGTTTCGTTTGCGTCGATTGTGTTGTATTGTATGAGGTTTGCCCAAGGATTACCTCCCACGGCTCTCATTTGTTCTATAATGCATAATGCTATTGTTTAGAAGACCATGGTTATATCCAATATAATCCAATATATTGATTTTGCTTGTATTTTGTAATTGGATATCATTGCCAAGAATAAATGTTGCGTAAAAAGGTAAATATATGGAAGATGTAGGTATTCAGGAAATATCAGTATTGCATTCCCGCATTCCAGTATTGCATTCCCGTCAAGCTTAAACAGTTAAGAGGGTAAATTAACGTGTATTTTGTTAAATTTCTTGCTTTGAAAACTACTCAACTTATTTTCTTACAGATTTTACTGGAGCATAAATGAAAAAGGAAAAACAGTTGTCAAAGAAAAAACATCAAAAAAAGTTCTCGTTCTCACCAAAGGGCTTCCTCCATCTCAATACCAAATAACTCTTATTGTAAAAGATAAAAGTGCAGTAAAGAAATATACTGGAAAGCTGAAATTTACAATATTACCTCAAAAGCTATCTGTCAAATTTACCAGTTTATTGCTGCAAGGAAGGAAAGTCAGGTTTTTCTTGGACGAAACGCTCTCAGGAAAGGGGACCAGGTATGTTATAGTATTTCAAAGTCTATGGTAAACAGAACAACTGTAAATTTGAGTTTGATATTAAAGAGCCTTATACGTAGATTACAAAAGTGTGAAGCAATTAAGCAGCCGACGGGGGGAGATGAGAATTTGCAACCATAAAATATGGAGAGATATGTTTTCAGCTTTGCGTTAATTTAACTGAAAAATAATTTAAAATCCCCCTCGTACCATAATTACGTTTCATATAGTGCACATTTATAATAACTCCTGCATTAAATAATTCTTGGATCGCGAAAAGTTTGGACCTGTGTTGTCTTGAAAGTAACTGATACTAACCTCTCTTTTATGTCATCAAGGGTTTTTGTCCTATGCAAGAAGTCATTAACATGCTCACCCTACAGGCCTGTAGCATATTACTTTAGAAAGTTGTATATTACTTATCCTATACTGGTCAATAATATTACTTAAATTTTTGCCATCTCCCACGTTTTTGAACACTGCTACGGCACTGTTTACTGAGCACTGAACACACGCAGATTTGTAGCAATAGTTGCATGTCGTAGTTTCTGCTAGAAAGAAAAGGTTTATAAAGCCAAATTAAAGTCATGATACATATAGTACTTAAATTGTTAACACGTATCAGACACAACAATTCATTTACGGAATTGGAAGGAACGCCTTTGAAAAAATATTGCTTTTGCTTTAACATAATAACGGCTGTTTAAGGTAATAACTCTCCGTAAATCCTTGCTATATTTGTTAAAAACACTCACCATCATCTTAGTTTACGACCCTTACCTTATCATGACGTGGTGCTCGTAGAGATTGCTTTGATCTTTTCCCTCTAATCGTCCTTATCATTCCTTTCCCTGTGATGTCCTCTTGTGCACAGTTCCACTCTTTGCAGAGTCTAGGAAGGTCGTTTCGTTCATGCTTGACCGTGCTTAGATCTCCAGAACAGTACGTAGCTTATGATTTCGTTTTTGCTCTCGAATAATTATCTGGAAAGCGTGCTCGTCTTTCCAAATGTTAGGGTGATAAATATCCTTAGATCCTTTTGTTAGTAGGTAGACATTTTCAAGAGAGGTTTAGGGCAGTATCTACCTTCCCTACCTAAGGTTTTGTCGAGTTTCTTTTTAAGTGTTTTTAGCGTCCATGTCCTGCTACCGTATAGCAACAAGGAAGGAATCGTTGCATTAAAAAAGCATATTTTGAATTTGTTTGATAAGCTTGTCTTCCACTTTAAGTCGTTTAAAGCATACTATGCTTACAATGCCATGGCGCATATTGACGTTTATGGCGCGCTGATATCTAAAGCTTGCGGAAAGACGAAAGAGGATGGATCACCCGAACGGGTGAGGATGCCTAGTTGCCGGCGACCGGGTCGTCGCCGTCACCCAAACCACTACCATCAACCGAAAATGACGAGACCACTGACACGCCGGTCTTGATCCAGCTCACCCATTCACTGAAGGTGCCCCCGCAGGCCGCCTGCCCGACGGCCAGCCGGAGCATCATCTCCACCGCGTCGGAGACATGGCAGAAGGCCCGGGTATGGGTCGGCGAAAAGACCTGCAGCGACCCGCCGACGGCGGTCTCGCGCGCCCGCGCGATCAGCTGCGGAATGACGTGGGACCAGCCCATTCTCGGGCCATAGATGTTGTGCGGGCGAAGGATCGTGACCGGCAAGCCGGAATGGCCGCAGAGCGCCTCGCCGTAGAGCTTGGACAGCAGATAGCTGCTGCGCGGCTGCGCCAGATCGGGGAGCAGGATCCGTACCGCCTCCGGCGTGGGCAGCGTGAAGCCGGGCAGGTCGAGGGAGCCGGCGTAGACCTCGCTGGTCGACGCGAAGACGAAGCGGTGCAGCGCCCGCTGCTCGGCCGCGAAGGCCAGCAGCCGGGTCAGCATCTCCGTGTTGCGCGACAGCACCTCGAAGGGCGCGCCGGTCACTGCCTCGACTCCGACGATGGCCGCCAGGTGGAAAATCAGGTCATAGTCCCGGTCCAGGTCCGACAGCGCGTTGGCGCGCAGCAGATCCCGGGCGATCAAGGTGATGGCGGGATGATCTTCCAGCTCGGCCAGCTCGGCGTCCCGGGTGCCACGGGCGAAGTTGTCGAGCAGGTCGACCCGGTGGTCCTCCGCGATCAGCTTGCGCGCGAGGTGCGCGCCGATGAAGCCGGCGCCGCCGGTGATCAGCACCCGGCTCATCGCGCGGCTCCGCGACCGATGGACAGAACCCGGCTGCCCCGGGTACGCAGGCGATCGCGCTGCGCCCGGTCGAGCAGGTCCGCAGCGTCGACCAGCGCCAAGGGCCGGCCGCCGGCCCAACCCGCCAGATCGAGCTGGCGGTAACTTTCGTGGGCGACCGCGAGAACGACGCCGTCCACATCTTCCGCCGGCGGCAAGTCGCGTTCCACCGGAAGATTGAGCTCCGGCCAGTCCCGCACGAGCGGGTCATGCACCCGAATCCGCGCGCCCTTACCGATCGCCGCACGTGCGAAAGTCTCCGACGGAGACCAGCGGGTGTCGGCCACGCCCGGCCGGTAGCTCACCCCCAGCAATAGAATGGTCTTTCCCGCGATGTCGCCGCCCAGCAAGTCCTCCAGCGCGGTCAAACTGGCGCAGGGCATGGCCCGGTTGACCTGGACGGCCATACGGCAGAAGGGAAAATCCAAATCTGGTCGGCCGTGCAGCTGGCGCGCCGCGCTGAGCGCCATGAGGGGGTCCTTGGGAAGACAATAGCCGCCGACCCCAAAGCCGGGGGAGCGCAGGTTGCCGTGGGTCGGCCGCACGCGGATCGCCTCGATCACCTCGAAGAGGTCCACGTCGACCGCTTCGGCAAAGCGGCTCCACTCGTCGACCATGGCGATGTTGACCGCGCGATAGCTGTTCTCGAGCACCTTGGCGGTCTCCGACGCGGTGGTCGAGGAGAGGCGCCGGAGCGGATAGTCCCGGGTGTTCACCACGCGGGAGAGAAAGGCCTCGCAGGCCGCCGCGGCAGCCTCGCCGCGGCCGGCGAAGACCCGCCAGAAATCGGTGATCGAGTCGAGGTAATCGGGCCCGGGCATCACCCGCTCGTAGGAGTGGGCGAGCAGAAGCCGGTCCGGGTCGAGCCCGCGGGCGCTCAGCTCCGCCTCGAGCAGGGGGGCGATCACCGTCTCGCAGGTGCCCGGCGGCACCGTGGTCTCCACGATGACGAGGGCGGAGGGATGCATCTCCCGGCCGATGTCGGCGACGGCCTGCCGCAGCGCGCTGAAGTCGACGGCATCTCGTCCCGGTTCGGACAGAGCCTCGGGGTCGAGATCCAGGTTGATGTCGATGAGGATCACCGAGGCCAAGCCATAGGCGGCCGCATCGGTCGTGGCGATCAGATTGCCCCGCCCGGCGGCCTCGGCCGCGGCGGCGCTCAGCTTGGGATCGCTGGTCGCGAAGGGGAAGCGGCCGGCATTCAGGGCGCCTGTGAGATCTTCACCGCGCGGACCGTCACGCTCGACGCCCAGCACGTTGAAGCACGGCCGGCCCCGCTCGTCCGACGCGGCAGCGACGGCCACCGCCATGGCCGCGCCGACGAAACCCAGTCCCTGGATGCAAACCACCGGGCGGTCGCTTGCGGGAAGTGCCCGGCCCGCCGGGGCGAAGCCCTCGAAGCGCCGCGCCTCCGGAAGCCGTTCGAAGCGCTGCCCGGCGAAAGGTTCAACGGATTGGGCGATCTCCAGCAAATCAATAGCTCCCGCTCATGCGTCGAGCTTGCCCGAGCTCACGTCCTGCTGGGCCTTCTCGTAGTCGTCCAGCTGACCGATATCGAGCCAATACTCATGGATTGGAAAACTGACCACCCGCCCGCCGCGCGCGATCATCTGCCCGATCAGGTCGGTCATGTCGAAACGCTCGTCCTCGGGGATCTCGCCGCAGACATCCGGCTCCAGCAGATAGATGCCGGCATTCACGAAGAAGCTGATCTCGGGCTTTTCCCTGATCGACTCGACCAGGGAGCCGGAGCCCTCCACCACGCCGTAGGGAACATTCATGGCGTAGCGCCGGACACCCACGGTGATCTTGGCCTCATGCTCGCAGTGATAGTCGAAGAGGGCCCGAAAATTCACGTTGGTCAGCACGTCGCCGTTGATCACCAGCAGCGGCTCACGCGACTGCCGGCTGTTCAGGCGACGCAGGGCGCCCGCCGTCCCCAGAGCCTCGCCTTCGTGGCAATAGGCGACGGAGGTGCCGAAGGTGCTGCCGTCGCCGAAGTGGCTGCGGATCTTTTCCGCCAAGTAGTGGGTGGTGATCTCGACGCGGCTGATCCCGGCCTGTCCCAGCTGCTCGACCGTGCGCTCCAGCAGCGGCCGGTCCCCGACCGGCAGCATGGGCTTGGGCGTATCCTCGGTCAGCGGGCGCAGTCTGGCACCCACGCCGCCGGCCATGATGACCGCCCGCAAGGGAAGCTGCTCCTGACTGACCAGCCGACTCAAGAGGGCCAGCCCGACAACCCGGCGCTGCTTGTCCAAGAGCGGAACATGACGGATCGCATGCTTTCCCATCAGGTGCAGCAGGGCCACCGCGCTGCTGCCATAGGGCGCCGTGATGGGCTCCGGATAGGGCCGCGCGGCTTGGTCGTGCAGCAGGTCGCCACAGGGCAGATCCAAGTCGAGACCAGCCAGCAAGGCGCGTCGGATGTCGCCATCGGTTATCGTGCCCAGGAGACGCCCCTGGTCATCGACCACCAGTGCCAGGCCTTCGTGGCTCCGATCGATCAGCGTGATCACCTGACGCACCGACATGGCCGGAACAACGGAGAAGCGCTCGATATCGTCGATATGAATATCGTTGTGGGCGCCGCCTGGCCAAGCATTGGGCTCGGGCATCGCCTCGCTCGGCCCGGAACTCCGGACCGCGACCGCAGGCTCGCCTTCGGCGGGATCGGTCGTTCCGCTGGACGGGCCGTCAAGCACCTCTGCGATCGTTCGACCGCGCAAGCTCATCTCCACCGCCATGCACAATTCCGGCGAGACAAGGCCAGCTTGGCCCGGCACCGCCCTGGATCGGCTCGCCGCCCCGCCGCCTCACCGACCGGGCTCAAGCCTGGCGCTCAAGTCTTACGAGAACGTGTGTGTTTTTGGTTAACGTCCGGCCTGGGCGACAGCGGTCCCGGCCTGCGGGCGGTCGCGGGAGAAGCGCTCCTCCACCTGTTCGAACAGGGTGTCGAGCTCGCGCCGAAAACCCTCGATGTAGCGGAGCAAGACGCCCGCGGCGTAGCGCCGGAACTTGTCGCGTCCGTCGGCATCGGCCACACGGCGGTCGTACCAGCGGGTCACCCCCAGGAGAATCTGCAGCGTGCCCGAAAGGTAGGACGCCGTGATCGGACTGCTCAGCTTGGCCTCCATGACCATGCCGCCGATTTCCCGCATCCATTCGTCCCCCGGCGCCGGGTCATCGCTCAGCGGCGCAAGAACAGCCTCGATGCGGTCCAGAAAGGTCTCGACCTCGGACCGACTGGTTCGATGACACCAGAGGCCGGCCGTGCGCTGTGGCGTGACGATGTTGATGTAGCGGTCGATGTCGCGCTTGATCGCCTCCCGGTCGAGGGCCGGGTTGGTGAGCTTGACGGCCCGGGACACCTTGGGGATCGTCCCGGCGATGCGGGTGCCGTCGCTGCAATTGTAGACCGTCAGATCGCTGTGCGACACGATCACGGATTCGAGCGTGGTGCGAGACCAATTGAGGACCTTTTCGCCGAAGGCCTCGCCGCCGAAGTTTCCGGCGAAGCGGTTCTCCTCCTCCGAGGTATCCTCGAACTTGCCGAGGGCATAGACCGAGTCCTCGGAATGGAAGTTGCCCTCGATCCGGGTGCCCATGTCGACGCCGAAGAGATAGTACTCCCGGAAGCCCATGCGCAACCCGGCGGCCAGCGCGGTGTTGGCCACGGTGGGCCCGGCGGGCTGCAGGATCGGCAGATTCTCGGCGAAGATCTTGGTCGAGCTGACATCCTCGCGAAAGAACACATAAGCTTTCTGGAAAAAGCTCAACATGCGCGGCTGCACGGTGACCGAGCCCACCAGGGTCACTTCCGAAAGATCGAATTCCTCCGCGGTGGCCTCCATTAGCTCGACGTTGAACTGGCCGTTCTCGATCTCGAAATGAAAGTCCGGGCTCAAGCCGCGCGTGCGCAGGATGCGCAGTCCGGTTCCGATCGAGAAGATCAGCGCCTGCTCTCTGTGGGCCAGAATGAATTCGAGATCACCGTCCACGGAGGGCCCGGAGCCGACGATGAAGACCGGAATGTCCTTGGGCGGATGGGCGCCGGACAGAAAGGCCACCTCGCGACCGGCCAAGTTGGTGGAGGCGTTGGTGGTCATGACCAGCTCGTCCTCGAGAAACCCGAGGCCGGCCAAGGCAACCGCGAGATCGTTGCGGAGGAAATGCATGGCCTGCTGCAGGATCGCCGACTGATAGTGGGTGTAGAGGTAGACGCCGTCGACAAAGGTCGGAAGGTTTTGCCGAAGCACCGAGCGCAGCTTGCTGCCGATACGCTTGGGCGATCGCTCGACGATCAAGGAGATGTCGCAGCCCTCGGCATCGAGCCGATCGAAGAGCCCGCACCAGTCGGTAACGTAGAGCGAGTGGTAGAGGCACTCGATGTTGGGCTCGATGAGACAGACCACCGGGGCCTGGGTCCGCTCGATCAGCGTCTCCAGGTGCAGGCCGAGGCCAACGCCGAAGACCAGAAGAAAATGCGCGCCCTCGGGGCAGAGGTCCGGATCGTAGTCGATCCCGAGATCGCGCAGCCCCTCGGTCAAGCGAAGGCTGTAGCCGGCATTGGAGCCTTCCAGCCGCTCCGGGTTGGGCTCGGCGAGCGCGAAGCGATGGGGCGACTTGAAATAGGTATCCAGCTGCTCCTCGGCGAAGCGGCAGGCATCACAATCGTAGAAGCGCTTGCCGAGCAGCATCATGTCGAGCGAACCGTCCGGGTCCATCAGCAGGCTGGAGTGGGGCTGGCCGATAGATGCCAGGCGCTTGTGCAGGTAGGGCGCGTGCTCTTTGAAGGCCTCCAGGTTGGCACGGAACAAGGCCGTGCCGGCCAAGGCCTCCTTCGGTCCCTCTTCGAGATCCACTTCCATGGCTTGATCCTTACAAAACGGCAGGTCGGCGCGGCCCGCGCGGGCCCGCAATCGAACCGGACAAACAGGGTTAACCGCGCCAGCCTTAAGGGTTCGTTAGCCTTAGGAGATTTTGAGCCGACCAGCGGGCCTGCACGGGCAATGGGGAGCTAACCGCGTTTCCGGCCGGGCGCGAAGGATCAGGCCGGGCCGGTGCCCATCGCCGAAAATCTGGGCTGTAGCTTTCCCCACAGGCGGTTCCCGGGGGAGCAGGTAGGATCCAGCGACCTGATCGAGGGAGACTTGATCTTGGGAGACCTGGGATGCGCCTGACCCTGTTCTTGATCGCCTTGGCGCCGGCCTTCCCGGCCGCCGCGCAAACCCCACCAAGCACATTCATCGCGTCAAAGGCTCTCTTGGCCAACATCCATCACGTGATCGGTCATCTCAAGATGAACTACCGTGGCTGCGACTACACGAGGTCTTCAATAGCAGGCGGGAAGGTCGACCGCGCTTCTTGTGGGCTCGAGGTACGCAAGAATGCCACCCGAGCCAACCGCGTCGAATTCGAGATGGGCGAGCAAGGCGGAACGAAGGTGGCGGAGCCGGGCGATGCTGTCCGCGGCCCGCTGGCAAGGGCCATGCTCTACATATCTCAGGTGTACGGCTCGGATGTGAAGCTGCCTCTGGAAATCGTCTGGCAATGGCATGCCGACAACCTGCCCGAGCCTTGGAAAGTTGAGCGGGCCAAGCTCATCGCTGAGCGGACGGGGCTCCGGAACGAGTGGATTCTAGGGAGAGAGTAGCCGGATGGGAGGTGCCAAGAAGACTACGAAGATACAGCTAGAAGTCACATTGGAAGAACACCGCCGGCTGCGCGATCTTCGCCGCTGCTGGGAACACACTGAAGAACTTACCGCGGTGCGCTTGCTCAAGAGAGCAATCCGCGAGAATCCAACCCGAAGGTCATGGTTCGGTTTGAATGCGAGAACCGGCTACACTTTCTGGGGCTTTGGCGTTGTCGCTTCGATCATTGCCTTCGCTGTGATCATCTATCTTGGGGAAAGCAATAATTGCTGCCCTACGAGAGTTGTCGAGTGCAGCTGCAGGATCGCCAATTCCTGGTGTCCTCTCTACCGCGCCCAAATGGAGTGGCAGACTGGCATCGCCGCAATCATTGGGTTCGCAGGCATAGCCTGGTCAACGTTCTACATGCGCGCAAAGAGTGCATCATGAGAGTGATCTCCGATCGTGAAACCCAGCCCAGCTCCAGTTCCCCCCTCCCTCCCCCACATGCATAATCCCACAGACTTCTAAGACAGGGGGAGAGCTTGGCGAATCCTGAGCACCTGGCGAAGCTGAAGGCTCCACAAAGCTCGTATAGTGACATCATGCCTTATTCATTATCATTATTATTATTAACTATTATTATTAACTTATGCCTTTCACCAGCTTTTTGATGCTTGAGAAAAGCAAGCCTACGTTGGGGATTTGCGATGGAGGGCATTGTAGGAAATTTCAATCGAAGATTTTAAAAACTTTAATAATTAGGTGTGATTAGAAGGGGCTCAAAGCAAGACAAACGCTGTAGTTCTCAACCTTGTTTTTTTGTTGTACAATCTAGTCAGATAGGTGCAGTATTTCAGATACAACTATTTGGCTTTAAATTAAGTGTAACGCCTTTTTATAAGAGAATGGACTAATTTTATTGCTAATATGGAGTACAGCAAGATTTCGGAGAGCTTCCACGTAAAAGTGGTACGTTACAAATGGCACGCCACATGTGTTACTCGACGTATTTTAAAGATGTACGAATGAGTTGCGTAGAGATGATCGTTTGTAATTATTTTGACTTTCGGATGTAATTTATGTTGCATGACCTTGCATGCAAAAGGTCAATCGACTACAACGGTGTAATCAGGGAAACCCAACGTGCGTAAAACTTGTTGCCTAAGCATAAGACAATATCTCCAGAGTAATAAGTCATCTATGCAACTGGTTGCTAATTTTTAGCTCTTCGCCTTGCACCAAAGTAAGTTCAAATTATTATCTTTTAGTATTTTTTACTAAAAATAGATAGTATTATTTCGACAAAATTCTTTATATACTACTATCTATGCGCACATTAAGTATAAAAAAATTATCTACCGTTTTTAAAGGCAAAATAAAAGGTAAATCTCATGCAAGAACATGGATTGGCCATTCTCTCCTTCGCATGAAAATGTTCCTCCCCAGATATTTGTAACAAGCATATGTAATAACAAACTAACTGATCAACTCACAGTGTACAGAAAGAAAGACATGCCCTTGAAATACCACAGAGAGAAGCGAGTTAACAGTGAGAAGCCTTTGAAAAGTACATACGATCAAACTTTATAAACTATATTTTTTCAGATACCTTATCTCCTACATCATGCCCCTTCGTTATCCCTAGAAACCGATTTCCCTAATGGTCATTTAAAACCAGCCACACTCCCCTTTAACCACTAAAACCGCAATGATAGCTGAAACGTGAATGTTAAAAATATACAAGGAGAACACTACTAATAACCGAGCTTTGGCATTCACCCACTACCTTGGACCTCCTTAAGAATTTCAACATCGAGACTTAAAATGAGATCAATTTTTGTCATCATACTCAACTTTTCTTTTGAGAAATTGACTAAAGAATAATCATGGGACTCAGGTATATGATTTTCAAATTTAATTAGCAAGATAAGGCCTGTCTATGATAGACAATTTTGGTTACGTTCTAATACCACTGTTCATAAAACGATACCTGTGCAAAAATTCATTTCAAATTACATTGAAGATGGTAAAATTGGTAGGAAAACATGACCCGAATGAATCAACAACATAAGCTAGAGGTTCTAGACGGTAGAGATTATATTCATCCTTGTTCAGTGTTTTTCTGCTGTCTGGATTAAGTCTGTTTGGTTTAGAATCTCAGTGTCAACTACTACTCTTTCCTTTGCAGCTGAGAAAGTTATAATGCGCAGATTAAGAGGTACTACTGAAAAGACGTTGTTGATTGTAACTCAGCCATGTGTTTCCTATACAGCAATTGAGAACATAAAATAAAATTAAATAGAAGTAAAAGGACAAATGTATCCTATGTTACTGATCACGGGATGAATAAAGGTATAGAAAGATAAACCTTGATAATGGAATTAGGATTTCATGTTTAATTTAGTATTCCAATATTCGATCAAATTAATCTGATGTAACTATCCTCTCGAGAACCGCGTTACTAGGGATGTGGATAGCTGCTTCTAAAAAGACTGGCACCTCCATGGATTACCTCTTGGATACCAATAGGTCTGTTTACATGGGTATTGCAGCGAGTTAGAAAATTACTTGCCGTAAAAGACCCAAACGTCTTAATTAAATTTGGAGATGGATAGTAGGAATAGAATTAGTCTAGTTTGTTTTTCCCAATATATAGCAGATATAAGGAAAGAGCCCATTGTGGTGATAGTAATGGATTTGCTTCCAGTTTGGTGTGTGGATGTAAAATGGTATTACTACTGTACATTTCAGACTTAAAATAATCTGCCTAGCAATCATTAATAGAGCCCCTCTTTTTCCTTACTTAAAACGATCTGCTTTATAAACTGTTTAAGAAAATATTATTAGCACATGATTTACAACTATCAGTACTAATAAGCTATTAACAGCAATAAAACACTAGTTTAGTGAAGGTCTTTCACTTTTGTGATTGCCGATTTGCCATCAAGTTCAAAACTACTAACATACATAAAAATATCGCTTCACCATTATCTCATAAGTGACAACGTAACTTCTTTCCATGTATTTGCCATATAATCTTGCGTCGTCATTTGCTTTCTCAATTTACAGATGAACGGTGTTTTTCATCATACTAAATAAGCATGTCAACTAAGAGATATATAAGGACGTATCTGCATAAGACAACTTTAAGTACTCATGAAATTATCGACTTACCGTATTCTAGGGAAAAGCGTGCAGAAATGTCCTTGGGATTTAATCTTAATCTTCATTCTACTTTCTAGAATAAAAGCTGCAAGTAAACCAACTTCCAATCCTCAAAGGAACAGAACTATCGGTGGAACAGTTGGACTGCAAAGTCACAAAGTGTATGCTCTAGTATAAAGAAGATTGTTAGGAGAAGAACTGAGTGTACCATGTGATCCTCTTTAGTCTCGTTTGTGTCTGTTGACAACAAGCATGTGTGATAATAAACAAAATTGTGTTTTCACAAACCCTGTGGTTTATTGACGACATTGACGGCATT
>JAAAKM020006971.1:92394204-92408258 GCA_010016025.2 Alatinidae sp. Z8VKAUB7J3
GACAACAAGCATGTGTGATAATAAACAAAATTGTGTTTTCACAAACCCTGTGGTTTATTGACGACATTGACGGCATTGACGACTGAAAAAATTGTCATCTGTCACATCGAACTTGAAATAACGGCTTAAAGTTCAATTCTTCGTAAACCCAAGCCTTAAGCTATACGATCGATGGACCCGTTTGCAGTAAGATCAGTACAGATAATATCTAATCTGAGCTAACTGTGCTACGTCGAGGGAATGGCAGTAAAGCTCACTATCAATTGCCAGTTTTCCCACGAGCTATTGATAACAGCAGACAGTAACCAATTCAAGTTTGGAAAGGACAATTTATGCTGCTTGAAATTTTAATCGATGATAATCTCTGTTGAAAATGAGTAATTGTTAGCCGTTACGTTTAATCGTTGAGGACAAGAGATTTAAGTATCACCTGTGATTATCTTGGCAACTTCTTCAGTGTGTGTGTGCTCAAATCCAACAATAATTGGAAAGCTCAAACGAGGCCAAACCAAAAGATTTAAAAGCGTTGTTTGGTATCAATCTTAAGTTGGAATACCACTACTGTTGTGGGTTTGACAAAATGGAAATGATGCCATGCCCCAACCGTGTGTCATTAGTTTTTAAATAACTCGCTGAATCACTCACTGGCAGATGTATTCTACTTTTAATATGATGTACTTTAATAGGGAAGTAATTGAGGGGGTTGGGACTTTTAAATACATCACGCAACGCAAGACACCACTTAAGAAATTGCTGCATGCAGTTACTAATTGCAATTCTGTTAAGTTCTTATGGTTTTTGACAGCAAAATTCTTTGTATCATGCCGTCATTTTGAATAAAGAAGCGCAACGAAATACCTAAAAACACTTCATCCGCAGAGTCCAACACCAAACAGTTTGGCAAACATAAGCTACTGAGACCTATAGACAAAGGGAGCAACTGACGATGGCAGCGGCAAACACACTGTGTCGCAGTTACCACTCTAGGATTAAAATATTGAGTCATTATAGACACTGTCCCCAGGCCGCTAAAATCTCCCGAGAGAGAAGGGTGATTACGAACAGGCAGAAACATAAACAAATCTAAAAAGTTTGAATAGAATCTTTTAGTAAGTGTAACGAACGTAGATCAACTTTAATTTCCAATACCCTCGGTCTTAATTTCTCCTCTCTCCCATTTGATTGAAGAGCTCTTTCAAGTGATTATCTATGCCTTTCAGTAACTATTGCCTGAAGGTAAACAAAAAGCTTGATTACAAGCAATAAATTTACTTCCTTACTTTCTTCGGAGTAAAAGATAAATTTTATATTTCTCCGACGGCTTTCACCGATCCCAATACGTAGCTTTAACTGTAGATATGATTAATATACAAACATTACAAATATGCTTACAAAGTCAACCAATTAGATAAACTCAGCTACCTCTTATATTAAGGGCATCTTAAAATCTCGAATCTCCCATTTTGTGTTTGGGACTGCTTTCTTTCAATTATTTAGATCTGTAAATTACCCCTGCAGCTTGGTTGTTTTATGTCAATTACACTTCAATTAATGTCAATTACACTTTTCTTCCGCTGATGTCTTACCAACTATTTGCATCCTAGCTGTTCGGAATTTTTCTTGATGAATTAAGAGTATGCTAACATCGATGCGTTAATTTCAGATAAGGACAATTTTGGGTCTGTTTGAGGAAAATCAACGTTGGCTTGACATGAACCGACCTGTATCACTTTGTCGGGGACTTTCGGGCAAAACATGAAGGCCTCCATAGTGTTTGTCAAGCAGAGCCAGACTTGAGCATATCACGAGTACATCCTTGTATTTCAGCCTGTGTGAAGCAAACAATAGCTGCCAAGATATTGAAAGATAAATCTGCAACTTCGTCAAATTGGTGTATTCATAACCGGTTCTTATATCGTAGTTGAAAAACATCACTGTTTTCCGTCAACTTTCCAATTAAGACATTTCTAACTACGCTTACTTTATGTTTGTGTATTATTCCGATATTTTTAAACTTTGGTTATATAAAGTTATGGAAACAGTGTTTGGGGAGGCAGCTTGAAGGCAAACCCTATCGTTACCAATAGTTCTCATACATAGCACGAAAACGATCTGTTAGCGGCGATTTTAAAAAGAAATATCAAAATTTAAAAGGTCTACGTGCTTTTTTGTCACGTGTGAAACAACGCATATAAAACACTCATATATATATTTTCCCTACCTTCTTCCGGAGTGCATCCTACACAAGGGCAATTTCACTGGAGTAAACCTTTCGAAAAACCTTTGTATTCCACACACTATGACCTGCGATGAGAATGCTTCATAGTTACCTTCAATGTACTGGGTTTAAAGCATTAGGAGACGCGTGTTTCTATGACTCAGAATTTGAATTTGATACTTCTGTCTGTCCCTCGTTTTAGAAAGAAGATACGCTTAATGGAATAAACGAGAAAATGAGCTTATCGCCAGAGAGAATTAAAGGGAAACAACTTTGCTGCTTAACTGTTTTGAAGCGTTCAACTAGTCAACTCACAGTATCACGTCCTTACGATGCTCATTGCTAAGTTGCACATTCAGTTATGCAACAAGTTGACCCCTTGTTCGATAGGTTACAGTTGCTATCTGCGCTTTATGCCACGTTCTCAATCGCTTACATTTAACAATTGCGAGTAGAAAGGCTATGATTTAACCTTACATATGAAAAACTAGTGTTGTTTGCAAAGCACTGTACTAAAACTTTATGATCCAAGTCGCCTGATTCTGTTGCTTTCTGGGTATTGCTTTTAAAGCACGGAATTACACATTTCCTCGGCTATAAATTTCTCGCATTGCAATGTCTGTCACTAGTCTGTTTTTAATTTTGACGGAGGTTCGGTCTGTGCCACAGGGGCTTGGACCAGAGGATGAAATCCCGATCAATCATATTTCAAAATTGTGATGTACGCTGCACTTTTTAGTTCCGTAGACAGTTACGTAGTATCTCTATGGTTACTTCGGCAACACAGTGGGAAAAAGGCGGGAAAACTCAGCAGAAGATAGGCTCTCTGTTTACATTAAATTTAACTTTAAGGACGAATGGTACCAGGCAAATACTAACTTTGGATTGGCAGTGGTTGGAAATCAGACGGATTGTCATACAAAGTTTTCCGTTATTTAATTATCACTACAGACCTGCTTCTTGGGCAGAGACATGGCAGATGAAGTAAATTATAGTAAAAACAAATTAAAGGCTATAAACAAATGAGAAGCCCGTACACCGTCACATTCACTATATCACTGTCATTCGTTATGTGAACAGATTACTTGCTCTGTAGAGTACCAATGATATTAGTGATGCTACCAAAAGATTTATGGCGTACGACATGGATCGCAGTTGGCTAAAATGCCCTGTAACGAGTGCTCGAACCCGATGTTTCAACGTAGTAGTTCGACTAATTTGGATCCTAGGAAGCACGAAATGAGAACGGGACAAGCCTTTTAATTTGATGCCCACCATCGAAATGTAGCTTAAAATATACACGAAAATAGAGTGCAGTCTTCAGGTGGTGTATCTTTCCTGTTGCCATTGAGACAACGGTTAGGTAGCAATGAGATACACCTACGTGAAGGTTTTCCTATATACACTATCAATACAATGGCTGCAGGTTGGAACCTCTCCTGCCGAATAATGACGAAGCAACGAAGTCAGTTGGACTTAATGAATGTTGACAAAATTTGTGAGGCTAAAATTTGCAGTTAACTTAAAAGTGTATGTATTTTGTATCACTTAAGTTGTATAATCTTGAGATTTTATTTCACGATCAAGGGACCTGATGTCTGAATATAAGTGTGAGGGACACGACCATAAGGAGCATAGGGCATTATCAAGTGGTTTTGTGTTGATTTACATTATAAATTAGAGTCATTTACTACTTTATGTAGCTTGAAAGTTTTCACATCAGTTTATTCAGGCCGCCCAATACACAATGGTTGAAGGGGGAAGCGGGCCCGTAGCTACGGGGGGGGCATTCAAGGGAAATGCCCCCCAAATTTGAGAATGCCCCCCCCAGATTATTTGCCACTCAAAAAAAATTTATGTATGATATATCGCGATAAGAACTCTTGTGATAGCAGCACATCTTGGCTTCCGTGAGGTACTGCCTACCTTGCTACAGGCAGAAATGGCCATAGATCGTGTAGACCCTATGTGAAAAGTGTGAGTGCTCAGCATCTTCCAATTCTAAAGTCAATGAGTGTGACTACGGCTTTTACTGGTTATCACAGATTATTTTCATCTCCACAACATATAATACACTTTTGTTTTAATACAAACTGTTGATAACCAAATTAATATCTTGTTATTCAAGCAACGCATGTAGCACATTCTGGTATGAGTTCTTTATGATCCAAGAAAAGAAACAAAGCGTAAAAGTAATGGAACTTCTTCCTCTACACTTCTCAAACAAGTCTCAACAGTTGTTTTACTCGTTGCCAGCTTTAGAAGTTGCCTGCTTTTCACAGGTAATTTTTGTCACCCCCACCACCTCCCCCGTTTATTGTGACCACTCCCTTTTACTGTATTTTAGTAGAAGCACAGAGCCCCCCCTGCTATTACAAACCTCCTACAAATAGGCACCCGAGAGTATTTTTTCGTCGCCTTCAAATAATTGTGAATAACGTGAACAACCATGTAGTAAATGTCATTTTCTTCTCAATACGTAACCCTGGTTGGCCGGATTATTTACCTCAGACTTACTCTCCAGAAGCCACAAACTAACCTAAAGTCAGCTAATGCCCACACGCTTGACCCTGGTAATAATCTTACAGCATTATGCAGTCAAAAGCTTCTATACTGCAATACAAAAGCAGATAACACGGTTAATATTGTACAAAGTGCCGCACATGGGCAGGCCCTCTTGGGTCCAAAAAACCTAACAAATGAATAAAACCTACTATATTTTTGTTGGATAGAACAAGCGAAAGGGGGAGGGAAGATTCATAAGTTTCTGAAGAGTTGAAGGGCAATGAACCGATTCCTCTCACGTTCCGGCACTTGTGATGAACAGATGTATTTTTGTATGTAAATGTTAATGACTGATCGCAGGGAATGCAAACCAACACTCGTAAGGTCTTCCGTTAGGCGGTACAGTAGTTATTCGATTATCCGGACTGCGTGATTATGCGTGAGTACACAGGATTTCAACATCATTCCGGGAATCCAAAGTTCTAGATAATCGAAAACACGAAAAAGAACATTTGCGGCTGATGAAATGTTAGGCTGTTCAAAGACATTATGGTACTTTTGAGAAAAGTTGTACAAATTTGTTCATTTGGTTTTAAAATACCGATGGATTGTCGGGTGCACGTATTTTTCATTGGCTTTGCGACAGTGTAATCGTAGGGTTGCCCGTGTGATGTCAGCTTGAATTCGTAGATAGGGTTGCAACAGTACTGTGATGGCTGGCGCTGAGGCCAGTTAAATATGACGATCACTTCGCAGATTTTCGCAGAAGACCAATTCTGCAAGGCCGGATACAGAGGTCCGGATAAATGAGGGTTCGAATAATTGAATAACCTCTGTAACTTAAAAAGGCTACTTTTTATAATACTGGTCGTCTCCATTTCTTTGTAGTTACTGTGAGAAGACATGCAAACCAAAGGAATTAGGCTACTGCCGAATGGAGTACATTCGATACTACACCGTAGCCCTGTACAAAGGCATCAAAGCTGGAACAGAACTACTAACATTACGTGCTCAGAGATTCGTACTTGGAAGGATTTCAAGGATAGATTTTGCCTTTGAAGAGCCAACAGATAGATTCAAACTGCAAATAGCTGCAAAACATGCCAAGCTTTTGACCGCAAAGGATGCCGAATCTGGAAGCGGAGTTTTGAGGATTGTCTCTAAGCTTTACGATATGAAAGGACGGCTAATTTGCGTCACTAAATTTATCGTTTATTTCGATGTTGGGCAATATAAATTTTAAACCGTAGTTATTTTGGGACGATGTGGCCCTATGCCTAAGATTTAGCTTCGTAACCAGTCTGTATATTTGTGAAAATAGGAGAAAAAATGCCTTATCTTTATTTGGTAGAAGTAGCAGTGCATGTAAATTCCTGAAAGTATACTGTTAGTTCTTTCAGGTTATGGTCTCAGACAAAACACAAAATAATGTATTTACAGTAAATCTTAGAATACCAGGTCATGTGCACGGCAGCCATCAGAAAGGAGAGATTGGGTACGACCTAGGCTAGGATCAGTCTCCATCATTTTTGAATATGTTGTGGCATGGAAACGCCTTACACGAGGAGAACCTGTTCAAATTACCTCTGAGTATTGCAAGTAATATAAGGCCAACTTATCTGGTCTACGCTATGTGATATTTGATAAGTTTTGTCTGTTACTCCTGATTAGGGATGGAGTTAATCATCTCGTCCAGAAGCCTTCCATGACACCGCTTCCAAAGGTGCGAGAAAGTGTAATAGGGGAAGTTGTGTTAAGGTGTATTCGTTTTTGTTATGATCACGTGCTCTTTTAATAAAGTTAGAAACTGTTGTGACGCAGGCTGATCTTCCTGCTACATTGTACGTGCGTTTGTAAGACGTCCATTTCAAGTAGTATTTATATCACAAATAGAGATTTTATATCCAATATATAGTATTTTAATTTAAGTAGACCATACGCAGTATGGCTATCATGTCTTACTAGTTAAACTACGCTTAGAAACTGTACAGTGAAGCTTGGTCATATTGTGAATGAGTGATTCTCAGCGTCCTGGAAATTACCCAGAACATTAGCCTCGTATGCAAGCCGAGGCTGCAGCATGTTTGGTAGTAGTGTGATAATGTGTTCAGACTGATGTTCTGCTAAATATCATTTAGGTTGGAAAGCCAGTCGTTAGTCATATGGGACGTCACTGTGGACATGTTGAATTGGACATGATAGGCGTGTAGGTCAACAATAAACAACATGTTGAACTTCAGCCTTAAAACGCGTGACGCAGGGTAAACTTGTGTGGGTTAAGATAGAGCCTGGTAGCAACAGCCTTCCAGTTCTCCATTGTCACAGTGTCTTTCATGCATACTTGGTAACGAAGAGGAAGGCCACCCATCAATCTTCTTCATTCTTTTTTGACAAATTGCTTTTCATTCGGAGTCAGCTGCACAGACCTTACGCAAACTTTACCCGGTCAACAGAGTACTGAGTGGTGGTGTTTTTTATGCCATAATATAATATGACAAAACAACGGCTTTCATCGTTGGCAACGTGAGGGATAATGGTGGTACCTATCAAAAGTACCGTGTACTCTGCAGTGATAAGGTGCAGGTGGTTATGCTTAACAAATAGTTACTTGTTACCGTCGATGTTGAAGGCTTGGTGCAATACTGTGTGAACTTAGTTGGTGCAGGATGAGCGTATTTAGGGACCCACGGTAGATTAGGGACCTCAAGTTAGGAGACTTGTAGATGATGTTAAGACTGAATTAGAACAAATTATTGTGAAGTCTGCAAGTGAGATTAATCATAAACCGTGTGTGGAGTATAATTGTAAGGAAGAATACTGCAATATGGCAATACAGGGGTTTGGCATTATTTCCGTTGTAATTTAGTGGAAAATTGGCTTAGCATAATACGACCATAAAATTCATAACAATTTCTTTCAATCTCTACGCCCAGTCATGCAATCTGGGTCCCTGCGATCGATCCCGTCCTCATTTGGATAAAATTTACTGTGCTTACTGTTTACAAGCATGTTTAGATGTTATGCAAGGATAATTCTCGTGACTTTGGTATAGGTTCAAGTGCGTAAGTGAGACGAGGAAGTTGACAACCAAAACACTATTTTGAGTATGTCGTAGAAACTATGTGCAGTTTTTATGCAATATAAAATTGAAATCATTTTGTCATCGTAGATAGGACGACTCATATTTTTGTCAACCAATTAAAGCTGTTTGTTAGAGACCATTGGTTACCTTTTTGTATTGTTTTTTCGTGTATTTATTCTTTTTATAGTCAGCTACATGCGTTGAATAGATTTTGGGACAGAAAAGATAATTTTGATCATTTGATAACGAACATGGATTTTTAATGAGCCCTGTATTCTGCTGCAACAATAATCATAGTTGCATTGTTTCATAAGATAAGTCAGTATGATTTTATGTATGACATGTCCATGAAATAGACATTTGGATCAAGCTGACTCCATTGTTTTGTACTTTTTGGTCGGTTTTGTGATTTCTACGCATCCTCTTGCTGTTCTTCTTCTTGTTTTTCCTGATCTTTCTCTTGTTCTCCCTGATCTCCTTGTTCTTCCCGATCTTCTTGTTTTTCCTGGTCCTCTTCTTTGTAGTAATTTGCCATGTCACTGCTGGCAGATGGACCTTACAACTTTCTCCGCCCTTAAGCCTGCTTCACATTGGAGTAAAATCCATCGTCAGACAAACGTCTGGTATGTTAAAGGCAGGTTTTTTTGCATGCGAACGCTACTACTTGGCTATGAAAGTTAAAATTTGATTGACATATGCCAAAGCAAATGTCGTCGGAAAGTAACAAAAAAGTTTGTTCTTTTCCGACGAGTTTTCTCTAGTGGTTTCCGACTATCACTTGAATTGCTGGTGCCTCTTTTGTTCTGACGCCGAAATTCTATGATGACGATGACAGGTGCAAATTTTGACAGCTATTTGATACCAAGGGGAGATCAGGTTCCTTAGCAAGCACGGGGTTGTATCCTGGGCATGATAATTATTTTTTGAAGTCTTTAAACAGAAGTGTCACAATCAGAAAGATGGATGTAAACCCCCGTCAACGAATTTCTGACGTGGAATGTTCCGTTTTGGTTGTTTGCTCTCGCAAAGAATGGATCGGGCATGTGAATCAGCAAAAGTAAAGTTAAACGATCTCCTTGCTTACTCCTCCTCTCAAACCTAGCGACGGGTTTTACTCTTATGTGAGCCAGGCTTTAGCGACCATGTGTCACTTAATGACTTGGCGTAAACGTTTCTCGGATAATGTCATCACTATTCAGGGTCATCGATAAACTTAACTGTGTTCAACAAAAGAATTGCTTATATGTGCATAAAGAAGTTATTAAAGATTGAATTTTTAACCTTAAAAACTTATTGAATCCCAAAAACGAAAAATGAAATTTACAACGCAACAGTTTGGATACCACTCAACAATTTGAAGAACTATATTATTAAACTCGGCAATTGTAAGAGTGTTACAAAGTTGTCACTGTTGTTAGTTTTATTTGTCGGTTTTCGTTCAGCTAATAATAAACTAGCTCGCTGGCTCCTGACCCCATTGCAATTTCCCCTCTTTTTCGTTGTCTTCTTTGATCGTCATGTCAATGCTGGCAAATGGTGTGAACGCCTGGCGATCAGGAGTCAATGGCATCCACTTAATGCCTCATATCACTACTGTCTGGTCCCTCCATCTACGCTTTGGGCCCCTCTCATTCCTCTTCCTTCTCAGCGTTTCCACTCTGTGATATCTTTTGCCCTCTTGGCATTATTCGCTCTGTCGAGGTGTCCTGCCTACCCTCCTCTCGTGAACTTTATTTTCTGAACAATGATCCAATTTATTCTGCTTTTTGAACAATGTGCAACACTTGAGTCTTTTTTCAGACGATCTCAATTCTTGTCCCATCTAGTGATATTTAACATTGATATTTTCATACTTTTCTGGGCCATGGCTGGCTTTCTCTCGTAGGATTTTATAAGCCGATGTCCTTTTGTGCCATATTTGGGTTCTTGGAGAGAGGAGGCTAACAGAGCTATGAATCTTTCGATAACCTAAAATCATGCGTTAATATAATGTGGGATATGAACATTTTCCTAGTAGTTGATAAAGCAATTTGCAAGAAAAGTTATGTGTCGATAAAAACAGAAGAACATCACTAATGAAGCACGTCCTATTAAGCAGGGTGACGGTGTTCTTGATCTTTCTTTTTTAACATTACGGTACCATAGAAATTCAACCTGTTAATAACCCTAGTGGAATGTCTTTTTTTAAAAAAAAGCAGCTATATCTTTACTATAATCCTTTTGTTTTAATAGTAATAAGCTCTTATGCACTTTCTTTGTGAGTTTACTGTTGGGGAGTTGCTCATTGCAAAAGGGGCTCCTTCCAACAGGAAGTTTGATCGCATGCGGCATATTTCGAAAGTCCTGGAATTTGAAAGTGCCCTGGAAAGCCGTGGAAAGTCCTTGGATTTGTTATATACTTTGAAATAGCCCCGCAACAGTTCTGGAATTGCCACAATGTTTGACCCACAAGTGGTCTTTTGAAGTTTATTTGAATTAAGTTCTCATGCTTTTGCCTCGGCAGAAGTATTTCATATAATGGGTTACAAGGGAATGAGTCTCAAATAATGTAACTACGAGTCTCAACATAAAAGAAAGAAAATCCTTACTTTGAAGACAAAGAGAATTCGTTTTCTCATTGGGCCAATTTCATTTAATTGTTCATAAGAAGAAAGCAGAAAGAGTACGATTCTGAGCCAAGGAAGCAATACTGCGCGAGAAAGAAAATGATGCTACTAGAAAGAAACGCCTTTGAACTATTTCGTTAGACTTTAGGTAAGTTTAAAGAACACTGTATTATTGAGGAGATCCGCTTTACTATTCCAGTCTTAAAATCGTTGAGTTTTCCTTATAACTTTTCTGTTAGTAAATGCGTTAGAGGGTGTCGGTTGTTAGATAGGGTAAACATTTTTATCCAAAAATTTGTTGTTTGGGGGCAATAAAGAATTAAACTAGACATTTAGGTTTTAAAACCATCGATTTAACACCATCCCACCCCACCCCGCTACAAAAGAGCAGGGGAGAGTACATGCTAGTTTGTTTTAGTTGTGATGTAAATGCTTCTTAAAATTGCATAAGCTTGTTCGAAAAGATGGTGTGTCTCAAAGTAGGATCGGCCGGTCACTGAAAAGAAGTCTTGAGGAACACAAGCTGCCTCAAAACATCTTTTTCTCATACTCCAGATGTTTACTCAAGAGACACTGTGTGTGAGTGCCCGGCAAAGGTATGCTGTTTCTAAAAGACGACTCTTTTCTCTATTTAATGAAATCTAAAACGATGAAATATAAAACAGTGGAATCTGTAGAGAATTGTGGGATAGGAAACCTTATGTTTCCATATATGGTAACCTATTGTTAAAGTAGGAAATTTTTGATGCCATTCATTTTATGTATAAATTACCTGACCTCTTGAAGTTCAGTAGGAATTAAGAATCAGGAATTAAGAATCAGGAATTAGGAATTCGGAATTCGCGTAAGAATTAAGTCAAGTCGATTAATCACTCACATTAGAAACCATTCATATTTACCTTAGCTTACCTCCTGACAACTTTGGGATTTTGTTCTTCAGGGTCCTCTGCAGGTCATCAAGGAGCAGATCCACCTCATCATCAAGCTCTTCGAACTTCTCTGATGACATTGTAATTGAAATTACTCAGTCAAATCTGGGTTCCAGATAAATCTTTTCCTTTATAGTGGCACAAGTTCAAATAAAAACAAGCTTAGTAACTGAAAAACTAGGTATGGTCAAGCCAACGAGCATGAACGTCCCCAGTGTATAGTGCGATATTTGGAGGAACCCTAGTGAACAAGAAACACAATTTTCGTGTCACGCTGTTTTTAATTTAATTCCTCGATATCAAATGAAGCTCGATGTTCCTTGCATTTCCTCCTTACAGTATTTCAGTGTAAGTATTTACGTTCCATAGCCTAGACTATGATAAACATGAGATAAATCGAGTGAACCTGCGCTTGTACCAGTGTTTTTAGAGGAATGTTGTCAAGAATTATGCTGCAATAGTTGATGTAAGATAAATGAAAGAAAAATGGCAGCCAAGAAGCCTAAATAGTGCTGCGTGTAATCAGGCATAAGCTTATGGGGCTGCAGGCCCTACCACGCTCATTTTCCCTCTAATACCTGAACAAATTCTGATTCATTTGACCAAAATGATGACGTTGGTGATCATAATGTTCCATCTTAACTGCTCTCGTTAGATGTAAGATCACTTGATCTAATACGGTTTCTCCATTTATTTGCTAGATGCTCTCTCGGGCTTCCCAAGAAATTCTCTCTCTGTCTGCCTCTGTCGCTCTTTCCCTCTATCTTCCCAGTCAGCACCAATTTTTTAGGCCTTCCTTCCTCATAAAGTGTGCTAAGAACTCTAGCTGTTATCTTCGTATTGTCCTCAGAAGGCTTCTTACCTTACTTACTCTTTGTAGTACCTCCTCGTTTGTTTGAACCACATTTCATCTGAATACATCACGCTCCTGATAATAAAGTGAGAAACTATTTTTATTCATAAATCTTCAGTATAGTTAGACAAATTTTGGAATAATTGTTAAAACTTTAAAACTCTCCCCAATAACGAAGGTTGACATAAGGTTCAACTTTAAGGTTGGGCCAATTTTTTTTAACCTTATCTGGAGTAGACTATTTCTGGTTTACCAAGAGAAAGGGGGCCTAGAGAGCCCTTAAATCTTTAAATTGTTACAACTTACTGAAATAAAAGCATTCGCTCTAATTTTTGCTTTCAACGTCCCCCAAACATTCATTTTATAAATCGTTACATAGAATATATATACATATATAATACTTTCCCTTAATATTGGTAAAACTTAAAGGTCACTGTATGACAAGTCCGAAAAATTGAAAATTTGAAAATGGTAAGTAATTTCATGATAATTACATTGATTATTGTGACAGACACTTGTTAAAACGCTTTGGCTTGTTTTCTGTTTCTTTAGTCAATTGCTTCGACTTTCAACAAATTACTTCCTGTCAAACATAAATAATTAGCAAAATGATGCAAATTGAAAACCACTTAATGAATTTCATGGTTTGTTTCTTCAACAAATTAAAAAACTGATTCTTAAATCACATGCAGAGAAGCAAAAACGTGGAAAATGATATTTTTGCCATATGTAGTAAGGAAGGAATAAGCGTCCAATAGTTTTTGTTGAAGAAATGCCTTTTATGGGAAGACGTTCCACTAAATTTCTGGAAAAAATCATAATATATTTCAGCACAACAGATAAAGCCGTTATGGAGTCATGAAAACTTGTTGATGCTTAAGGGTCTCCTATTCCACCACGCCACCCTTGGAAGGGTTAAAGAGCCAAAATTAGGAAATTTTATGATAATTTCTGGACCGGTCTTTCTGAACATAAAAAACTCAATCTTGCTGAAACTGAGTCTACTCTAAAGTATAAAGAATTCCTTTCAACCGAAAGTTGTTTTAAGTATGCATAAATCAAGAAATTTCTATCAATTTTAAGGTACAGACTGCTCGTTGAGATACAGGTAAAGCCACAAGAAGCAAATATAGAAATAGGAGACGTTATATTTTAACAAACAGTTTATAGTTATTTATCCTTAGCTTCAAAGATCTGCAGCACATTACGGTTAAAAAGAAG
The DNA here is from genome assembly GCA_010016025.2 of Alatinidae sp. Z8VKAUB7J3. Lineage (NCBI taxonomy): Eukaryota > Metazoa > Cnidaria > Cubozoa > Carybdeida > Alatinidae > Alatinidae sp. Z8VKAUB7J3. Next base: position 92,407,619 of record JAAAKM020006971.1, read on the forward strand.
TGGTTGAAAAATGATGCGATGGCCCTCCCAATCTTCATTTAGTACTTGCGTTAGTTTGAGAAAAGCCTATTTTCCTTTGTCTATTCTTTCAAATTTTTAATTAAAAAAGTTCGTTATTGTACCAGAATTTAAATATTGCGTGGCTCACGTAAGTAACACGGACTTTAAGACATGCCTCGACAAAAAACGACGATGATAAAACGCCTTACCTAGTCAATAGTTTTAGTAGCTGAGTTTGAACTCTGCGGTGACCTTTCCTAAGAAAATTGTAACAACAAGGGAGGCTCTGAAGTCCTAGAGTTGTGTCCAATATATTATATTATCCAAAACTTATTTAACGGCAATTTGTTACAGTGTAAGCATTGCTTACAGGACCTTTCTAAAGTACTGGCTAGGGCTATCCACGACTAGTCGGTGATCATTGTAGCACATTCTGTATATATATGGAGATCACGCTGAGCACAATACGACATCGTGTGAATAAACTAGTAATAACATAATAAGGGCTAACTATCAACATATTACTTCTTCGTTTGGTTAGTGTGCTAAAACTTGGCGGAGCTGGACTAGAAACCATCGATAGAATCTGCTTTATACTCTGTATGAAACTATGCTTTTTTCCTGTCTTTTCTCCTTTTGT
>JAAAKM020006971.1:92415811-92428775 GCA_010016025.2 Alatinidae sp. Z8VKAUB7J3
GGTCAAGCGGGGTAACGTGGGGGTAACATATAACTATATGCTAACTGCTCACTTGGTTTATCGCACACCATGCATACTCTCTGCCTTTTTATCTCCTCATTCACATTCCTTTACCATTGCCCACTACTAACTTATATACTGTGGGTGATATATTTACATATTACGTACTCAAAAATATCTCTCAATTTGAACCACCGCACTGCACATCAACAAATTTTTTCTTCATTCCCCCTTTCTCGTACGTATTTTTAGCCCTCTTCCCAAGATGTTGATAAAAGTAATCGTAACATGTCGAGACGGTCTAGAGTGTTTTACTGTGTATAAAAGTGGAATGCATTTTTGCTGTAGTAACTAGCTTACGGCAAACTAAACTTTGGTGATACTTTGCTCCACATCGACATTGGGAAATCGTCATGGTCTTTAACTAATGGATACAGAGGATGTTGCTGTTAAATTGAAGAACCTTATTTGGGTTATATCAGTGTACCCTTGGGTGCCGTTGGGGGAGTTGGAAAAATCCAAAGAAAAAGTAATGTTTAGAATCAACTTAAACTCCCTAAACGTAGGGTAATACAACACAAACAATAGCCAGTTATTCAACGTCATGGCAGTCTCCTACATGCCTTACAAGATTCTAAAAAATGTTCTCCTCGTCCTCCTGCTCAATGACAATATTATTGCTAACATGTGTAATGTTCGTCTTCACACTTCTTCGAGCCTCACAAAAGGCCACCCTCATCTTTTAATATGTGATTTTCACATTTTGATAAAGACATATTCAACTTACCCGCCAAAGTACCTCCTAAAAAAATTGGCATGGGGGGGAGATTACGTAAAAAGTAATAGGTGGGGGGGGGGGTTGGAATAAGAATGTCCCGGGTGCAAAATTTTTGAAAAATTAGTTAGGGGGATACGTCTATTAGGCACCAAAGAGTAGATGATGACCAACGCTTGCTGTTAGCTCCATAACAATGATGACACCCAGCCCGGATGCTCGATTCGACCCAGTTTGGCAAACGTGACTTCCCATAAAGTCCAAGTTTCACCCAGACGTCAATTATAGTCGATTCTAATTGCTTTGAAGTATCTCAATTTTGAGTGGGAAATGGTAATTCCTGTTAGTAACGGGGATGATTGGGGCATGAAATCTGCGGCATGCTCTCCGTTGTTTTTAACTTTAGGAAAATTGAACTTTTCAGTAAATGAACCTAGAACTTTGATCTGTAAAGTGTTCGTTAATTTCCCTCGCTAGTGTAACAATCAGCGAGTCCTACCACTGACAGTATAGTAGGCGGGGGAAGGAGGCGACATGACACCGCCACTCTTTGACGAGGTGAAAATACCTTTTGTCCCCCGCTTTTCGGACGTTCGTAAAGTCCCTAAGTCTACGAGTACAGGAGTTGCAACTTTATAGGTATCTTTTAATTACATACTAAAAAGAAGTGTTTTACCATTTTAGAATAAGACACAGAGTACAAGGTGCTCCGAACACCTGAACTAACAGTTGATGACCGCACTTGATACCGAAGGCTCTGCAATCTGCCCCCCTGTCAAAACTAATCGAGTCTCTGAAGAGTATGCTCATGCATTGTTCTTTCAAGCGAAGGCATTGCAATTATTTGCCTGTTCTACTCGTTACCAATTTCTTGATATGAAAGAAATTCGGAAACTTACTTCGTTTTTTATAATTTCTTGCTCAAGTGCCAAAAATATAGACAGGTAGACGTTGGTCAGCGACATTGGCAACAATACCGTAGCCTGCGTTGAAGACTCCAATAAATGTCTTCGTTGATAAGGATAATTTACGTAAAATTGCTTTGTAAAATTGCTTTTGAAAGTAAAGACGTATTATGGTCGGGCAGTACCGAACTTTGCATTACAAATCAATGGATTGAGGTTCGATTTAAAGCAGAGATAACAAAATTTACCTTCTTTACGGGCCGGTGAAATGAGTACCAGTAATGCTAGGAGGAGTGGTGAACAACACTTAACCTGGGATAGGAACAACGCCCACCCCTACCACACTGCTTCTCGGCCTTTGGCTAGGATCGTATTTGGCGTCTGTTGAACGTGCCTCGTGGCTTGTTTCCCCACCTGGCAGCCTACACTGAGGGGAGTCGCCGATGGATGCTGATGGATCTGTCAAAGAACAATCGTGAGAAATGAGACCAAAAGTTGCAATTATTTTGGAGTTAAGACAGTCTGGTCTAAGTAACGAGAGGTTTATTGCTTAGTGTTGTAACTTCAGTTTTAAAAAATTATGCCCATCGCAAGTTTCTTTTGCCAGTACAGTGCTGTGCAGTTCAAACGATCACCTTTGACACCTGTAAGTAAATTTCCTGTACGTTGTAACGGAATCGCACCACGTCCTTGGTTATACATACATAATTATATATGGGCGGCTTTGAGGCTGTCTGTTATGGAATTTGAGAGCTGTTTCAGTGCTTTCCCATCGAAACTCGTTCATTCAACATAGAGTTCTAAATAAAATGGTAACTCTTTTCATTATTTGGATTTATGAAAATGCCTCACTTGGGCAAAATATTAACCTCGTCCTCAAATCACACTTGCGAACTCTTGAAAGATCTGAAGAACAAGTAGTACCTACAGCGACGATTTTGCTCATATTCAGACTGAAATTTCGGAATATAAGTGGGGAAACATGATAAATCCATCATCAGATAGTGACGAAAACTCTAAAGGGAACACGACTGAAAGTGTTAGGAAAGTGCCATTATTCTTACACAATGTAATTCCTATGTTCGAGATAGGCATTAAAGTGGTTACCTTGTTGATTGTGTTATCATCTGGGATCTACCATTTTACGAGGATAATGAAATCGCGTAAGTCTAAATAGAACTGTTTATATAGTATATGTATAAGTCTCATATAATGTTAACCGAATTTACGGCTCATTATTTACTGTTTGTGAGATATAGAGGTTGGTGGTGAGGTACTTTTAAAGCTCATTCTCAGGTGGCTCAATTTATTCAACTCATGCTACTTTCGGTATAGGCCTAGGGAAGTTTCACCAAGAACTAAGCGCTGCGGAAATCCCTAGCACGTTTTCAACAGAGAGTGCTTCATCTTAACTTATTGCTAGCAATTAAACAACAGAGAAAGTACACATAAAGTACGCGCAATACTGTGCATTCATTCTTTAAAACAATGAACAAGAAAAAACCGACCTGGACGTAAAAAGCAAAACAACAGTTATATTAAGTTACGTTCGTGCAAAATGATACTCAAATGATAGATATGCAGTGGCTATGAAAAACAATACACGTACAATGTTATCCATAGATCATAAGTCTGACATAAATTGGTATATATAATACAGGTCTGTATTAATATACAGTTCCTGTATATATTGTCTTTAGCTCCATCTCCATGTGCAGAAAATAGTGCATATGAGATATTGCAATGCAAGATACATAAAAATCAGTGAACTCACTATTTATTTCTTTTCTGTCAACATGAAGAATGCAAATGGGTAATAATAAATCTAGAGGTTTCATAGTGGAAAAAACGTTAATTAAATCCACGTTAATTAGATGTTGACGTTAATGTTTGAAGCGTTAGCTTCAAGGTAGCGCTAATTTGATTTGTACAAAAAATTTATACAAATATGGGCCCCTGTAAAATTTTCCTTGGCGGCAACATGTTGAAATCTGAAAAGGAAACATTTGGTTGTTTTGCAGTGTCTATATATAGATTTTGTTCATAAATTTTAGCCTCTTTGTTTTACAATTATACCACAATACCTAAGCATTGTGTGACTGGCTATTCACAGGATTGGAGGTATATGAAATTTTGAGGGAAATGACAGCTAGGGATACTTGTCAAAAAGGGCCAGTTTAAATCATTTACTTTTAAATTCAAAGACAAATAGACAAATACAGAGAAGACAAAATTGACACTAAAATCTTCACCTTAGCTTTTAAGCCTTGATGGCTCAATGGTTAAGGCGTTGGTTTAGTAATCATGAGGTCCCGGGTTCGAATCCGGCCAGCTCCATTAAAGAACGGGAAAGTAAGACTAACGACAAACGTTTTACTTTTATGTTTTGTTTCTTGCATATGCATTACCATCCTAAGATGTCACCTAAAGCACTTTTAATGTTAGTGGTACATATGAAAGTGTGTGTGTAGTGGGGGAGTGGCCTATGCTGCCTGGTATATTTCCTGATCGGTCAGTAATCTTCTCTTTTTTTTCATTTAGTGTCTGATATTTATCTACGGCAGGGTTCCTCTGAAAGTATATTACTTCCCTCGGGCTACCAAACTTTGAAAGTACCCTCTGGATGCATCAGCCGTAGAAAATTTATGTATCCTTTATTTAATTCTGGTGTTTTGACGCAAGAAAATCGAAACCAACACGCTTTAAGCTTTGCGAAATCAAGGATTTTGCCAAGAGACTTACCAACTAATAGTCACTGTAATAGAAAATTCCACTTAACCTTTAGCGGTATCTTGGATCCGCTATTATCCACCCTCTGTACAATCTCAAATACCTCCCTAAGCGGGTCCCTCGATTCCCGTTATGAAATAGTAGTCTACGGTATCTTTGAAGGTCCCCTATAGTTAATATTCAAACTCTTTAGACATTTAAGCCCGAAGAAAACAACACGTTTTTATAGTACTTTTGACCGCTGTGTTTTCCAGTAGCTGCAAACGATAAACCATCATCTCACGTCAGTTCCCTCAAAGGCAAGAAATTAATAGCAACGAGCCCCAATCATGTTACATGTTACCACTTAGTTTTTATTCTATAGAACCTGATTTGGGATTGTTAGTTGCGTCAATACGGCAATTTTGGATTGTTTCTTCTACTTAGTTTGAATTCTTTACTTTACCAGTACCGGCACTTGGTTGTTATTTGTATTAATTAGGACATTTTAAATTGTTAACCTACTAGTATGTGCATTTTGGGTTGTTATTGAGACCCATATCGGTATTGTGAATTACTGATTGATTGGCCTTAAAGTTCAGATACTTTTGTAGAAAGACGGTAGAGTTTATCACGTCTTGAGTCTCTGGCTTTTTGTGAGCTACGTTTCGAGAGGAAGTTCTTCCATCCTCAGACTGCCTGATTTGAATTATATCACTGTTTTTATGACGTTAAGTTGCGGACCCCCGAGAAATCTAGGTTTTTGAGGTGGCCCCATGCCGGTTTTGTGTTTGTTGTGTTTTCTTTTTAAGGACTGGATGCCATATGTGTGGAAGTTGATTGTTGATGTGGCTATGATGGTGTAAGGTGTGGATAGCTTCTTCAATCTTTCTGGCGGTTTTATGGACTTCTTTCTTCATAATTTGGTTGTTTTCGCAGTCAAAAGTGTGTCCTTCCTTCCATCAATGTTCTGCGATCTCTTGACTCTTGATATCTCCCTCTGCAACGGCTTTGCTGTATTCTTTCTCCCTCTGACGTAAAGAAAGTTTTTCCTCACCAAACTCTACCGTCTGTGGCAAAGACTGAGTTGAAGTGTTAGCATTTTCTCTTGTAGAGTTTACTGGAAAGAAGTTGTATCTTGAATATTGAACAGATCTGTAAGCATCGGGTAAATCAATAATGCAGTGATATTGCGGGAAAGTTAAGAGCTGACATTTAGAATGTATGTAATCGTTGCAAAGGTGATATTACAAACAAAGTAGTATTTCCAGCATCAGTGGTGTACAGCAGTGGCTCTTTACAGATGGTTGAGAACGTATGTTTCTGAGGGAATACGTTGGGTAGTGAAGGAGTGTCGAAAGGAGTAGGTTGGAGAAAATTTTGGGGGGTTGCTTCCTCTGTTAACTAGCAAAGTTTTGTCGATTCAGGCTCGAGGTAGGCTGTATGAAGATTGTTTCAGAAGTGTTGTGTTGTATTGAAGTGAGACAAAACCAGTAAAGCGGAGTGATCCTTGAAGTGGTATTAAACTCAGGAGTCTTTGCTTATGAGTTCATCGCTGTCACGAGACCAATGCTTTTTATAGGACCATCTAATTCTACCCTCAGGCTTTGCAGTAAAGATCGACATTAGTAACATTGAACCGACTCTCTTCATAGTATCTGATATCTGGGGCGTTTGATTACAGACGAGAAGCTTTAATTTTGGTTCCCGTCATTACTTTAGCTCTAGCAACATATACATAAGGTATATGTATCCTAGACCTAAGATTACATACTTAGCGTGCTGTGGGCTCTTGTTGTCAAAACATGGCACGTACATTCTTGTGCATTATTACGGATGATGTTTCGTGCGATGGTTCTGATGCTATGCAAAAAATGTCACCGTTATGATTTTATTATTATCCTGTTACGTTCGTGCCTGCTTCCTAAAATCATATTATCACGAAGTGTAATCTGTGAGGGCGCTTTACCCAAACGGATGCTTAATGCAGAGGGATACCGTTGCTGTCAGATGTAGAGCCTTTTAAACCACACAAAATCCTCACAGGCGATAAGAGATATTCAAAGATAGAAGATGTCAAAAAGTGAGCTTTAAATTCCACTGAAATTTTTGAACTGTCTCCAAGCCACCCACCCCCAAAACCCCAACAGTTTAGAACCCCCGTTTAAAGTCGCGGGCAAACCCAATCATGCCACATCTTGGTACATACCCAAAGAACTCGATCATTTTACCACAGGTATTTAGAATCATACTTCCCATGACCATGATTTCCGCAGAAACGCTCTTCAACTATGTAGTGGCCAAACAGGTCCTCGAGGCCGTAGTAGTGTTCGAGAAAAAAGTCCTGGAAAAGGCGAAGCTCGGTTTGTCCGCCCAAAAAGTACGGGGAAAAACGATCGCTAATTTGATGGGTCTTGTTATGCAGCTTGCGATATTAAGTATCGTGTTATTACCGGCTCTGTTACAATTATCCTTTGCTGAGGTGCTTCAAGGCAACTTTCGTCTACTACGAGGGTCTTTTAGCCTACCCTGCCCACAATACAAGCGTTATTTCCATTATGTGGTATAAACCTGTACCTAGTTTAGATGAAATAGGAATGTTATAATGTGTTGTAAGTTTTCCTTGTTGCCATCGCCAATCACACCCACTTTACCACCTTTCTTATTGCGGCTCCTTTGACAATGAAAACATTTAAATATGATGTAATGCCTTCCCAGTTCTCACCCATTAACAATAAGGAGTCACAATAGTAATATTACTTGTATGTTACGTTTTCAGGTATATAACGTCTCTACGTGGTCATGTACAATCAGTCTATCAGGTATGGACTAGCATTCTAAAATGTGTGCATTTTATTCCCGATTTTTTTTGATAAGCAACTCTGTTTTAGCTTAAATCTCGACTTGTATAATTTTTACGCTTAAAACAGTTCTGAGGTTGCGTTACTAGTTGCTTGTTGTCAGTACTAGCGTGTTTGTTTTGAACATGAAATATGGTGCGTTGTGACGATATGGGATCCTGTGACGTCTCTTTGTGTTGCAATTTGGGGAGTCGACTAATGTCAAAATCGACTAGGAGCATCTTCAGCAAAGGCTCTTATTTGACGTATAAAATAGCCTAGAAATTACACAATTGAAATTTTAACTTGCTTACTGAACCAAATTGCCGATAATGGATAATCTTAAACTTTCTCTCACACTATGAGTTAAGTTGCCCGGAAGCAATTGCTTATAAAAACATCTTGTACATTCGTCTATTGATACGTTACCGGTAAGGAAATGATACTGTATCAGACGCGAGAAAATACATGTAAACAATGAATTTATGTGGAAAGAAAAAGTGTGGTTCTGATGGAAATATAGAGTAGCTGTGTAAGTAATCCACATTATCAAACAACCGCAAGAGAAATTTTTTCCCGGCCGTGGTGGAGCCAGTTTTACTCTATGGATCGACCACTCGGGACTCTTTGCAAAGACCAGATGAAAAAACTTGATGTTACCTTCACCAGGATGCTTAGGGCGATCCTAAACAAATCATGGACTGAACATCCCACAAAACCAGAACTGTACGGAACATACCGGCAATAAGTGATACAATTGTAGGAAGACGAGTGAAGTTCGCTGGTCATTGCTATCGTAGTAAAGATGAGTTAATTTCTCCCTGCTACTATGAAAGCACACTCACGGACATACATCAATAGGGACACCGTGCAAAACATATGTGGATTTGCTCTGCGAAGACTCTGGACTAAATGCCCAAGAGCTGCAAACAGCAATGCTGGATCGTGTCTTGTGGAGGAAGCGATTCAGAGTGGCCCGGGCAATCCGCCCCTCTCGATCCGGTGTAAGTAGTGGTTGCTATAGAATGAAATAGATATCATGTATCAATGAGTGTTTTATGTTCCCGTATAACAACAGACATTTTTAATGACGACATGAAAACTAATGCTGCGATTCTCCTTGAGATCATCAATAGAGTATTTAAAAATGTACTGTGCATATAACCCTATGCGTAATGGGCACGTGTTAGAGGACGAGCTAGTTACGTAAAAAGAATTGTGGGAACAAACAAAGAGCAAAACGTTTTCTAATTTTTGGAAATCTTTAGATGTACTTAAATGTGAAAAGTCGAGAGTTCGCTTCGTAATTTGACAAACAAAATGGTTTACGGGTGCTTTTCAACAAGGGGTGCTTTTCAACAAGGGGTGCTCTTCAAAAAGGGGTGCTTTTCAACAAGGAGTGCTTTTCAACAAGGGGTGCTTTTCAACAAGGGGTGCTCTTCAACAAGGAGTGCTTTTCAACAAGGAGTGCTTTTCAACAAGGGGTGCTTTTCAACAAGGGGTGCTTTTCAACAGGGGGTGCTTTTCAACAGGGGGTGCTTTTCAACAGGGGGTGCTTTTGGGGGAAATCCATTATATAAAAGGAAATTTTATCGAGAAGTGTACTACAGCAAGAGCACTTACTCACGGAAATTCGTTATACCGGCACCTTTACTCTTAGCTTAGTGAATTATCCCCTTCGCACTACAGTTTAAGCGTTTTGCTTACCTCTTTTATTCTGGAATAACATACTCAACTAGGCTACTCGGATACTTAAAAAAAGATATTTATGGATGCGGTGCGTAGATGATTATGCACTTCTTCGTTTGTCAATGTATAGGCATTTACTATGTGTTATTTATATTTCTTTTGTAGATTGCTTGGTCTGCAGATAGTCGCTTACTCTGTAGTGGAAGTGCTGATAGTACATTGAAGGTAGTTCTTTTTGTGATTAACAAATTCTGGCAAATTGAAGAAATTGAGGGGCGTGTATTTGTAGGCCGCCCCTGCTTTACATCTCAAGTAGTGATTAGTTATATGGCATCTAAATCCTGGTGCCGTTTCTTTGCGGAGTGTGTTTAAGATCACGACGAGCCTCAGCTCACATAAAATATTTTTGGCACTATCGCTTAAATTTGCTCCTAAAGCAAAGAAGATTAAAAATCTTGTTTGATGGTGTTACCACAGAATTGAACATTAACCCGCAGCATTGAGATATGACGGAATTGATATAGTTTTTCACAATCGCTTCTGAAAGGTATTCCTTACTTCATATTTGTCTCTTGTATCTCAGAAGGATAGGATAGGCGACTTCATTACGTTTGTAGTTGATAAATGTGACGCGCCAGTTTAACTGGCTAGCACGAGGCCAGCATATAAAAAGGTTGTGATGTCAAAGTAATGTTGCTCTTTCTCTTTCTCTTGATTAATTGATATGTGTTCAAGTATCTTTATATCTTTCAAGAAAGCTGATCGCTCATTAATATATTTATATTTTTATTATTGTTATTACTATTATTATTTATATTATTCATATATTTTATCGGATTTACAGAGCAATATTCAATCCATAATGTTAGTTACATTCGATAACATTGCCCCAGTGGCGGATCCAGCAGTTGATTGTAGTCTCGGTGTGTGTAGTAGAAGGAGGTGGGGTTAAATCCTCCAGGAGGTTAGTTGCATTGATTTTCATCTTCCATCGTCCCCCAGTTTAACACATCCGCATTGTAATCATTGTTACTGCACATTCTGAAATCAACAAAAAAACTTATAGTCTTAGCTTTTGCCAGGATGACAAACGCCGAAGTCTATTTGACAGGGGAGTGGCCGGGATGGTCCCACTTGGACCTGCTATTGTAGGTCCGCCTATTTGCGCTCCCAGACAGTCCTCCAAATAATGCTTATTTCTGTATGGATCTTCATAGAATAGATCTACAAGGTCTTTTACAAACTTCTGAAGCAGTATATATTTGTGTGCTATCAAGATGTCATTAAACAGTGAAGAAAAGCTGGACTTTGTACGCTATAAACTGATAGTAACAAATAAGTTTAATTTTCTCGTGATAATTGTGCCAGTTATAACTTTAGAAACGCTTCCAAAAACAAGCCACTCGTCAAATTGAAGCCCTCGTGAAAGGGGATACGAACGAATAAGCCTAGATCTTACTTCATTGATTTTTCGAGCTAAGACTACTATTTCTTACGAAGAACATTGTGAGAGACAAAGCTTTCCTCTCGTACAAGTATATGAACACCTTTCTTACCCATTGCTCGTAGATATCTAAAGAATCGGTAACTTACTTTAGAAAAGGAGTTGATGTAAAATTTATAATAATATCCTTTTTCTTTGTAGGTATGGGATCTCAAAAGGAAGAAGCTGTTGTTTGATTTACCTGGACATGCAGATGAGGTAAGAATTCCTCTTTCTGTCGTCTAATTTGTTTGAATTTATATATCTAGCTTTGGTGGATCAATTTACAAATCGGTGCTTCTAAAAATCCTTTATGCAGCTTATAAATTTCTAGTTTCGAGTGGAAAGCCAGTGTTTGATACCATGGACGTGTGTGGCACTCCGGCTGGCGACTATCCGAAGCAATGCTATACAACGTGATTTTATCAGAGGTCACCTAGCTCAGTTGGTAGAGCGCATGCCGCGAAAGCGTGGGTCACGGGTTCGATCCTCGGTGGTGACATATTTTCTATTCTCTAGTGTTCTTTGCAAAACTAACAACGGGATTTGTAGGACTAAAGAAAGAAGGACGTAGGTCCCAATCATTTTTTCTACAATGGAAGGATTGGAAACTAAATGGAAGATACGAGAAATATTGCTGCTCCAACGACATACACTAGTTGATCGGGGGCTCGATCCTGGAAATCTTCCTTCATTGCTCTTTTGTTGATCACTAGGTTAGGCATCTTAATTAGAAACGTAGGCTGTGGTTGGACGTTTGACCTTTCTTTAAAATTAATATGGAGAATGTTTTACTCTGATGTTGAAAAGATTTGAGAGGAAGTTAAACTGCGGCTATGTGGCAGGTTTGGAAGATTTAGATAAGTGCTCTATAATTCTTGTTGTCGAATTCCTGCCACTTGCCCAAGTAAACTTGGCACTACTACGAAACGGGTCAGATGTTTTTTACTACTGATTTTCAATGCAATACTTAATAATTCGTTGGAGAAGTTAGATTCTTTGAGTATTCGCCTGGTGCTGCGATGCTTTCTTAATGAGTGGACATATCATGTAAGCCCCAAAATACAAATGAAAGTTGCAATCAAGATACTAAATTTGTTGACGTCTACTAAATATGAATAATGAGAGTGCTTTTATTCTTCAGCTTCATATATTCGCTGATGTAACTTACAGAACCTGTAATTATTATTACAGTGTTGGCTGCTTTCATAAAGTATACCGTCCATGTATTGATTATGATCCTAATTAGTATTGTGATGTTCGACATCCAAACGTGTTTGACGATTACAGTAAATAACTCAGTAACTTAAAATTACTATGACTGCTTTCACTTGAGTTAACTCCAACGATAGTGATGCTGTTGTATTTGATGAAACCCAATTCTAACATTTTAAAAAGGAAAAGCTGAGTTTGCAACGTGGAGTTATTCAATGTTATGTCAGTTTGTGGTTTGGCTTCCTTTCAAAGAACTGAGACTCTACAAGCTAGATAGAATTCATTCAGTCAGTACGTGTACAGAGTGTTTCACAAACATTCCATCATTATACTATGTGTCTACTACTGTCTTTGCCCACAACAAAATTACTTCAAGGGTTGTCCTCACCTCCTGAGTAATGGCAAATGAGAAAACTGAATAAACAGTTAATATTGTTTTGTGCTTTTTCCGTATATGCTAGTGGGTTCCTCTTCCGTTGTATTCAAACAATGGAGGCCTTTTAAAAAGCCTTACAAGTTGTCATAGTAGAAGTTGCTGCTCGCTCCGTTCAGCGTATGGCCTAAAATATAGGACTCATCATAAAAAATATATGATATTTAGAAAATTATCTTATAATCGTATTTCATTTGAAGCCGCAAACTAGGTCTTCTAGGGGTCAAGAAATTGGAGACTAGGCTATTTGCTGGTGCAGATCCTTATAACCGATTACAGTTTCAAAAGTCGATAAGTCGCTAAATTGTTAGAGTCTGTGAAGCTTTAATCAGACCATATTGAACAATACATCACTATGAGGAAAATCGAGGTGAGCCTACTTGTAATTAAGGTGTGAAGTCAGAAGAACTATCTGTATCCTTTATCTAATATCTTTCCTTGTTTTCAATCACGTGTAATCAAATAACACTTGCCGTATAATCGGAATTGCTATCTTAGTTAATGACAGAAAAAGATAGGCAACGAGTTTACTTGTCGGAATACAAAGACGTCACACGACGGATCACCTGTCGGACGTGCGAGTGAGTTCTTTTCCACTGGTCTATGCCGTTTCCTCGATTGTAATCGTCTTAGAAGGATAATTAGTGCTAAAATGCTAATATATTAAGGATATTTTAAGAAGGATGATCAGGTTTGCTTACCTTAAAAGTAAAATTCATTTCATTTACATTTCTCCTTTTTGCTTGTTTTAGCACAACCATGTTGGCATAACAATGGTGAGGTATAGAAAACGTAAGGGACGCTTCAAATCTATGAAATGAACAGAATCATTAAGGAGTGATGAAATAATTATCCGAGTCTCCAATCACTATTTTCAGTATGATCAGGAGAAAATTTAATAAATCTCATTCTAGA
>JAAAKM020006971.1:92428875-92468715 GCA_010016025.2 Alatinidae sp. Z8VKAUB7J3
GAAACCAATTGCCCATCTCCTCCTCTTCAAAGGATGATGTTGTTGAAAGTTGAACTAAGCTGTTAGGTACTTTTCATCAATGGGAGTGTCATGTTACAGTTATCCTCTTTAAGCAAAGAGATCGTAGACTTACAAAGATGTGTTAAATTTGGTTCGTGCATTGTTGTCGTTGGGTTGCACTCTCAAAGTACCTATCTTCTTGCTTTTACGACATAATAACGTCAGAGGTACGTCAACAAGGGACGCACAAACCATAAGCAGATTGCAAAAGCAGACATTCACGTAAACATGTTGTGGCGGGTTTTGTCTATTATTAGCATCACAAAGAGACGCTTGTAAATTTATCAGAAGAACGAATAAAGTAGATTTTATAAGGCCACAAATACAATGAAAGACGCGATAATGCAGCAAGATTTAGATCAGCAAAATGAGAGAATCGCGTCCTGATTTTAAAGGCATCCTTTTGCCCTACGCCAACGGATCGCTCGAAATACTAACACAAAGCGCTTGGCACGCTTTTCAATGACAGCATCTTATCAGCGTTGTTGAATCTCTGAAACTCATTTACTACACTGAGAACTCGTAAGCAGTCTATGAATGAAATGTGACGAAATCAATGGCAAGTCGCCTGAACTAAATGTTTCAGTCTAGACGATCTGGCGATCTGGATCGGCACATCGGAAACGATGTAATCTAGTTACGCTTCTTATGTAACTGTAGTTTCCATGCTCTTCTTTTTGTCGCGCAAAATATCTTTACTGGAGACCTGCCACGACTTGATACCAATGAATTACTAGATAATGCAGTATTTATATCAATAACTGCTTTTACCATTCCCAACAAAGTTTACATTGTTGTTCGGTGGTTATTATGATCCCTCAAAGGATATGTAAAGTCTTAAGACAGATCCTTCGAAGATTCCCGTGTTCTGGATGTAGACTATGCATCCGTTTACACAGCCAAGCAAGACTTCTTATACATTTATAATACATTATATAACTCATTTACTCTAGTTTAGTAGTAGAAAGTGCCATTGGAAGTGACCCTATGATTAACGGCTGCAATGGTTGAACTTTCCATTTCCTCTTTAGTAGCAATCTCTATAGATGTAGTCGAGGGGAAGTATAGTTAATTCCTATTAGGTAATGAAAGTTAGCAATTTGTCACGTTGGGAGGCTAATTAACAGATAAGTATCAATATCTGGCCGGACAGACTATCCAGTGTATCCAAAATTTGTAGTGGCCGTTAGGAGTTGTCGTTAAATTAGGGGATTCTGGAGATGTGAGTAATCCGTTTCAATTCTTTACTAATAATGCAACAAATAACATCTAGTTGGTAGAGTTTTAAACTTGGTTTAGAAACTTACTTTAGCTCTTAAAACATTAGAGGGTTTACATTGATGACACCAGCACGATCTATGAAAGTAGGGAAGATATCCACCCATTTCCTGCAAAACATGTCACCTGCGAGTTCTTCTATCTTTCTAAAATAGTCACGTTGTTACTCAGGTGAAATTCAAACTCGTTTTCGCCCTGAGGCTTTTATTCCTTTTATTTACCTAAGCAACAACAAATGCCAAATCCATCACGCTATTTCCACCATGCAACATTACTTACCTTCAGAAGCTGATAAATTTCTGTTAGAGCTAGTATTAGAGTTGCGTAAAGTATGCCACCATCTGACAGTCAAGTTCAAAATTTCTCACTTTACTGGAAAGCATTAACATATTAACCTTGGAGCCCTCGCTGGTTCACGACGGATCTGTTAATACATTTGAACAACATGCAATTATTTAAGAAAGTTAAATATGGGTTAAAAAAACACTTAAAGTTTTAAAACTAATCAGATGTGTTGCTTGATGTTGCAATAGACATGCTGTGCGTACCACGAGGAAAAGTTTTATAGGGCAAAGATGGAAATAACTATATTACAATTTTACTTGACGGCTTAAGCTTTCTATCGAAATTTTTTACAAAAATGTATTGCGAAGGAAGTTGCAAAGAGAAAGGAGAAAGAGGTGAACAACAAGTAAATCAATTGTAAAATGGGTTTGAGTATGTTTTATTACTTTTTTGAAGCACGTCGTATTGAAAAGTACGCTTTGTGAGCCACTTACTGACCAGCGCAGACTACTTATTAACGAGCGTTTTCGTGCTTTGTAAAACGTGTAATACGTTTGCGCCCACTGTACTTGTGATTTGCCATGGTAACCACATCTGGATTTTACACCTTGGTGCGATGAATTACAACAGAACGAATATTTGGTCCCATAATATTACCGCAAAGAGAGAATAAAAACCACTGGGATCTATAATCTCGAAGGATATGACGCGTGCTCTAACCATTTAACCACGGGGCTTAAATCAGTCGACAAATGCTGCCAGGATACCTGAAAGAGATGACTTGGCCGCTTTATCCACCTGACCACGCTGTCTGTGAACATATGTATCGATTTGTTCCTTGATGTGTCGGCCAGTTTTTTACTTCTAATTTTAATCCATTTTGGTGGACAGCAGATTATATTCAATATATGACTTGGAAACTGTCAGAAAAGAGGTATATAGTCACGTGGTGCAATCAAATTCCTGACAGGCATGTGCCATACCTACAACTATTTGAATGCCCACATCCTCATTGCCTCTGTCGTCCTCATCTACAATGATGTTTGTGCAGAACATGCTTGTCGTACGCAGAAGTACTTCACCAGATCATCAAAGTCAACCAAACTGCCCTTACTCTATACCGAGATCGCAGATTTGCACTATTATTTTCATCATATTACCATTTTACTCAGTTTCTTCAGAGCCTTTCAAATTTGCGTTTTTTCCCTTTTCACGTCTCCATTTATCCTTCTACATATCAACTACTCTCGGTAGCTCTATTTTTAGTTATTTTTATCAAGGACAATGTTTGACCATTGGGTTTACTGACTTTTTTGGCTTAAAACTTTCCAACTTGTTGTGGTTCTTCATAGCTTATTGAAATATGTGTTAAAACGGGTCGTTTAGGACCTCAAGAGTGATGAAACTTTCTCTTACCGAAATTGTGCTGTAAACCTACAAATATACATGTATGCTATTTATTCATCCTTTATAAATTTGAAAAAATATGTGAAATGCCACACCCTAGCATGAACTTGGCACGATCAATTATTGTACTTATACGTCGGTAAAGTATTCTTCAGTGAGTTTTCGTGAGCATACCAATAAATAGAGTCTGAATCTCCTGGCAAAATCATTGGAAGGAATATTTCAAAATATGGCAAAATTTGCATTGAAGCTAGTAAGAGCAAAAGGAGGTATTAATTTGGTCTACGATATACAAACAAGGTCTTAAAACACATCCTGTCAGTCGCTCTCCATTCAAACTCAATCAACAGGTGAAGTATTGCTTATAATGTGCCTCCGATGTTCCATAGCTGCCAGCTTCTAACATTGCTATTGACATGTTGTTGTTAAGATAGATAAGAATCACAAAAAGCTTAAATTTCTTATGTATACCAAGTGACAGATTCCTGGCATCGTGTTTCGTCTGGTTCATTGCTGGTCGGCACGCACACAAATGGCAGGATAATCTCTCTGGCAAAACAGGGTACGCCCTTTGGCTTCCAGTTATGAAATTATTGTATTACGTGTGATTCAATGGACGTAAAATTTACAATGCAACCAGCTGTTTTCATTCTAGTGTTCTCCTGTAGATAGATTTGTTTCCTCTCAAGATACGAGTTGTGAATAGATAAGTGCACTACGTTGAATTAATTTGTCAGGGTGCAGCTGTTTGGAAAGGAAGACGTTGTACACCACCTGGCGTAGGTGATGTTGTCGTCAATGAAACTTACATCAATCCTAATTGGTTGGTTTTGTTCTTTTAGTGGCCTAAACTATAATGAAAATTTGTTTGCTCTCATAAGAGTACTATCTCCTGTGTTAACATCATCATTCTTACCACAACTATTTGCACAACACTCCACACCCACGACGTCATCTTTACTTATCATCTTGGAAGCATCCTCTGAACACGGTTATAACGGTAAGAGGCGTCGTAGTCTTCAGAATGATCAATGTCGTACCATTACCTTTATTAGTGAGATAGAAGGGATTGCTACCCCAGGTTTTGGACCCAAGGGGTGGCTTCAAGAGTCAAAAAGTGCAGATATATTCATTAGCCCCATAGGAACCCAGTTGTTTGTGGGCTGGGAGCATTGCTATCTCTAACGTGTTGCTTGCACCGGCTTAAGGTAGCTCTGCGTTAACTGGGTGATGGCTGTCTCCACTTCAGGGTTCTTGGCATTCTTAACTTATTCTTGCCATTTTTTATTTATTTTACCATTATGGTAATTATCAACGCCAACTTCTTAATCCTCTTGTTCTTTCCCGCTTGACAATTGCAATTATTATCAACATTACGACCATTATAATAGTCATTATCATCATTTCCAAGCGGTTGATGTAGCACTATTTCAGGTACAAAGACCGAAGAAATAACCACAACTTTTTTCTTACTTGAATCATACATGTTTCGAGGACTGTCGTCTTCATCTGCCATGGTTACAACACTATTACTATATTACCTTGTGATCAGGACATTTGACAATTAAACATATGTCTGGGCAGCTTTAAAAGATACGACCAAGAATGCGAGATTTTTAACAGACATAAATAAATATGTTAATACGGTACATGAAACGAAGGAAATGCAATTCAAACGTGGATTGCTTACGGGAATGCCTAAATAGCATGGATGTTACATGCTGTTGAAACATTTTTTACTGGCAACGGACTTCAAAGAGTTAAAGTAATATAATGAGTCAATTTGTAACTAATAATGAGTTTTATCAGTGATAATAACAGTGATGATAACTGACTCATGGGTGGCCTGATCCTTTTATTTCTGACATTCACTAAGGAGTCGTCTTGAATGATTGTTTTCCTAAATATTCAGCAAGGTGGGTCCCTAAATGAAACATTATATTAAAATGATCAAGTAGCAATCAATAATCACACCTTTTTCAAGAAAAAGCGCCGTATAACTCTTTTCCAATAACCTCGTTCTTTTAACCTCGATCTGAATTCCAAAAGAATTAGATTAGGAAAATGGCGCAGCATTTAAATACAGTAATATATGAACATTTTAATCTCGGTATATATGTAAAAAACAAACACACTCACAGCAAGAAGGAAACGACACTCTATGTACCCTTCATGCACTTAAGTTCAGTCACCGACCTTCAGGACGAGATCGCCATTGTTAGATTCAAGAAACCGTTAAAAATCCAAAGGGGTCGCTCCATCCCTTTTGAGAAACACTGACCTAGATAATATACATAATCGATAATACAATAAATACCCAGGAACTTGATAACTTTTGCGATTCAGGTAAAGATACGCTATTTCTTATTATTGTGCAAATCAGAGGAAATTGATCGTGACACAAGTGCAAAAGCAGAGCTTTGTAGCCATATTCTCTTGACTATAGAATCTTTCCATATCAGCACTGATTTTTTGTAGTTTCCGTGGTTTACACCTACTACCCTTTAGATCACCAGTAATAGTTTAGCCTTGTGGTGTAGGATGTTTAGGATGACTGTTGAATGTAGGATGTGTAGGATGACTGTTGAATACTAGGATGTGTAGGCTGAATGTTGAATGTAGGATGTGTAGGATGACTGTTGGCTGTATAATGTGCAGAATGACTGTTGAATGCAGTATGTGTAGGATTACTGTTGAATGTAGGATGTGTAGTATGACTGTTGAATGTAGGGTGTGTAGGATGGACTATGGAATGCAGGATGTGTAAGATGACTGTTGAATGTAGGATGTGTAGGATGACTGTTGAATGTAGGATGTATAGGATGACTGTTGAATGCAGGATGTGTAGGATGACTGTTGAATGTAGGATGTGTAGGATGTGTAGGATGACTGTTGAATGCAGTATGTGTAGGATGGCTGTTATACGTAGGATGTGTAGGTTGACTGCTTTAGCAGCGTGAAAATTGAATCGCCAAGCATATAGGCCAGAGCACAATAGAATAAAGATACAGTAGAAGGCTTAGCACCAACAATTGTACGCCTTGGCAAATCTATCAGTAGATCGTCAGGGGAGGGGGGAGGGGGGATATAATGTCAAATAGTAAAAGCTTCGTTGACGACAAGTATTTTGCTAGCATGGTAACCAATCTCAGTGCAGAGGTAATACTACTGCTTCTGTCAATCCTGCTTGAATCATACATATCATTGGCGTTTATCAGGGGGAGAGGAAGAGGAAACGCCCCCCATTTTTTAAGGAGTTCCGCAATTTCCCAGTCATAAGATATAAGAGACATGCAGTCTTATTGTAGGCCCCCAAAATTCTAGAATTCAAAGCGCAGTTGAGGTAAATTGATATGAGATACTGGTTACAAGGATGTAGAACCTGAATTACTACACAATGACGTCTAGTGATACCTGCTGTTCTGCAATCTGTCTTTCATTGTCCTGTCTATTAGTTCCACCGATATAAATTTGTGGTTTCCTCTGGTTTTGGGTATATAATTTCTTGGCTCACCAAGGACAAGATTTGCTGCTGTACTGTCTGAAAGTCGGAGCAGATTGCTGTACCACTGCAGTTTCTTTTTCTTTAATATTTGTTCATAGCTCTTCTTGTATTTGTCAAATAGTTCAATGTTTTATTTGGTTGTTTTATGTCCATAATTTTCCTTGGTAAGGTAATGATACTCTGGAAAGTAGAAGCAGTAGTACGAACAAGAATAAGCAAAGAACAAAAAAGCCCTAAAAGGCAAAGAAATGCAAAATTTGCAAAGCGTACACCGTCTACATTAAGCGACAACGGAACTCTCTATACTCGTTATTAAAATGATGGTAATTGGCTTTGTAAAAAAGTTTGGGCGTTCTTAAGGATACAAAGCACAATTTTCCCATTCTGGTAGGGGGGCTCAAAATGTATTGATGTCCCGGGAGTGAAACTAAAATAGTTACGGTATGCACACCGCATAACAATCCTGTTTACTGCTTTAAAACCTGTTGTTAATGCCTTTTTGTTTTAGATACATGCTTTACAAAGGGAGAACAATGTAATTGTGACAGCAAAACGCAGGCGTGGTTAAATGACTTTGGGACCATCTTCGATCGTCCTTCCATACCAATTAAGTCAATATCACTTAACGATGTTGCTAGGAAAGGGTATGAATTGCTGCATATCATGGTTTCTTACGTGGACTGTTACACTCCGCTACTAGTTGACAGAGGTACGTATCCTTAGTTTGTTCCGATGACAGTAGAAATCAGTCGAGAACTGACTCACCATTTCATTTGCGATGGCTTTAGCCTTACAATGGTGATTTTTCTTTATTATTAACACTCAATACAACTAAAATTCAAAACGCAGGAAGTACAACAAACATGCAACACATGACAAGTACAGTAACCTCTCACATCGCAAGATGTACAACAAACATGCAACACATGACAAGTACAATAACTATCCATGACGCAAGAAGTACAACAATCATTCACAATGCAACAATTACAACAAACATGCAACACGTGACAAGTACAACATCCATTCACGACACAGGAAGACAGTTAAAATAGTCAAGACACGACATGTATATCAAATTTTTCAGGACGACAAGTGGAAAAAATTTCAAAGACGGAAAAAGTAAAGCAAATAACAAAAACTCAGTAGTTTAAAACAATTATTTCAGACGTAGCAATTACTGAACACCTTCAGGACACGACATTCACAACTAACAATCAAAACGTAACAAGTACACGAGATATTCAAGACCCGACAAGTCTACTGGCAATCTTTTTCTGACTTGAAGTGTGTCAAGGTGCGAGTAAGGGTAAATTTCATGCCTCTTTCGTAATCTATTTTAATTTCTAACGGAAAATGACAGAAAAAAAGCAAAAATATGTTATCAAACGTATTAAGATCAAAGACTCATTATAGGTCCACTTCTTCGGAAGATATGTCAACTTGAATAAAGGCAGCAATAAGTCATAGCAATAAAGTGATGCAACATGGGAAGGCTCTCTCCATGATATAAAAGCTTCGTAACGAGTATGTTTTTCATATGTAAGCCCCTTCGACCCCTGTTATATTATTTCAATTGTGTAATAATGTTTATTAGCAACAGAACGTGTTTGCTTGACCTAGTTAAGGTCTCCAATCGTTCAAGATAAGTTTAGGGATTGCTAAATGTTAATTTTATATCTCTCTTAAATTTTTCTGGGACAATAATTTTATGACTGTAACTTCGAGGACCTTAAGAGAACTGTTGTGGCACAGTGATTAGATTACTTCCCTTGTTTGAAAAAGGGTACGTTTTCGACTCTCCAAATGACCATTGGTGACGACGGCAAGGAATCCGGTCTTAAAGTGTGCTATGCTCCAATGAAAGCACAATTTATGCGGGTATCGTTCTAGCCCGTGTCAGAGTAGAGAACGAGGCGTAAAATAATGGGGGGGGGGGGGTTCTTTACCAATAACTACAAAATAAATACGACGGACCACATGAAATACAATATTAGAGACATGAAAGTATGGACAAGTGAGATAAAATTATGATCCTGAAAGCGACGATGATAATGATGATGATGATGATGATGATGATAATGTCATTGTTAAAAACAATGATGATAATGATTATGATAATGATTATGATTATGATTATGATAATTATTATGATAATGTTGCTGCAATGATGGTGATGATTATAATTAGGATTAAGGTTTTATTAATGATGATGACGATAATGATAATGGTGACTTTGATAATGGCCATCGTTGTGATGATTCCAATCATGGTGGCAAACATGGTCATTATGGCGATTAAGGAGGAAAGAGTGAGGTTGATTGTAGTCACGAGGATCATGATAACAATTGCGCTGACCTCAAAGATTGTGATGTTGGTAGAGAGCAAGGTGGTAATAAAATGATAGCTGTTCTTGTAAATAAATAATCTTGAGGTATTTGTTTATAATTCAAATGAAGAAAATGACTGCAATCTTTTTCTGTTCCAGTTTATAAACTTCCAGTGCCAAGCATCAGTATTTCACCGGCCCTTATCATAAATGAAGGAACAGATGTTACCTTCACTTGCACGCGCAATGGAGCATTATCTGTTATTTATACCTGGCTTTCATCCACTAATAACCTTCTTGGAAACAATTCAGTTTACGGAATCAAGAACATTAACAGAACACAATCAGGAGATTATTTCTGCCGAGTGATTGACCCAGATAAGTTTTTAGAGGATACTTCATCTGCCATGGCATCTGTCTTTGTACGCTGTAAGTATTTTCTTAATGCTGCTATTACTGAAATCCCTTTTTAAGATGTTATATCTGGTTATTAAGTTTACGGTTACAGCATGTTTTTCACAATTATCAAACATATGTAGCATGAAGGGGACATCTAAAATCTATGTTGGCAGTTGAAAACTTATGCAAATTAGTTATAGCCAAAAAGACGTCAACGTTCTTAGACGACATGGAAAGCCGTTTGGAAGAACTGTTGACGTAATTGACTAGTTAAGACAAATCGGGTACCATAGTAAAATAAGAAGTGGTGGCTAGGACAGATACAAATTAAATGTTTGATTGTATTTGATAACTGCCCCTTCTTTAGTACTATCTTGCAAAATAGACGACTCAGTAATAGTATATTTGTCTTTAGTTGCAGTGTTTCAGATCCTTCTCCTATGAGCGACGATGATGGGGCTGTAACAAATTTCTGTGAATATTTTTTTAAGCGATATTGCATGCTGTGGATCTCTGGTGCGACGAGGGGTGTGGGGTGTGGGCTTGGTGGTGCACTTGGATATACAGTTCCACCAACTATTGCAAATGTATGAATTTAGCAAGATTCAACGTTTATCTTTAAAACGTTGGCTTTGCATGTCGTACTGCAGAACCGAAGTGTGCCTAACACTTCCACGAACGTTGTGGCCCCGATGTTGCGGGTATGAGAAAAATGTCACATATTGAGCACCTTGATAAGCTTTGTACAACTGCCAGCCACCAATAGCTTGGACACTCTCATGTGCAGAGTGGCCTGAGTTAATGTAAGAAGTTGTACAGACGGTGATAGCCGAGTAGAAAGGTTATTTAGTAATATTCCTCTAAAAGCGAATTCGCTCATGGGTTTTTTAGACACTGGAAAAATGACCTATTCCCTCTAGGTGTCTCAGAGTGTAACCCGCAAATTTGTCCTTGTAGATGGCAATGTTGTTGCAGCATGTCCTATTCCTCTGAAAGTAAATATCAATATTAAAATCAATATCAATATCAATGTAAATATCAATATCAACATCTTTTGATGACATGTATGGATGGAGATTCGATTTTTACGAAGCAGAGAACAACTCATCGTCACAGACAAATGATCGTCACAACGCTTTTAGGTAATCAAACTCAATGCCTGACCTAACGTAACGAGTCCAAGAAGGGAACGAGGTACATAACAGATAGTTGTTAAGTCCTGATTCAATTGTATAAAACTGTATGTTCCAACGCTGTTGTGGTATTGTTCCTTTGAAAGCAAGCACTTACTGTGATTTGCTGCAACAGGATTACACCCTCCAGTCCTGCTGCAATTTTCAATAAGATACAATCTGCCCACGGACCCCAGGAGATTTCCTTATTTGGATGCCTGTTGCTGACATTGAATAGCACTGAACGAAATGTTCTGGTTCCCTACATGCTTCTTTTTCGAAGATTCTAAAGGCTGGAAGAGAATTCTAAACAACAGCTTTTTTCCCAAGACGTCTGGGTTGTGAAAGTTTTTGCCACCTATTGTTTTTTCTTTCACTTACGACTTTGGTGCTTCACAGCCTTGTGTCAAAAGCTACACTAAGCAGAAACTTTCATGACCTAGTAGTGTTTTGGTTAGTATACTCATTTAACTATATATTACAAGGACAAGGAGGCAAGGAACAGAGGGGGCCATAGCCCCCCAAGGTTTGCCAAATCTCAAATTTTTTACGTGATCACTTTTCAGCTTTATCAAAAATTGAAATTGATTGCGACAGACATTGTATCACATTCACAGTAAGATATGCATATCGACCCCAAACACCCCTTTCCACACAATTACCAAAGGCACCTTAGTGGAATGTGCAAAAATAATCTTGAATCCAGCCTACAGTACTAGTTAAATCTTAATACTGCAGGATGAACAAAATCACAATACCATAAATACCACACAGTCTTCTTTGATAATCGATTGCAATAACAAGCCCATAACCACTAATTATATTTGACCCCTTCTGTTGACTTTGTTGCTCCCGTATACTAACGCTTTGCACTTTGTTTTAATTGCCCTTAACAGTAGAGTACCCTTGTTTGTACCTGGAAATGCAGACCAAGGTTCTGTAGACTTATCTTGAAATATCTTCCTTGCCGTTTCAAAGAAGTCAGCTATAAACTATGTTACAGGGCTATCATTAGAAAATAATCGTAAAAACTACGACACAACTTGTCTCTTCGAATTCAAGAGTCGTCCTTCCCAGACCTTGCTACATCACTATACGATTTTGATACTAACTTGTTACATCGAGTCTAGTACTATCGAAGTATTATCAAGACGAGAGGATAGAAAAGATATAACTAGAAATGTATGTCACCACCAAAATATATCCAATTGATGACCACCGATGACCACCGATGGCCACCGATGGCGGATATTAACTGAGGTAAAAGTGACAATGAGAAGGTGACCCTCAGGGTTTACCGTAGCACTCTTATTAGAGCACATGCCCTGAAATCAAGAAATCCAGGTTCACATGCTCATGATCACATACTTGCCTATTTCTTCGGAAATTTCTTAAACTTTATAGGGTGTATATTCCCCTCTTTTTTTTTCTTAGCCCGTGTCATTCTATTTTCATGTTGATATCATTTTTCTTCATTGAGGCGTCTGCTGGTTTTACTTCATTTTGTTTACGACGGTCTCCCTTTATCTGTAGATATGGACACACCACGACTGACATCGTATCCAGATCCAATGCCTATGTATGTCAAAGAAAATACGACAGTAAACATCACCTGCCAAGCAATGACTAACTGGAACCCAGTAGCGTTTCACTTGATATGGAATACTGTGGAAAGCATGGTCGCTAACACGTCAGCAGTTGACTACACACATGTTATATATGACAAGAAGATGATTAAAAGGAATGAAGGTGGAACTTTCGGGTGTAGAACTAGCAGTTTAGCTGGATCAAAGACAATTGGAGTAATTCGATTCACTGTGGCCTGTAAGTATTCATATTTTGATATGTTCTCTTAAGGTCAAACCTACATTGCGGAGTTCGTAGGCCTCCAATAATTTCTTATATGAGTATACTTATTTTTCGGTATCAATAAAATAATGCATTTAGTTATGCAAGAAATCTGGTATCAGTTTTCTATTCCTTATGGGGGTAACTTTGTGTCCCAAGCATCTTCTGACACTAATGTCCTTTTCTAAACTGTTAATGAAGGACTACAAATACTTGAAATTGTCGGTGAGCTTTACTTGCTTTCAAGTTTGGTGTTGATAACTACTAGTCCATATTGCATACTGGTGCATATTGCCTCCATCTTCGATATAGCCAAACTCTTCCTGCTTCCATTTCGACTATGCTGCTATGGTCTGGGATTTGTTCGATTTTCTGACAGACGATTGACCTTCTACAAATACAACTCGTATACTCAGTTCACAGTGTCATCTGATGTTTGACCGTCCTCGTGAATTTAACATGATTCGCTTTCAATATCATTTGTATAACATGGAGATGTTGAAGGAGATAATAAGAAATATTGTAATTTACGACGCACCTGAGAGCCGCCATGCTGGGAACAGTGTTAATACCTGTTCTCCGATATTCTTTTTGATGCAATTTCTCGGATGCAATGAATCCTCGAGTTGTTGACTCGAGAATACCAAAACTTTTAAAGTATCATCCACGGTCGGTATCCCATATAGTAACTCGTGGCCACCACATCTCATCATAAATTTCCGTAATTTGCCCTTCTTCTTGAAATGCTATTAATGCTCAGTTCAGACATAACTACTCTTTTTCTGTTCTAGTAGAACATCGCGTAGAAAAAGATAGAGATAATCATTTTAATAAGAAACACATGATCGTTTCATTTTCTCGCACACACCACACGACTTACTTAAAATACATCGCTTTTTAAGGTCTTCGCTTTTAAGCTTTCACAGGTCTTTGACAGGCTGGGTGTCCGTGAGATTTTCTCGATATCTTAGCCCTCCTCCCCCCATTTCCAACCTTTTTTACATCCTCTCGGCAGTCTAATGAAAGGCTCAAGCATTGACCCTGTGTCAGTTTCGAAGATCAGGCGCAGAATATCTATACAGCAACACAACTAGAGTTGTATCGAGTATCGAGTCATTGATCCTTTTGGGACCTACATTCCGGTGTTTCATACCAGTCTCCCTGATAAGCAGCGACCTACATTCCAAGCAAAAAGAGGCAGACTCGAGACATGATAAACTCTACCATCTACGGAAATAACAGAGTCGAAAAGCTTTAAAATACTTATCAAAAGTATTACAATACAGCTTATCTTGTCCAAAGAGCTGAACGCAGTTACCGCACATCAACTAAGACAAGAAAATAGGAAATTCTGAATAAAAAGCTGAAGAGGACTTCTGTCATCTGTTACGCCCAAACAACTTCAAGATTATACAGTATTTAAGTACAAAAATTATATCTACAAAATACTCATTGATTCGTATCTTCTTACCACGCGACGGATCCTCAAATATTTTGGTGTATATCACACCCTCTATCAATAAACTGCAGATTCTATTCTATAAGCTTGCCAGAGATTCTCACAAGATCGTATACTACTCTCTAGTTCCCCACAACAATACATTATTCTAAGAAAAATAACATTATGTACAAGAACTACAAAACTATGGACTATAAGCCAAGGCTATTAATCGTCATTACAGTGTGTCATTTTATATATTACGTAGAACGTGCCGTTCCAAATGAAATGTAGATGCAAATGAAACATAGGGGCTTTAAAGTCCTACGACCTTAAATTGATAAACATTTACAGTCAAATTCTGTAGCAAAATTCGTGTAGAACAAAAGACTTTGAGTCTGTGCCTACTTGTACCCCTTTTCTTACAGCAGTTGGAGCATGTTCTAGGCTGTTGATGACACGTTTTTTTAAAAATATTTGCAATATTTGCAATTTGCAAAGGAAGGGATAAATGACAGAAAAGTGAAATTTTTATGTCAATACTTTTTTTGAAGAAAATGAAGGCTCGACACATTCGCCGTGCATTTTCTCATATACAGTCACCTTATGTCGACCCTTACGTCCATTGTTTCCACGCCATTGACAGCAGTAAAGCCTGGAACTTTGAAAAATGCTGAGCTTCACAGCATATTTCTCTGATAAGGAAGCATAACAAATTTTGTGCATTTGCATTTTGTACTGAAACTAACAAAAATTTATTGGCTTGCTTACTCTTGGGTCAAATCTTAAAAGAGGGGTGCCCAAGGATTAAAGGGGCTTTGGTAAACCACTGCTGCAAAATTGGTTCTCGGGGTATCGCCTTAAACTTTTATAACCTTCAATTTACTCTACCGAACCTACAAGCTGCATAAAAACCCTTTGAGAAGCATATCATGAAAATTCCCCTTGTATTTGGGATAATTTAACTTCTCTAATTGGTGAACACAAAACATACGGATTTCGATTTCTTTGCTACCTCAAAATGACCAATGTCTTACAACCCATTTCACGTCGATGGAGATTGCTGCATGTCAAAGCCTATCTTACCCTTCGATGGGTCACGAAGGCCAAAGTATGGGGAATCTAGATTTTGAACATCAATAACCGTTACACATCATGTATTTATCTTGACGCTGAGTACGCGATCGTAAATAACAAAGGAATTCCACGCGCATGTCACTACAATGACAAGGTTATGCTGATGTTCATGATGCGTTACAAACTATACTAAAATGTTCCTTGGATTGCTTCAACTTGCTAGTGATGTTGATTCAGCTTTATCGTGCAATTTTGAAAGGGTTTAAATGATTTGTGTTTCAAATCTTAAGTCAATAATGCCTGCCAGGGTCGCAAACGAAAATAGTCGTTCCTCGAATATATAGCTATTATTTATGCTTATACCATCTCGTGATATAGTCGAAATACCTCTCTCCGACTGTAAATTCAAAGTAAATGATTCGATGCTTCTCGTTTTTAAGACTTAATGTTCCCTTGTGGCAATGTCTGAGTGACATAACCATCGACCTGACTGCATTTTCAACATTTATGATGCACTGATCTCGCGCATTGTAGACCTATACCCGTATTGGGAAAAATTAAAAACAATGTCCAATCCTTCATAAAGCGTAGACTATGAAGCACCATGGTCCTTGAAAAGTCCCAGATATAACTGGACAATTTTATTTCTAAGTGAACTGTAGTCCCCACACAAGGACATGGCATATGATGAAAGGCTCGCTAAAGTTGCAATGACAGCTGAGACCAATAAAAAGTACTCAAACGGTTCCCTTGAATGGAGGTCGATTTGAAAACTAACTGACTTTACACTGGATCTCGGTCGAACTGAAATGCTGACTTTTCCAAGTTTCGCTGCCTCGCTGGCAGAAAGAGATGCGATAACATCTCCAGCTTCCTCTAAGGAAGCATTTTCCATGTCTTCGATGCCTGAGTCATTTTTGTACTCGTAGGCCGAATTACAATATTTCTCATCGGACGAAACACCGAAGAGTTGACGCCTTAACACACGCTTATCCTTGATTTTCAGAATACCTCCGGAACAACCACTTTTGCTATTTGCGCGACTCAGGCTAGCCTCTTTTTCATTCTGCCCGCAGCTGTAGAATATTGAATCGTCATCATTTTCTGAAAATAACACAACTGTCTCATCTTCTACGCCAATGATGCGATAACATCCTTTGATACGATCGCGGTAATAGTACAAGGGTTTATGCGGCTGATTAAATAGCTGCTCGTCATAATCGTAGTCAAGCCAATGCGGGATATCCTTTGCATCTGCCCACACGTCATCGCTGTCGTTGTCTTCGCTTTCGCTTCCATGCCCAACAACCGTTGTAGCGATCTCAAATACATCAGTAGGCATCGTTGTCAAAGTGATAGCGTCGGCATTGGTGTCTCCACAAGCAGCTTCACCTGGGAAAAATAAAAATAAGATTTTGTTGAGCCATTTACATTCATTTTGATTCAAGTTAAGGTAAGGGGTGGGCATTAAGAGAAACTTCTACACAAAGTTGTGATGCGGTTACGAACGTTTTGAGAGGTGTGAGCTGTTCATTTGGACTCAAACCCTAGAAAATGTAGCTCATCATTTAACCCTTCGATATAAAAGTACCTGAGATAAATTGCGTAACAACTAATGGGTTCTGACATTGAGATGTCAAACTAGGCTTTAAACTATAAATCTTGGTTACAAACGAAGGATTTATCTAACTCGGATACAATTACACAATTCATTAAAGTGTAATTATCATTTAGATATCAATAAAGAGGCAGTTGTAGATATTTGGTACATGTAAGCCATCCTACACGTACGCAGCTCTGAAACCCAAGGGCATCTAAAATAGGCACTTGTATCTGTACGGAGATCATCATCAGAATAAGGCGCAGTAACAAGCCTAATCAAGGCTGCCAATGGATTCGAACGTCTCTCTCTCTGATGATATAGGACTTCTTCATATAAGAGAAATTCAACGTACTAAAGAGGCAGTTGTAGATCTTTGGTACATGTAAGCCACCCTACACGTACACAGCTCTGAAGCCCAAGGGCTTCTAAAATAGGCACTTGTATATGTACGTAGATCATCATAAGAATAAGGCGCAGTAACAAGCCTAATCAAGGCTGCCCATGGGGTCGAAGGTCTCTCTCAAAATTCACTAGATTTCTGAACATAGACTTAAAACCACTTCAAAAGTTCAACAAGGAACCGTTCTTACCATATATATGCTATATCAGTAAGAAATGACATATCTTTGCCTTAGAAAATCTCAGCTGCAAGTCATGCCTTGTAGCATGCAGCTCAAAGCAGTATCATACTGTCGCAAAGGGGTTTTCCACTAACGTAAAGCTCATTGTGTGGTGTATAAGAGGCTCGCAAATATGGCTTAAACATCACAGTAGTACAGAAGGGCGTAAGTCCAACAAAGGCAGTAATACAACAATAGTAATATTCACATAGGGCCTGATCATCTACTTATTACGTTGCAATACTATATTAACAGGGGAAAGCTTCCATACAACCAACTGCCCGGATTTGTAAAACCTTCTAGCAGGTTAAATATGTAAGGTCTCAACTTGGTCCTGGATTTAAATAGACTATCTAGCTGGCTACTCGCAGGTTTGCAAAGGCAAAATAATGGGTAAGTATGCAAAACCCCTTGAGGACGCACCGACGAGGAATGTAAATTTAAATCAACCACTCCACCAAACAAAACACCATTAAAAGACTGTGGGTGAATAAGGCAATTAATCAATGACATCTTAAGACAAATATCACATTTTTCCTGGCTGATAGGTAGTATAATTTTAAACTGCATATGCTTTAGTACAACGATAATGACCTGCTAATTTCTTCAATCTTTGCCTTTGCGGCATAAATAGTTGAAATCAAACTTCCGCATAATTCAAGTAAGTTTCACTTGAAATTATTGTTCCTGAAGTTACCGAAGTGGTAAGGGACGTACAAGAGGTTCAAAACGTTTTAGAGAGATTGTAGAACTTACAACAATCTATCTGCAACAACCCATACAATTGCTACATCTAAATGAATCAAGAAAGGACCGTGATGCGCAGTGGGAACGATTCTGAATCTACTTTAAATGAACAGTAAAACCATAAAAAATGCTAACTAATGAATAAGGGGCAGCAGTGGCTAGGGTCGAAACCTCAAATTAGTCTGCTGAGCAGAGAAAAAGCCATGAGGCAGGATAAACCGCCCAGTAGGACCGACCCTCACGGATCATGGAAAGGATCTGTACAAAGAAGGAAGCTATGTAGCAGACACAAGCGCCTAGTAGGACCGACCCTCACGGATCATGGAAAGGATCTGTACAAAGAAGGAAGCTATGTAGCAGGCACAAGCGCCTAGTAGGACCGACCCTCACGGATCATGGAAAGGATCTGTACAAAGAAGGAAGCTATGTAGCAGACACAAGCGCCTAGTAGGACCGCCTCTAACCGATTACGGAAAGGATCGGTCACCAATGAGAACAAATACAGGTCTCCCACTCTAAATTTAACAATCTTTTTGACGAGTATATGATACTTTTGCTGAATTTTGGGGGCATTTTAGGTTATTTTCAAGTGATTTTTATGACATTTTATGACACAGTTTACGTCATTCATTGCTCATTACAAATATTATCCTGGCAAATATGGTAACATCGTGTCATATTCTAAGCACGTACACCAGGGTCATTCCTGGGGCACAATCACTTCCGGAAAACAAATGCGCATCCAAAATAAGAGGGTCCCAAATTCCCCCAAAATTGAACATTCTGGCATAAATACAATGGAAATTGTCAATAAATCATTAAAACTCAGTGTCCCACAAACAAAACAGAAGTGATCCCATCATCCCAGATATGATCCTGCACACCCAAAGTGGACAATTTAATTGAATTGAATTAAACTCATCAGTGACCTTTTGCGCAGAGAATAAATGAATAGATGAACAACAAAGTTCATCAAAACACAAATGAAACTATTGAACCAACAAGAAAAGTTAGACATAAAATGTCAGTTTACAAGTGACAGTTCATTTTTGGTTCATTCACTTTTGGATCTGTTCAGTTTCTCGCAAATTGTTCTGTAATACCTTTTGGTCTGCTTCAAGTTCGGCACTTCGCTTAAGCCCATCTCAATTTTGCTTTGAGCTCTTTGCAACAGTTGCTTTGTGAAATTTTTCTGGCTTAATAGCTGTTTAACCTGATCATTCCTTCTTTGACACTGTCATCCGCAACTGCCAAGCTGTTCTGTAGTTGTTGTAAAGATCCTCTGACAACAGACAATTTCTCACTCTTCTCATTTTCAACCTTTTTGGGGGCTTCCAGCTCCCTTTTCCTTGTTGCTGCTTCTTGTTCAATCTTCCATGTAGATTCCAAGTCAGCCACATATCGTTTTCGTGCATCTTCCACATTATCTATCAAAGATCTTGTGATTGAAATGTCAAGTATTGATGGGTATTGTAAAAGTGTATCTTCTACAAAGCGCAAAGCTTTCATGGTTGACTCACCCAAAGAATGTCCATGAACATCGAGCATTTCCTTATTAATGGAGAAACTACTCTCTGGCACACTGTTTCCATGTAAAATCGAAAGAATTACTTCAAACAGTGAAATTGAGAATGCGTACTTTGTTTTACCATCAGATCCCTTCAGCTTCTCCAAATGGAGCACAAATTTCACCATGTCACATTTTGGTGACACGTACTTGTGCAATAGAACAAAGATTCAATACCAATTACACTCAAACCTGTATGAGACGACCACTCTAGCGAACAGTTAAAAGTGGTCGTCTTATCACACACCTTTATATTTTGATGGAAGATAGTCTCTGCTGCTCAGTTATTCGGTCAGTCAGATATGTTTATAATTGTTAATATCAGTATTTGATACACGTATCAACGAAAGTCTTGCACGTTCGTTGAGGGCATTGCATTATTCAAATACAGCAACGTGACGTGACGTTAGGGTGATCATCCCTTTTTGAACGTTATTTTAAGTGGCGTGGTGTCAGCTAGGTGAACGTTTGTATACAGAGCATGTTCTGAAGTATTTGGCCTATACTGATAATAAAAATGAAGTGTACAACAAATGCGATCACGTAGCAGAAAGGCTTGATGCACAGCACTTTTCACAATTAGGAGTGGAGACGCTGCAAGTCACGCAAAACACTTGATTGTACCAAATCCATGCACAATACTGCACGCAGTAGCACACTATCCCATACCCTTACTTCCTCCGCTAAGGCTCGAAAAGAACGGAGCGTTTTCATGTAAATTTTATTTACCTCTCCTTTTGCCATAGCTATTGAAGACTGTGTGTTTAACAGATTTATTGTACGTTGTGTTCTTCGTTACTATAGTCTTACGAGCACGAGCAAAGCAGTGTACGCAAAGCGAGCGTGTTGTGTCTCGTTGCTGTACACAACACAGTTGGAGAGGAAGCCGTGATGCCGTACTTGAAGGAATTACAGGGATCGAAGGTACGTTTCGCCAGACTACATTACCGCGTTCCTTACATGATAGGGTATCCGTGATTTGTCGTATTATCTGTAGCCATGTTTATACCCGATACGCTTCTCTTTTGCGACGCGTTCCTTTCCCATTAAATATAATGAAATCGTTGTGATTTATTAACCTTCCATATATAAAATTCAGGGGTTAAGTGCTCCTTATCAAGGATAACCTATAAAATAACCGGATAATTTTGACGATATGTCCCGTGTATGTCCCCCAATACTCCGTGACCTATAGCCCCTGATGTTTTCTCCACACGCCAGGTTGTGCGTGAACTAGAGAATGGATGAGTTTTAGTAGAACGATTGTACTGGTGCGAAGGCGGGCTTAGGTAAAAAAAAATTGAAACAGGGCTGACATGAGTGGGTACAGATAAAAAACTGAAGGTTTTGCGGATTGGGCGTCCACATAATGGGATACGCGGCTGTGAAACAAGTGCTGGATGCATTTTGGTACCAGGGGAGGTTTGTAACGAAGTAGGCCATTTTAAAACGCCGTTTCGAAATGACAGCAGAAACATGGCGTTGCTTGAAGAGTTAGAGCTAGTTGTCGGCCTTTTGACAAGGAATGGATGTAGTATCTGTTCACATTGATGACAGATGCTTTCCGTAATCCGCGAGAGACGGTCCTGCTTCTCTGCCCGGTAGCACAAATTGACGGGCGCCCCAGCTTCCCTTTATTTATTAGTTAGCCTGTTTAGTGGTTTTTCTGTTTATTTAGGGTAGTTTCAATATCGGGCCCACTGCTCATCAGGGGTCTTTGATTGAGAGATTGCCAGTTGTCAGGACGATATATAAATATGGAGCGCAATCACTCGTATTCAGCCAATGCGAACGATGAGCAATAAAATGTTCACAGTATAGTTATTATGTGTAATAGTGTAGTATAGTTATTTGCTACCAATACTGACTACGAAACATTCCCCTGGGGTTTTACACCTAACTCTAACTATTGACTAGTTCTGTGAATTGACATTGCACTTCCTTTCTCCTTTTTTCCAGATAAAACTACTGAATTTATACATTAAAAGATCTCAAGCATCTTAAAATATTCATTATCGAGAAGACTCTTGGTATCAGAATTCAGAGCACAGCAGACGGCGATCAGGACAATAACTGGAGCTATCTCGGACCTGGAATTAAAGAGTACTTTCATTTTTCAATTATAGCGTACGCATCTCATGATGGATGTAGGCGTAAGGTAGAAGCTCAGGACAGAGTATAGCAATAATGAGGAACGTTTTGGTAGGCGATTAGTAATTCAGAGAAAAATCGTACAGTAGTTGGCGTCCTTGGTAGAAT
This sequence comes from Alatinidae sp. Z8VKAUB7J3, assembly GCA_010016025.2. NCBI lineage: Eukaryota > Metazoa > Cnidaria > Cubozoa > Carybdeida > Alatinidae > Alatinidae sp. Z8VKAUB7J3. Next base: position 92,450,470 of record JAAAKM020006971.1, read on the forward strand.
ACTACTTTCAAGATGTTGGCCGTGGATATGTGGCTCGTCGTACTTCCAACATGCAAGGGAAATAGATTTGTTGGACACTGGTGGCCAGATTGTACATATAAAGGCAGATTTTCTTCTTCTGAATTAATTTATACATATAATGAACACGTTTAGACGTGATTGCAAATGTTCTCCGACAATCGATAAGTACAGATACAATTAAATAGGTCTACGAGCATGAGCAATTGATATCCCCAAAGCTGCCAATATTCCAGCTGAACTGTATTTTTGGAATTCGCTTTATTTTCTGTGCAGCCGCTGTCCAGTTATGAGGAGGTATCGAAGTCATGGTATTAAGTCATAATCGTGATAAAATGCCGTACAAGATGAAAGATGTTGCTTGGGTTATTTGCGCCACCTGTGTGTGCTTGCGTAAAGGAAATACGTTAAATTTCCTTCACGCAATAGATGAAATAGATGAGGCCAGTGATTGCGTCTTTTGACTATGAGAGGTTGTGATTCCACGGCCTTTTCGTACCATCCTTCTGTCACTACACTACCCCTCCCCCCCCCCCCCCCCCCCCCCCCCCCCCCCCCCCCCCCCCCCCCCCCCCCCCCCCCCCCCCCATCCTCCCCGCCTCTGCATCACTACATTCCTTCCGCAACATCCTACACCCACCCCATGCTGACTTTCCTGCCCTATTCCTAAACCCCTCTCTGTACCTACAACCCCGCTCCATACCGATACGGTTGCGTTTGCAACAGTATAGCAGTTCGTACAAGGAACAAGTAGGATATTTCCTTGTTGCTGTAAAGCGTAGAACATGAGTTACCATCACCTAACGTAGGTAAGATATGTGTTACATTCGAAGTCATATGGCAACGCAACGCCTGTCTGTGATGATGGAGACTTGATAACGGAATTCCGCTCAAACTTTGGTTTCATATTTTTGGTCCGGCATTACTGGGAAGACTAGCTTAGATTTTTGAATTGCCAAGGAGAGCTTTGCATGTTGAAGATTATGCAGCGGGGGGCATTCTGTATTTCAGTGCCATATGCCCCAAATCAGGAGCAGCTACGCCGTTACGTCAAACATAATAGAATTAGAGAATTGTTGCTGCAGAGGGGATGTTTTTATTGGTTGTTTTATTTTGTCATTTTAAGGGTCGTAGTAAGTGCAAACCAGTGGTTCTCAACAAGGGCTCTCACGCCTCGTTCTCGGGGTGAGGCTGTAACTTGCTAGGAGTGGTAGGTACGTCAGAAGAAGGGAATCAAGAATATTAGGTGCATTTCTTTTGCACTAGTGTACGAATGATAGCATTACGTTAAGTACTGTTGACACCTACTCCTGTACCATGGGAACAACGCCCTCTGTGCAGTTTCTGCCATGCCTACGGTTGTTTGGAATGGTATACTTGACCCTTGGCGGACACTTGAAGCCCGACTCATGAAATTGGCGCCATGAGTTCTAAAAGGTTGGGGACCACTGTTGTAATCAAGGATTATAAATTAGCAAGTGTAATCTGTCATTATGATAATGAACATCTTTTCTTTTCAAATGTCTTTATTTGTTTCAAGATGGATGTAGTTTAAACCGCGGATGTACTATTTTGTGGAAGAGAAACATTCTAGCGAAGCACTGTGTGTTTGTAACCTTATTTATTTAACAGTGTTTATGTTCACTACCCATCTTGAAGACATTTTCACATACAATCCACCATCAAGCTATACGATGTAACCTGAGATCCATCAAAGGCCCAAATATATTCCCACTATTACGCTTTGGACATCAGTAGTTTTGTAAGGGCGATTCATGTAGTACTTGTGTACCAATTTGAATATTAGCAGGAAGGAATCAGTTCATTTAGAGCAGTGGTTCGGAACCTGGAATCCACGGACTCCTTTGTAGTCTGCGTATAAGAGTTTTCGGGCCCGTAACCTTTTAAGGAATTGTCCAAATGAATGGTAATTTCTGTTTATTTAGGACATAATTTTTGAAGTGGTAGCTATAGAACTCTTCGTAGAGGTGGAATTTTTGTTCAAACTACAAAAATGCATATCATGATCACAGCGAATTGTATATGGTGGTGAAATTCGCTAAAGTATTTGCAAGTAATATTTCATATAGAGGAGGGGCCCGGGGGAAGGGAAAGGTTGTGGACCACTCTCTGATTAGCAGTTAGCTTTATAGGTTCTAGCTTCCAGGGATTAAAAGGCCTTGCCCAACGGATTTTCTTGTGTGGGAAAACTGTTCACAGTATCCTATTAATCGATTAATGTTAAAGGATATCAAGAAATGTTAGCAACCTGTAGTTATTGATGTTCTGAATCCGGCTTACTAGTTTGGTGCAGGTGTTGCTTGAGAAGAAGAGATTAGGTCATCTGTTTAGGTAAAGGGCATGATTGGTACCCGTAGTGACATTTCATGTCGCGAGAAGCTGGATAGCGCGTAATGCTTTAGAATTATAGATGGTTATAGTTCAGTACGGTTGATAATAGGTATCCTGGCACAAATCATACCGATGACTAGCAGTTTTTTGTGGGCGTTCAAAGTCGAGTGAAGTGTTTCTTTTCTTAATGTATGACCACCAGGGAGCCCCATTAGAAGCTTCGAATCAATGTTAGCTGAAGGTGCTGCTCAACTCCACTTTAAAGTCAAGAAGGATCCACCCCTTACCGCGTACGTTAAATTTCTGCCAGAGATGGAAATGTGTTTCCCTCTTCTAGGAAGGGAACGGATACAAATTTTAATAATGCGGGATACGATATTCATTGTTACAGAACTAAAAACAAGTGACGTACTGCAGCTTTGGAAGGTTCGTAGTGTTGATTTGTGACTCACTCATTTCAGTTGTAGATCATCTGGCCTGGTTAGCTAGAGGCATCTGGTTCGAGTCACGATCAGTGCTTAAAGCTTTCTTCAACTGTAACATTTTAGTACTTCTTTAAAGGACAACGTGGCAGTTTGACTGATTATTGATGTTTGAAAGAATTTTGATAGCAAAAGTGTTACAAAATCCCAGAAACGAACCTATGACGAGGCAATGATCTGATCACTTCACTGTGTAGAATACTGCTATACTATGGGCCATTTAAGTTAGTTTGCGATTCAAAATAGAATTTACTGTTAAAATTGATGGTGAGCATTGACCGCCAATGGTAAGATCCATAATATTCTAAAAACGAACTGTCTCTTACTCAGCTTGAAATTAATATGGGAGCTCGGATGCATTCGGTAAGCATAAGTCCAACAGGCCGGCTGTGCAAGACGAGGAAACGCAAGTAATACTTAATCATTAAACACATTTTCTGGTTTTTCTGGATGAGTTATCGCAGTTCTCTAATTGTAAGGTTAACTGATGTAGAGATGCTGCGTAATAATTTTGCCTTGACAATTATTTCGGCGCTAATCATAAAAATTGGACATTACGTTGCAAAATTCAAGATTGAAAAACAGGCATTTTACAGATGCCTGTTGATACTCTAATACATGGCTGCTCAGTCCAGATCCAAGTGGCCACTGCAAATTGGTGTTGACGGATTAGGGAGGAAAGACGTAAGCCTTCAGTCGCCAGCTTGTTCTCATGTGGTTAGTTTGGGCCTTTAAATAACATACCCCCTGTCCAAATAACTGATCTTTGTTTGTAAGTATTCAGCCTTCGGTGATATAACAGAAAGAGAAAGTATGCCCATGAGTCATAAACAGAGGGGCCTCTAATCCAGGGGATTCGGAATACGTCTGTTACTACGGCCATTACGGCGCTTTACCTTTCCTCCCCAATGCAGGGCTACGACTAAGGCCTATATGCCTGAAAAGACGCGCTGCCTCTGCTAATACTATGAAACTTAACCAACTTTGCTAAGTCACGCTGAAGGTGTCCAGAGACGCATCAATGTTGGTAAAGCGAAATCTTTAAATTAGTTGTCTCTGTTACAAAGACCTAATCGAAATAGCATCTACGTAACGAACATCAATGATTCAGTTTTCCAGCTATTTCAATCAGACTTGAGTCTCGAAGACCATTTACATCGTTTGTTGATTAGCCTTGATTAACTATAACCGGGATTTATATTGCGGTCATATTACAGAAAGTCTCAGACCCCGTTTCATAATGGTACCCCGTTCAAATTTCTTGTTTTTTACTGTTATTTGAGAAGTTGACCTTTTTCATGTCGAAATACGTAGACTTTATTAGATAAAGATTTGGTTGCCCGACTTGGGTCGATTTAGAAATTAGACATTTTCTGATCGATGTATCAGAAGCCGGGTTAGTCATGATACGACCAGTCCAGATATTTTAATTAAATGTAGTCGTAATCATGCTACCGTACATAGGTTTGCTTATCATAAGAAGAAATGATGTATGTTGCGTGTTAACGTGATGCTCTTACCGAATTAGTAGGTTATGGGACCACACAATAGATGTAGACGTATATTTCTGTTATCTTTACACTACGTGTATACTGCATGTGCATTTTGTTCTTGGTATTTCAAACTTTTGTGTTGATATACAACTCTTTCTTTGAGGTAGAGTTACTTTTAAGCATGTTTATAGACTGTATTAGAGCCTTTAAATGATGAAATTAGATTTTTGCATTACTTACAAGATCTTGTAGTGCATTTGTATTCTTTGTGTATTGTTGACATTCTTTCAAATATAACCCAGATTCGTCTTTTTACTTAGCATTGCATTGCAACGCTAACAGGCAGCATACGCGCATGGAAGTCGAAGTTTACTAGTTGAGAATGCGTTTTGTTGTGTGTGTGATGATGAACTATGTACTTAGAACAGATGTAGGGTATCTTTTTGACCGTAGATAAGTTCTGTATCATTATTGTGAATGATATCACTATTTCGAAGTTGAAAAGCTTGACCGTGTTACCATCATTACAAAGTGACTGTACAATGTCAGGAGAATATGATGACATTTTACTGGTAACCTATTACAGGAAGCTCCAAAGGAGTAAACAATAGAGATACTATAAGGAATAACAGTTGTATGTAATAATGTATGTATTTATGTATGTATGTATGTATGTATGTCTGTAAGCATGTATGTGTGTATGTATATATGTATGTATGTATGTATGTATGTATGTATGTATGTATGTATGTATGTCTGTAAGCATGTATGTGTGTATGTATATATGTATGTATGTATGTATGTATGTCTGGCCATCATACATAGGGCTAGCCTGCGCGCAGACAGAAACTACTGTACGTACCCACTTCAGCTGGGATAGTCTGCACGCAGGCTACCATACGGCTTGAATAATTAGCTTCATGTCTTTCCAGTCTGATAGCATCGTACTCTACCTTGCTTAGATTTTACCAACTGTCTCTAGTTTCTGTCATTCCAAATTGACCCTGAAGTTGATTCAGCTTATAGATACCCTTGAACTCTTGAATTGTGCCTGTTGACTATACTATGTGTATGTGAAACTTTTCTCTTACACACTCTACCTACCAGAGGTGGGGTCAACCTTCAGTTCAGTATTTGCTCGTTTCACTTGCCACTCAATAAGTAAGTGGGTAACTGAACATTATCGCAAGCATCTCCTTGTCAACGTTTTTGTTCTCACATACTCTCTTCCTAATTTTCATTTCACAGACTTTAAAAAATATTAAATGCCTCTTGTTTACACTTTTGAAACTGGAAATAAAATATATTTTCCTGTTAGTTTCGGCATTGTAAATATTAATGTTACCGTGTCTAATTTTCAACGGTGAGAGTAAAAAAAGCAGACTAAAAGCAAGTCTAGAAAAGCGGTCGCCATCACAGATTGTTTTTAACAGATTCCATGGTTACCAAAGAGGCCACAATTTACAAACTTTGATTGTTTTGCGATCATTGCCTTGAGTGCCACATTGTAAACTGTCTTTGATTTCCTCTAAGAGTTTTCACTGTCTTTTTCAAGTAGTACTAGCTTGTTATTTTACCAGCGACATCTTTTGCATTTCAGGTATGTGCTTTATTCTTTCCTCTTGTTACTATTATGGTGTTGGATTTCATCATTAGCGCCGATTCAAGTCAGACATGTGCTAGTCTCTCTCTCCAATGATTTAATGCATAAGGTTTAAAAAGTGGAAGAAATGTTCCTCTAGAGGTAGGCTAAATAGCACTCGGGTGCTGCAGCTGATGACCACAACGAAAATGCAATCGATAGCTGATAAGGAAATCTGTCATCAGTGAGGGCGACTGGGCTCTTTTATTCCAGTTGTGACTCCTGCCTTTGACGAAGAAATGAACGCATTGCAGACGCCGAATAACTTGGGATGCCCAGAAATTCTCTTACGGAATCGTTCCCGGTCAACTGTTTCATTCGAGCAAGACCTTGATCTGGTGCTGTCTCAGTTAACCCAGTTGCACACCCAGGATGTAAGTATATTGAATTGCTCCTCAATCAGGGGCGCCGTAACCTGAGAACCTTTCTCCTTTCCTAGATGATGTAAGCCTAGCACTTAACAGAAGCTCTGAAACAAATATTTATGAATGAAGTTGTGTGGTACGGATAAAGGAAGATATTACTGTGTACCTATCGTTGCCTAGTGCCTGTAGACTGTAGGTAGATGCTAAATGTTGAGGGGTTTCTGGATCTGGATAAATACGTAGCAGGACCCCAATGGGTATGGACGTCCAGGAAGGTGCATTTTCCAGTTTAGCCTAGGGATATGGTATAGGGTAATAAAAAAAATATGCCTAAACTGTTGATGCAGGTTAAAAATAGCTAAAAACTATTGAATTTAAAACATGATCATGTTGGACACGTGTTTTTTGGATGCATGGCTGTTGTTAAGCGGTAGTAGTGTATTAAAGACTATCTCTTCCATTTGGTCATTATCATTATCATCATAATCATCATCATCCTCATCACCTTCTTTATCATAATCGTAACTGTCATCATCATTATCACTATTGATTATCATCATTATTGATAATCACTGTTGCCATAACCAACGTCACCATGACCATCAGTAGTAATATTGTCATCATCATCATCATCATCATCATCATCATCATCATCCTTACCATCATACCATAACTTATTGCCATTGTCGCAACACTTTCATTGTGTGCCTTAAATCCAGTCAATGTTATTTCTATAACTCATTGTCTACCACAACCCACACAATCATAATATAATGTTTCTTAATTATCTTAATAGGAAATTTTCCGTTTCTTACTTGCATTATAGCATGGTATGCTGATTGAGAAAATTCTAACATTGTGTGAATATGAGCAGATGAGATACTTATGGACAGTAAGTAAAATGTAAAATACCTGCCTTTTGCCATGACTATACCAGCAACCTTGTTGGTTTAAGTAGAGAACTATGATGGGGGTGAATATTTTCAAACACACAAAGTTGCAATCTGGAAAACTTAACCTTGTTTGCAATATATGTTAAGGAAAGTGCTGACTAGTTTGACCTAGAGTTGTCTGGCCCTGTTTAAAATTTGGAATTGTTCATTGTATGAAATCAGCTTGACCACAGAGCGCATGTTACACAAGGAAATGACACAGCAGCAGTGAACAGAGCGTATTTAGATTGTGGATAACAAACATCATTATCAAAGGGACCATTATGGAAACAAGGTCTTCTGAACCTTTTTAATGCTATCCCTGCCAACTTTATCAGAAGGGGTTTTTTGAGCACAATTTTTTTGTTTTTCATTACTGATATTTTATATTTTATTCTTTAAAGTCACTTAAATATTTTTGTTTAATTTTTTTAAGTAATTAATATCTTAAAAATTGTAATATTGACTTATTATTTTATTCTTTTTGTAACTATTTTTCTTCTATATGGCGAAATAAATACATACATCGTGAATAAGATTAAATGTTTAAGAATACTATCTGTTATTATAATCTTATATCATGCTTTCCTTAATGTAACAATGCTGTTATTTCTTTGTGAATGTTTTGAATTGTTCTTACTTGTAGGAACCTTATAGGATAGGGATCACTCTTTCAATCTGTGTCTTTCTGTCTCTGTCTGACTCTTTCTGTCTCTGTCTGTCTTCAGTTTCCATTTGTAAACAACATAGGTGCCCACCTTGAATTATTGGTGTAACAAAATGTTAGACGAATTTTTCTGCACACTCTAGAGCACCCTGTTTTGACATCTTAAGGGGCTGAAAGCTGCATTATAAAGGAACAGCTTATATTGGGGTTGCAACCTTCTCAGGACCCCCACAACTCCACACCTATTTGTAAATAACATTTTTAAACATTCTTGTTTTAACATTCTTGTCATTTTTTTAAAGGTTTTGGAGCCTTTCATGCATAGAGATTTCCTGTTCAGCAAAATGGATTCATACCCAAAGAGCAATTTTTCTACCCTTTCAACTTACATCAGTAGGGAACTTCATATAAGGCTAGAGAAGACCGTTAGCAGGAACAAGGTTAGTATGCACATCTGGAGTGGGGGGACAATGAAGCTACATCCTCCTTTTTAAAGCATTTCAACCTACCCCATCTCAGAAAAATATTAAATGCAAAATATTTCTTATTGAAAAAAGAATATCTTTAATGTGCAATGATAAACTACCATATTTTTAATTATAGTTGTTTGATGACTTCGTTGCATTAAGTAGTCCATACCATGAGACACAGAGGCCATGATCAGGTCCTGTCAGTCACTTCTAAGGTATTTTCTGTACGTTTTTCTCTACATTTTAACAAAGTAAATGAAACAATGTTGCCCCCTTTCAAGAATCATTTTACTTTATGCCCTCTCCTTCTATGGTGAGCCAGCTTTACCCTTGCTACTGTGTCTGTGCTCTTCATCAGTATTATACAGCAAGTTAAATGATTTTTGTGGCCAAGTCACAAAGTTAGGCTTGTTGTGGTGCAATACAGCATGGCTGAGGAAAGCCATGGTCCCATAACCAGTTCAGATACAGGCCTGCTACATCAATTTAATACTAGTTATTCCAACAAAGTACAGTGCATTATCTTATGCAGATCCAAAAAATTCTGACTTGAAAATTATTTGGGATCAGGCCCCTGCTCCCCCCTTGCTACACCCCTACTCTGCAGTATATGACCATAAGAGGCCATAAAAATGCGCAGATCTGAGCATGATATGGTTTTATTGTATTGACAGGTTAGGGGCTTTGAAGGGGGGCACTTGCATTATTAAGGACAGGACTACAGCCTCCCTTGCAGCTGCTACTTATAAACAGTAAGAGTGCTTTCTTCTCCTTTTTCTTTTTGTAGAAGATTTCATCTTATCGAATTCCAAGCAGTTTCATCAGGGATGAGGTTAGTGGCTCTGTTGGTTCCTTAGTCATTGATAATGAAAGTATCTTTCTGACATTCCATAAATTTATGGACTTTGTGCAGGGAAGGGATATCACATGATTGGGCCCACATGCCATCCCTATTTAAATTTAGTTACTTTCACTTGTAGTGAACATAAGTCATAAACAGATAGCTTTTGTATAGGGGGTAGCTGTGCCAGAAGTGTATCTCTTACGCTGCATTCACACTGAAGCTTAAAATGGTGTTGACCACAGTTTAAGATAAGTTATAGATTTTATAACAGTTCACACCGTCCAGAACCATATTGAAAACAGTTCTACAACAGATGTAGTTTATATCAGTTATGGATGTGGTCTCAAAATCATTTTAAGCAAAGCCTAGGTGTGAGACTGTCAAACTGTGTAAAATCTGGGGGTGGGTCAGAGCATAAGGAGAGTATTTCACCAAAATGATACTGGTGATGTTGGCTTTTGATTTATGAGTTAAGGTAAGTTAAGCACAGCTTGAACAAGACAACAATCCTTGACTACAGCAACCTTTACAAACTGTAGAATTCCTTGACAAACATGAGCTGCCCTGGAGCCCTATTAATATTCCTTTGAGTTAACTATTGCCTTATAATTAATAATACCTAAGGCTTTTTCTTTGCCACTTTTCTTTGCCAAAATTTTGCTCATCAACATCAATACTCCACTTGGTCTTATCTCATTACAGGCCCCTGTATTATGCCTGCCTTTTCCTTAAGCATTTAGTACTTTCCCTATCCTTTTCTGTAAGACTTTTCCGTTAGACTTTTCCTGTTTTTGCTACCTTTTCCTGAAGACTTTTCCATAAGTATTATGCCTGTCTTTTCCTTCACACAACCATTCACATGTTTTTAACACAATAAACTTGGCATCACCAAGCAGGCAATTGAATCTTTGTTAGCATACTCTTTTCCATTGTTTTTATTGTCTTCGCAGCATGATGTGGAATCATGGAAAATGCACTCAGTTCTTCCTGCACTGGATAGAGCTAATACATGCCATGGAGTTGAAAGGCAAAATGGCATTTTGAGGTACTGTGCTCCATTATAAGTAGAACAAAATTAGTGTTTAAAGTTCATCACATTTGCATTGGCTGTGACACACCAAAAGTAAAAGTATTAGTGATCTTAAAGTTTGTCCTGGGGCAGTGTAAGGGGTGTGACTAAGGGAAGCCACCATCCTTTAAATGATACAAATGCAAAACTAATACATTAGATCAAATGCCATACTATTTTCTCAACAAAGTGTAATGCATATGTTTTTTGTTGTTTTTTATCGGTTTTTACACCCTATACCCCCCTTTACCAGGGGCTGGGGCAGTGCCCATATATGTGGGACTTTTACTGATGCATAGAGCACTTTAAGACCATATGCCCTTCCTCTCATTACCAATCACCCTTTGGGGAATCAAACTCGTACCCTCTAGGATAGAGGGCAGGTGAACTATCCACTGGACAACATGGTTTTGGTTATGTAATTGTTTTGTACCTTTGTTTTTCTGCTGCACACAGTAGACTATATAGTCATTTTAATGCCGCCTCACAACTGATATTGTTGGTAAACAAATCATATAGGAATAAGCAATTGAACTAGGAAACAGTATAAAGGTTTGTAAGTGATTTAATTTTCCAATTTGCAGCACCACAGCTTTATCTTGTTGAGGCAGAAAAAAACTTTCCACAGAAGCTAGGGGCTCAGGAGGCTCAACGTAGTATATCCCTCCACCAATTTCCCAGACAAGAGGTTCAGGAGGATTGTTTAGCCCTCATAGCTGGAGAACATTGCCATTTTAAAGGGAAAATTGATGTATGGAAGAGTGTCCATTAATCATGGGAGTGACATAGATTTTAAATTACCTTCCAACACTCTCGCCATCTCTCTTTAGTCACTGAAGGGCCCCTTTGTTGTGTTCAAGTACACCTCTTACTTTTTACTCCAAAGGTCATCTTTTAAAATTATTTTGGTCCCCATCTTTTGTGAACAGCAAACGAAAGGCAATACAAAAGCACAGGTTTTCCAAGTTTGATATCACGCATCTTCCAGCTCTCAGACCAAAGTCAGAAATCCACCTTAGGACACAGTCCCTGCAGGACATCCCTCTCAACAGTCAAGCAAAGAAGAGGCATTTGCAAGAAAAGGAGATTTCCAAACTCAAGAAAGCGACTACGGACACTGACCAATTATGGAGTAGCCATGAAAGGTAAGCTCCAAATGATACCAGACTGATAAATTGTTGTTTTGAATAGACACTTGAGAATCAAAAGATATGTCACCACTGAGACTCTAATCCAAACCGGATAGCATCATGGCAAACTCTTACAAATTATTATTTTGTACATATTGTTATGATTATTTGTATAAAATACAATTTGTTGTAATATATTACTTGTGAGATTTTTTCTCCTTTATGTCACATGATTGCAGTGACCAGTGTCCGGCAGAAACATTTAGCAAAATAAATCCATTACTAACACAATGTTGAAAATACAATCCATATCAGTACTTTCAGTTTAGGAAGCAGAAATTTCCTTTGGACTTTGTTCAATTATGTCTCCATGTGCAATTTTTAACTGCAGTTGCATGAGCAGGGGAAATTGAGGATGATCTTTGATTCCTTATACACAGCTTAACTTTTTAGTTACAGGTACGGATACACTCTCAAAATAGGTTGACACCTCAACCAGTCTCTCTGTTCACAGGTTACTAAGTAAGCACACCACTGCACTATGACCTAGCATTAGTCAGACTTTTTAAATTACGCATACCCTTTCAAATTAATGCAGGGAAATACATGGACTTCCTCTATTAAGTTCTCCACCCTTTCATCGATCCTTCAAGTAAGCACTCCCAAATGAACATGGGCGTAGTAAGGCTACTCTGGAGTGCTGAATAAATGGGGGGTCTGAATAAACAGGGGGTCATCATTACGGTCTAAAGTTAATAAATGGGGGAGGCCAAATAAACGAGGGGTCTGAACTCCAGTCTCAATTTTGTGACAGTTTTAAATAAGAATGACTCACATGAGGACAAAATTATCTGTTTTAGGCACACTTTCTTGAACCCCAAAATTTCAAGACATTTAACACATCATGTGTGCTGACCATCTCAATTTGTAGCCTCTTCAAGTTGTGTATTCAACTCAAGTTTTGTTTCAAGAAACTAATTAAGTGCCATATTATTTTTTGTCTTAGGAAACTCCAAAGATCCAAAGATTTTATCTAAGCTCTCAGTTTTATGGGAGCACAAGTCAAATCATAATTACATTTAAATTTGTGCAGGAAACGAAGCTTCTTAGGATCAACTGCCACAGGAACTCACTCTTCCATCTTTCGCTATGAATGGTATTTAGTGGCACTAATGGCCATTTTTAATCGTCTCCTGAATCTCAAAGAATACTCCGGCCAAAACAGGAGACCGTTGGTGTATCAATGAGCTTCACTTCTTTGTTTTACATGCATGTGGTTTTGATGCCTAGGCCCTTACAAAGCATCTTGAAGCCCGTAATACTCTATGAATCTGAAGGAGATGCAGAAACGTTCTTAACAATTTAGAGAGCGATCACCTTTAGCATATGAGTTCTCAAAACTTATTTTATGCTTATCTTCGACACAGCTTGCTTGCTTACCAAAAGATGGTTTCATGTATGGCTTTGATTCAATGAACTGGCAATTTGATATCCTGGAGTAATATCAATGGTAGATGTCTGTGACTGTATCTTGTCGTGGTACGGCATGGATTTACTCTCATTCTTTACTTCTTTTTAGAATGGCAAGAAGTACTTTCGGGTGAGGTGGAAGGGCTATGGGCCAGATGATGATACTTGGGAACCATATGGGAATCTTCTTACCTGTGATACCATGGTGAAAGACTTCATGAGAATGCACAAGAAGAAGAAGAAAAAGAAGAGGAAGAAGGTAAAAAGCCAGAAACGTCATTTGAAAATACTTAATAAAATAGCATCAACGTTTTGTAAAGGTTTTTGTTGAAGTGTTATTTCTTTTACGTTACTGCAGTCTTAGTCCTTCCTCTCCATATGGACATCACCTCTTTTTGCGTTCGTAGCGTCTCAAAACATACCTTTTTCGTTTCTACATGAGCATTCACTTTTGAGATAATAGACATCATGGCAGATAAATATATGTCAATTGAGTTTCAATCAAACCTCCTTAAATTATATTGTAATTGACGGGCTGCCTCTTCTTCCTGGACCTCAAATTTTTAGAGTGAGGTGCCCATTCTGATGTCCTAATTGATTTATACAACCTTGGATCCCTTTCAACCAAAAGCAAGTCATCAACTAACAGAAGGACAATGTTATTTGTAAATGGTAGGAAAATACTACTTTCTACTGATGGCAAACACACTGCTTTGCCCTTACGTTGTGGACGGCGAGAGAATTTTCGTATTTACAAAGCTGAAAAAACACTCAAAAAATATTAAAACGACATAAATACATATCACAGTCACGTTGCAGACGCAGTCATTTCTAAGTGCGATGTAGTTTCCACGGGTATATGTTTAAGATCATGAGAGTGGAGTTAAAGAAACAGTCCATAAATTGATCCACGGCTAAACAGTAGTGCAAGAAATGCAGGTATGACAACAAATGGTATCAAGTATGTTTAAATTATATTGGGCACATATGACGGCCTTTACCCTGACGCCCCTGCTCCTCCAAGCTTTTTTTATGTGTCCGTGCTAACCGTGAAAATTGTATTTCAAAAGGAAGTGAGAGATAATGGACCCAACTTAAAGTAGCAGGTACTTACGCTGTTCGTAGTTTCGTCAACCTATTATTAGGCAGGCGAAGTTATGATGTTTTCCGACGTCTTTTTTCATCAGAACTCTCGAAAGTACAAGTAATGACATTGTCAGGGATCTGGCATATTCCTTGGGTCGGGCATATTATTTAACAAGTTTGTTGAAATCAGTACTGCATTAAGTCAGACAGATGTACTAGGCATAACTAGATTTGGTACTAACGGCCCCCACCTCCCCAGCAAATATTCAACTGCCATAAATGTAATTTTGATAATGATTTGGAGGCTGTAAAAGTGCCCTCACAGTCGAGAAGAACTTTATATCAATAGTGCTGTATGGTATATAGAGTTTTGTATGCAGTTAAGGTACAGCCTTCTTTTTCGAGCAAAAGTTCGTTCCTTATCGTGAAGTTCGAATTAATGGCATCGTCTGAAATAAACGGTATGCGTAAGCTACAAATGTCTTGATGCTCTTGATTTTCCGTTTCTCAGAATTTCTCAGAATTTCTCAGAATCAGTAATGTTAGTGATTTTAGTTTCCAGTACCCTTTGGTGCCTGGAGCGTGTTCTATTACTGTTGTTGAAGTTTAGTTAACTGCCGCTTGGAATTGAATGTTTGCATGAAGATATTCTGAACGTGTTTTTCTTATTTTGCGTTTTGGTTAGGAAGACAAAGACGAGTTGAAGTCAAAATCGTCAACAGCAGACTTAACTCCTTCTGAAAACTCACAGGAGTCAGTTGCGTCAGATATTCAGTCCACAAACGGCAACTCTAAGACGTTAGGGAGTATTACTAATAATACAGGTGATCAAAATCAGCTAATTAATATTGACTTGGACGATGTTTTAGGGGATGCCGCGGGATTAACGCGGCAAAGCCGAAAGGAGCTACAGCGGATTATAGCGGAGTCAAAACTGGCCTCCGTTGCAAGGCAAAGTACTACAGAGAGTGGCACTATAAGTCTTGTACCAGGTACTTCAGGGTCCCAAACAAATTGGAGAAATACACAGGACGCTGATAACAATAAGAAGCCTCCCACTTTAGCAAATGTAAGTCAATCTGAAGGTCACACTACGGGCAATGTTGTCGTAAAGAGGGAGGATGTAGACAACAGCTCTAGCTCTGTGGCAACAAATGATATACAAGTTGCATTGCTGCGCGGAAGTTCGACACATGTGACAAGCAGAAACACTACTACTGTACGTAAACGAGTTCTGATTGTCGATTCATCGAGTGACAGTGAACCAGATGAAGAGACGAAGGAGCTGCTAAGGAAGTGGGGAGATAAGCGTTTCACAACTGAGGGAACTTCAACACCATTTAGAAGGGGGGTGAACATGGGAAGGAAAACAAGGAAGGGATCAAGTGAATTTCCTTCGGGTCTTGGGAAAATGGAACGAAGCGTACCTGAGATTGAAAATATTAAAACTGAAACTCTGCATGGCAGAGAAACGAAAGATTCATTACAAATGGCACAAAAGGGGGGCATCAGAACGACAGACAAGTCGAGTATGTCGAGGTCCGTCTCTTTGCCCACCTCATCAATTTCTCACACACCAGAGCAAGGTCCGTCCGCTCAAACAGTAGACGCACTGAAAAAGATGATGAACGTGGATGGTCTCCGTCAGAGTCTTAGTGCCCTGAAACAGAACTTAAATCTAGGTGCCATTAGCAGTGGCGTCAAGGTGCCTCGACGAGACGATAATACACTGAGAAGTGAGAACACGACGAATAATAAACTCGAAAGTGAACGGAAAGGAGCGAACGTTAACGATGCACAAACTCTCCAGGAGTTGCACAAAGATAGTGTTGAAACCAAAATCGATTCGCCAAATAAGGAAGTAATTGTGTCGGAAACCGCCAACGAAATCTGTGAAGCTCCCAATGCGAATACCACCTCTGAATTGTTCACAAATAATGAGGATAGATTGGAGATGACACGATCTGATAATGAGGTAGCAATACCGGCGGAAATGAATGCTGAATCCTTAAAGGACGACGGTAATGATGCTCCGCAGCATCCAAACCCTTCAGAACACGCAAAGGATACGCATAATGTACAAACTCATAGAAATGATGGCACTGTTAACGCTGATGGACAAACAGTAGGAACTGAGGATTGCATTGGCAATACTGGGAAAGACAACGATGTTGACCAACAAAGTACAACTACAGACTGCACGGAGCCAGGCGCTAAGGATGCTAATAGCCCTCTGTCTTCCAAAAAGCCGCTTAAAGTACCTGAAGCAACACATGGGGTTGGTAACATGATTCTTATACCTTTAGGAAGAGCAAATGTAGGGCGTGGCTCTAGTTATTCCATAGAAGAGATCAAGAAGAGGCTGTCGGAATGTGGCTTAATTGCAAATGCGTCCGCCAAAAGCCCAACTGCGGGTAGCCGAGAATCTCTTGGACAGGATGTCAAAGATGATAGCAAAACTAGCAAGGTAACTGCCAATCAGAGTGTAAGAAGGAGGAACTCCACTGAAGCAATAGAATCAGCAAAGACTGCTACAGAGCTACCTCTTCACTTAGCTAAGAAGCGCTTATCAGTCGATCAACCACCACACCAAACTTCTCTCGAAAAGGAACCCAAGAATTTCCCGGCGTCAGCAATTAACGTGAAACAAACAAATCGTGTTTCCGTCGAAAACACGCACAAACTTACTTCTGTCAACTATTCAGGACCTGGAAATGCACATGTATCCCCGAATGTAAGCATCTCTGTGAAGGAGTCCGGTGGTCCGCAAGGAAACTCCATAATCAGCGGACGTGGACGATTAGGAAGAGAGCCTAGAAATGGTGATTCAGTAAGCGTACAAAGGGATCCTAGAAAGTCAATTACACCAGCGCCACGCCCTATAGAAAAAAGTCAGAGTGTCGTTAGTGTGCAGTCACGAGAGTATAAACAACAACCAGATGAAAACAGAGTAATGGTTCAGGAGAAACTGCAGCGAGAAAGTCACTCAGGCACTCAGAGTGTCCCGCTCGGAGATCACGGGATCCACCTTGAGTTTACCAAACTGGATCCTGTTATGAAAGACAAACCACAACAGAAATTTGACCCAGGGAGTCATAAACTACCGCCTAATAAAGCACGCCTTTTAAAGGGAGCTCGTGTGACAAGGAAACCTACCGCCCAAGAGTTTGAAGCCCCGAAGCAAGATATATTGGGTGAGTTACTGGGGCCGGAAGAAACGAGAAGCGGAAGTAATGTTATTACCGATGGACTGCCAAAGGATACAGCCACAAGAAATGCCGATGAGGTAAGGCAGATTAGTGTTTTTCAACGTACTGCTAGTTTTTCCTCCAGATGAAAAAGGCTATTGGGTAATATTCTTGGTTTGCTTTTACTATGAAGTAATAACTTTCGATATCACTTACAACATTGTTTTTACTAAATATATACTTAATACAAAAGCATGTTTCTGATATCTTTCAATTGCCATTTAGATGACCTTGAAAATGGCTCAAAAAGGGCTTAAAAACCTTGAAATAGGCCAAATTTGGCAAAATTGGAAAAGTTAATAGACACTCTGTCAACTATCACAGTAGATAAAGAGATATAAAACATTGCTAGAAATAGATTTTGACACCCATTCGACGTTAACAAGTTACTTTAGAATAAGTGAGCATGTTTTTCGGTAATTTGAAGTCAGCATAGACAAGTGCATAGAGAGCGCTCAGACCATATGATATATGGTATACCCCAATGGCAAGTCTTACCTTTCGCAGTAGAAAGAAACCCTTTCATCATTTCAAAGAGCTTTAGTAAAGTAGCAAATAAGCGACGTTTGTCACATTTCATACTCTGGTGTTATTTAAGTGTGTTGATGGTTGTATGAGGCATTGTCGTGCGTCATTTTCATTGTCTCCTCGATACAAAAGGTAGGAATGCCAAAGGTCCTCTGAGTTTTCCACTGTAATGACCTCAGAATAGACTTATTTATATTTCCTCCCCACTAATACTAGCGCCATCGTATGAAAAATGAGGGAACTGAAAGATGATTAAATATTTCTTTCGTTATTCCATTGGCTCTCATGAGAAGATTTATGTCTTTTGAAAATTAAGAGATGACGCGACTCTTTGTTCGTCTATTCTCTCTTGTTTCAGTGTATTCTTTGTTTCTCTATTCTCTCTTGTTTCAGTGTATTCTTTGTTTCTCTATTCTCTCTTGTTTCAGTGTATTCTTTGTTTCTCTATTC
>JAAAKM020006971.1:92471249-92500154 GCA_010016025.2 Alatinidae sp. Z8VKAUB7J3
AGTATCTGATACAGTAGATATTTTCGTGAGGAACATAGTGTAAGAAACAGAGGGTGGTAACTCAAGACTTCAAAACTGCGTCGCATCAACACAAGTATCTGATACAGTAGATATTTTCGTGAGGAACATATTGTAAGAAACAGAGGGTGGTAACTCAAGACTTCAAAACTTCGTCCTATCAACACATGTATCTGAAACAGTATATATTTCCGTGAGGAACATAGTGTAAGGAACAGGGGGTGGTAACTCTTTAAAAAAACTGTTTTCGGACTTTCATTTCCGGATCGAATGACTTTCCTCTGTTTATCAAACATTCGCGACTTTTTCTCATGCACAACTCTTGCTCCTTTTTTTGAAAATATTTTATTCATGAAATATGGATATCCGATCCCTTCAACGCGACTTCTGATGATGAGAAAGCAAACTAAAACACTGATCGTAATTGTTCTTGTTAACATAGTCATGTGGTACCAAATTTCTTTGAAGAATCCACTTCAGTAGCCCAAGGCTGAAAATTATGTTGCACGATAATAACCATCTGCAACAGTATTTATTTTCTCCGGGAACATAATTTGCATACACGTTTTTTTTATAAGAACAACCTTTATAAGAATTCCAGGCTGAGATTAGGCCAAAAAATAAGAACAACTTAAGAAACTAGGTAGGCTGAGATTCAAAAAACTCAAGAAATAAAATATCATTAACAAGCGAATATAACAATCTACTACAGAACAGAACAGTATAAAATGCTAAACAGCGATTAAGCAAACTTATTGTAAGAGAATTAGTTCAACACCATCGATATCAGTTTTTTATGTAATCTATGCTGGTATCTGTAAATGTAACTTTGTATTCTTACAAAGAAATAAAACTTCAGGTAGAACATCCTATGCAACAAGTCCAACGTCCGATATTAAACGTGAACAGGGGCTTAATTACTTTATCAAGTACGTGCTATTTCTTGACACTACTATGCTCAGGAAATTCGAAAACGAAAATAAGAAACAGAATAAGACAAACCTTAGGCTGAAAATATACGGAAAAATAAGAAACGGCAGGCTGAAACTGGAACCAAGTGTTCTTATAATAAAAACAACGTGTATTCAGACAAATAATGAAGTACGATAGATTTGGGGAGGGGAGCACATCAAGTTAACAAGACACCCTGTCTGCTCCTACTCCTCTGTGTCCATAAAAATTAACAGGTGTATGTTGACACATACCCTTTCTTGCAGGCGATAAAATAAACAAGCACTACCAACGTCATCATCAAATATTCACTCGACATAAAGCATGTACTCTATCCGAATAAGCCTTTTGCAAACTTCATGTGGTTCTCTCTTTTCTGCAGCAAACATTGCCCCTTTACAATGTTTGTTTCTTATTTTGAAATATCTGTCTTTTTAATATAAATATAAAATGGGTCTGTAATAAATTAAGGGCACCAAAAGGGGGTCTGTAATAAGAGGGGGTCTATAATTAGAGGGAATCTATAATTATTGGAAATACGTTCGCCACGGAGGGATACTTCAAGAGGGCATAAGCACGTATGTTGCCCTCTGTTTACTTTATTGAGAAAAGACAAGGGTGCTTCCCCCCCTTCAGTCCCTTTCGCGACTCGGCAACTGATAAAAAAGAGAACTTTCAAAATTATATAATGGACAGAAAAGTTACTTCGTTATTTCAAGTCAGCCATGCTGGCAGAAGCCATATTAACACCACTGTAATTACGTAGGTTATTTATCACGTGCTCTGATGAAAAGGCGGCAATTTTGTGCCATGATTTCTGAAACAACATTAAAGAAAAGCCGGTCGATGGATTCTTTACAAAGACTCTGGTGAAACTAATTCCAGCCAAGATTTAGTAATGTTTGGAAGCAAGTAAACAACTTTAAAGGTATTTAAAATGTGTTATGGGTTGTATAGCTACTAATTGAAAACATCTTTTGTTTGCTGTAAACATCTGTGTAAACTGTGAGGACCAATCGCTGCTTTTGCGGTAACGATTTTCATATGTCTTCAATGGATAGTGACTGTTGATACTCACCGGTGTCCTGTTCTCTACAAGTTTACCGAAAACCTTTTGGGAGATAACAAACTGAACAGCTAGGCAAGTGAGCAGTCTAGTTAACAGATCTCGCTTAGAAATTGATCATTTGTGTTGCTTCCTTCCAGATGGTGGCAGAATTTGATTTAATATCCGCTGCCATTCAAGCAGGCACGCGTAGTTCTGGTTTTCTAAAGACGATACGACAAAAGATATAATTAGCCAGGTGTTGAGTATCATCAGCTAGACTAATGATCCCGGGAGATTCATTAACGGGTTTTGTTTAGCATTGCAATTATTTTTGATCGATGCGTTATTACCTCAAAGGGTTGGACGATGGCTTCCTAGGGAAAGAGATACGACAGGTTTTATTATTGAACCGAACCATGCTATTAGTAACTGCCACCTCAGGCACAAAAGAAATACTTATTGGCCTTTGATGCTTTCGAAGAGGAAACCAGGTGTGCAAAATGAAGAAAGCTAATGTTGGCCTGACGGGAAAAAGCTGTTAGGGGCAAGGCTGGGACTATTTCCTATTTCACAAGACTCATGATACAGCAAGGATAAGGGGCGACGAAATGGTAGGAAACCTTCTACATGAAAAAGCCTTATTGCAGCCCCCGCTCAAAAACCCCGCTAAAAACATTTTAATGGAAAGATCGGGCAAGGTTCCAGCGAAATAAAGGATATTGCTACCTGGACTCGAACCAGAGCCCACGCTTTGAAGTTGTTATTGTTGTTGTTGTTGCTGTTGTTCTACCAGCTGTGCTATATCGACAAGGCACAGGTGGTGCGTTTTAAAACCTGTACGACAATGCATGTATAAAGAAAACGGCCACCATTAAAAAAATTCTTCAGACCCTTTACCGGACAAGGCAATTTGCAGGCTGTTATGTCATTGGACCGCCTACCCAATTATCATAAGTCAAAATTTATCAATTACACAACATGTTCTTCGCCAGAAACATTGTCTACAAAATTTGAATATTGGAGGGTCAATCATTCTTCCATACTTGTTCTTAAAAAAGAAAGTGCGGCGAACTGAAACCTTGAGTTAACATGACCTATGAGAAGAAGGTCATCCACCGCGGATTTATGAACCACGATCGTGGACAAAAGTAATGTAAACTTTTACTGAAATCTCGATGAAAATGACCAGAATCATGGGAGACACTTAGTAAAGGAAAGGGGCTCCCATTTATGTTATTACACGCTATCTGCCCCGTACCTCCTATCAACAGGGAGCTGTGACATGCAAGTCACCGAAATGAAGAGATTAAAAATCTATCCTTAATTGGAGCGGGGATGAGTCCAATTTAATTTATGTTATGTTCAAAATTGTAGCACAACAGATCAAGCGTCCTTTGCTGTCAAAAGTTAGAGGTTTGATTGATTGATGAATTAGCCGGCCATAGATCAAAACATGTTTTCCAAGGGATCTCTTTCATCTTTTTAGATGTCAAATTAGGCGTTTTGAAATCTACTTATGCTCAGTTTCCAAACTTTTTCGCTTCTAAGGTACCCCCCGACTCTGATTACCCTCCTTACCCTAAAATTCATGCGCTTTGCTGGGACCTGTGTTCAGAAACAAATTTTGGCCAGCTCCTGGGGGTAGAAACCCTTTCAAACTTAGGTCTGCTTTATAATCATTTGTTTTTTATTGGATTCCGCTTCGGTTATATTGTCGCTGCCAAGTCTGTCCCCAAGAGGGGAACCATCGCGCCTACCCTACTTTTAAACTTCGTCCTTTTTCATAAAATATGTTTATACGAAATACAGAAACCCGTCAACATTTACATTAACTAGCTCTAGATAGCATTATCTCTTAAAATTTTCTATGAATGTATCATTGAAGATGAAAACTTTCCCATATACTGTACGGTGACCTTGCTTATTTTTGCTGCTCCCCTCCTTAAGTTTCCTACGGAGGCGTTATCACTGCGCTCTTTCCCCTCTTTAATTAGTTAACACCCAACAAGCAAGCATGGCTGAGAAACCCTTGACATAAGCAAATACTTCCCAAAACTTGAAACTGTTTTCAGTTTCATATGTTTGGAAAAATTTCTGTTCGTCATGACTATCGCTTAAAATCCGTCAAAACACCAAAGGAAGGTGCTTGAAAGAGTTTATAGTTTGATAATCTTTTTAATAATGAGTTTTAAGTTTTTACCTTTATTTTAGTTTTAACTAATTTTACGTATCTTGATATTTTATAACTTTTAAATGTATGTCTTATTACTTGTAAAGCTCTTAGAAACAATGAAATAGGCGCTATATAAGCTCTCAAATTATTATTATAATTATTATTATTATTATTAAATCGGCATGATACGTTATTGTATCATGAAGATTAGCAATAAAGGCATTGAGCTGTCGTTTTTTTTTATATACCTTACTATCGGGCATAGGCTTTGGAAGTTTACGGTTTAGTGATGTGAATACGTGACAATGCTACGTAAAACAGTCTGGTATGTGCATAAAATTGTTGCAAGTCAATTTTTAGGTACAAAAGCACAAAATAGTGGAAAAACCAGAACTGAAGAAAAATGATATTCCACTATGTCTTAGAAAGAGCGGTTGAGAACTTTAAGTGTAAAACTAACATTTACTTCCGTAAAATTTTTAAAAAAGTTGCCCCCTGTCATCATTATTACGTGTAAGAATAGCATTGTTGAGGGTATTATGAAATCCTCAGGGACTTTGAGACATTTTCAGCAGCTTTGGCGGCTGGTAACCAAGAGTGCAGAAAATTAAACAGAGGGCATGGAGCATTGTCGCAACGACGATCAGGTGTTACTTATCCAGTACCCATCTGATTCCTATTTAAAGAATAA
Source organism: Alatinidae sp. Z8VKAUB7J3 (assembly GCA_010016025.2). Lineage (NCBI taxonomy): Eukaryota > Metazoa > Cnidaria > Cubozoa > Carybdeida > Alatinidae > Alatinidae sp. Z8VKAUB7J3. Next base: position 92,476,131 of record JAAAKM020006971.1, read on the forward strand.
CAGGTGCTATAAGCAGACGTCACTCTCTTGGCAATACGAATTGAACAGTAGCATTATATCTACTGTACTGAGATAGGTTAAAAGTTATAATAGAATGTTGTATGATGTAATTCCCAGGGGTGGTTGAGGTAAGTTGTATGAGACAGGTGTGCCAGTTCTGATGACTCTGATGACGGATGTCTGAAGTTCCGAGTTAACAGTCGTCTTGGGGATACAATGTACTAGTTTCAATTCTAAGCCCAGTTGATGGAACACAAGTGTGGTCCCGAGTGATGTATTTGCCGATACCGCACTATGGTAACGCCAGTGAGTCCAATCTCTTAATAACTGCAAATAACCCAAATTAGCGACCCCAGTAGATTCACAGTCCCTGCCAAATAAGGGCCCCTGTGAAGAGTCAAAATTTTTCTTAATTTCTGCTGCTGAATAAGCGTCCCACGTCCTCAATGATTTTGCTCTTTGTGGCACCGATATTTAGTAGCGTGACGAAGATGTCACTCGGTTACAATTCATTATGGTATATAACTTTCAGACTAGATCTCAATTCAGTCAATCCTTAGTATGACCAGGTAGGGGATGTGAACTTTACAAAGATTATAACTCCGATAAGTGCCCAAGGGTAATGGTTGAAACTTTTGCTAACGTCCCAGGCGCTAATTCAGTTATTTGTTGTACCGTTAGAGAATGAAAAGACTGGCGCCTCCGAGGCTCTATTGTTTAAGTCGTTAGCGGAAATCAGTATCCAGCCTAGCAAACTTGAAGGCCAGCCTTTCTGCCTCGTGTGGCTTGACCTTTGAAGAAAACCTGCCGCCTGATCATCAGTACAGAGCCTGTGGAAGTTTAAACCCCTTTTTTAAAGTCTGAATTAAAGTTTGATCAAAACTTAAAAGGACGACAGAAATTATTGAACGGATCGTAAAGTGCTTAAAAGGCTAAAGACCTCATATCAATCAAAATATCCTCTCTATCGGGCACAGAAGCAAGCCATGAAGCAGGCTCAACTGACCAGTAGGACCGCCTCTCGCGGATTATGGAAAGCAACTGTCATCAATGAGAACAGATACTACATCCATTCATTGCCAAAAGGCCGAGAAGCAATGTTAGCAATTATAACCCCCATTAAATAAATTGAGTATCCCCCAATGTTATGAATAGCCCCTCCAAAACTCTAACCCTAGCTACGCATTAGCAGACGCACAAGTGCAAGGAAACAGAGAATGTCAATACACAGAAAAGGAGAACGATTCACACAACAAATGTTGAAGACAACTGGAATGTATTTGTTAACATTTGTTAACAAAGAATTGATAAATCATTTTGTAGTCCATCCATCTTTACAGAAAATGGTTCACCTGTTCGGAACATCCGTCACTTTCCTGCCAAATAAAGTTGAGAAGAGTTCGGTCCTAACAAAAGAATGACAAAATGTTCGATATTACTGTACTATTAATACACTGCTTCTTAGAAATGACGACGAAACCATTAAGAAGATTAAATACAAAATGTTCATTACTCACAGACATTACTCATGTCATCTAAGATATACACAGATGATTATCTGGAGCTTTCTTTCTTTTTGTGTTCGGAAATGCAGGTAATGACAATGAAGGATCACACATTCAAAACACAACTACAATTGCCCATTCCAGGTTCCCTGTCATTAAAAATACATTCTCTTCTTTCAAAACAGTGAAGCACTGACACCCACCTACACACAAAGCCTCCCCCCCCCCGTCGTTGAGAACTCATAAATGTATGCTTGTTCACTGCTAATGGTAGAGAATTTGACCAAGAAACCCCAGACATTTTGACCAAAACATATTGTTCTGCTTCATGTCTCCTCATACGGCGATCATGGCTTGCCTTCCCCTTCTTGGCAGTCTCAAAATTACTAGATCGCTTGTTGAAGTGGTGTTTCTTACTCAAGCTTGTAATAGGCTTCTGCCCCTTCTTTCAATCTACGCTGTTAACACCACACTTTCCTTGCCTTCATATTTTATTATATGTCACAGAAACTACAACACTACTGTCACAAACTTATGGCTATTAATTGGAAACGGCGGATACTTGTTATATGCATTTTGGTTTACATTGCATCTTGTCCTATCAGCGATAACAATGGCTACATCTGCTATCTTCCTACAAATCTTCAAAATTACTATTTCACTTGTTAAAATAGATTTTGTTATCTAATCCGGTAATGGGCTTTCCTATCTGCTTTCTTTCCCCTCTATTTTTCCTGTTCAGATCAGACTTACCACGCCTTCATATCACATGAATTCTTATCAAATATCCTAGATATTGTCGCTATAACTTTCATCCCTCTTTTTTATTGCTGCTCTCTTCAAAACCTCCCTTAAAAGGTAATGTCGGGCGACGGAAGCAGCTTTCAAGATGGGTACTGATTTGTAGTTCACAAAATAAGCAAGCATCCCCACATCCCCTGAAGTTCAAATGCATTGTGTGATACGCGTAGTCTGAAAAAGTTTGTGAACGTAGGCGAAACGATATTCATGCTTCGCGGACTCATTTTGGTTATTATTTTTGATTGTTGATAAGATAATTTCTGCTTTGCTGCAGCAATTTCAGTAGCATTTCAAGCCTAAAAATTTAAATTCAAAAGTTTCACTTTATAACACAAGTTTTTTTACTAGAAACCGTACGTGACAAAACCATAGTATTACAACCAAACGTTCATGCATGTCACTGCTTTTTCAAAATAGGGATCCGATTTATTTATCTCGTCCATGAAAACGTGCATTTATACTCAGCAAAGTCTCGCCGGGACTTTCATTGTCCCAATCAGCAGCTGGTCAAGAAGCGGGAAAACTTTCGAAGCAGGGCAGTCCTGACGAGGTCGGGGCCGTTGGACAGTCTGTCTGTGTCTCCATAGCCGTAGCAAAGTTTCAGTTTGGTTTCTGTTTGCAATAGCCATCTTGTTGTAGCGGTGATGATTTATCGACGTAATCGCGGATCAATAAAACTTCACCAAGAGAAGAACGAGGAGTGTTCACTAAATAACGAGGCAGTCAACTATAATGCTGGTTAAAAGATTATCATAAAGCATAACAGCTAATGTACTCAATTATATAAACACTTGAATAGCCAACAGCCCTTATAAAAAGAAATAACAATATTTACTCTCCAAGAGCACACCAGCTGTTTCTGCTATCCCCGTATAAAGGAGGGCACGACCGCTATCCCCGCTTCCCAAGGCCCCTGGTACGTCCTTGTTATACTTAATATTCTTTTCACAAACCACATTACCATTGTCTCTATGCTCTTTTCTGCTCATTGATTGTCTATACATAAGACTCATAAAGCAAAAGTAACCACACACTCTAGCAGCCTTACCATAGTTTTTATCGTCGGTTGTCTGTCATTGAGTACAGAATTAATTATATTTAAAACTTATTAAGCTTAAAACAGATGTTTTTTTAGATGGTACTAATGTTGAAATGTTTGTATTCTGTGAACAATAACATTTTACCTTCCGTGATTTAGCGAAGTCTTAACCTGCGACTCTTTTTGTTCTGCATTCACTTGCGTAAGCAACGTAGCAAAACAAAAGGGCGTGAGATGATAGATTTCTTTTGTCTCCTCTACCACTCCCTTCTGCAATTACAACTGTCCTTCGTCAATCACAAAACATTAATGGCGTAATTTAATTTGCCTATGATCCGAACTTGTAATTTTCTGTGTTAAATCAGGGGGGACACGAGATGCCTTTGATTGGAGGGGATACAATATTTGGGAAGCTATAGCCAACTCTACCTAGCCTCTGTTTCGCTGCAATGACTTGTTATATCAGTACTGCTCACTCTTTGCATGAGCATGAGATTTTGTATCTTGTGTATTGGTTTACTTTTACTCACATCTTACGATGTTGGCAGGACTATATATTGACAAATGGACTTGGCAATCGATCTTTAGAACAAGGGTTGGAGAAAATCAAGAAAGTTGGCGAAGGTGGGTGTTGACATCAAAGTGACTCAAAACGACCACCAGACCCCGGAAATGCCTTCCCTAACCTAACCTACCATGTCTATGTCTCATCCTGATTAATTAAATAGTTTTCAATATTATAGGCTGGGCAATAACACCCTTAGCCACCCCTGTCCGCACCCAATGTAAATATGTTCTCCTTTTAAAGACGCATCCTAATGTTGAGATGTACCACAGTAACAAATTTGCTTTGCACACAAAAAGGGCTTTTCCACTCGGCTTTTTCTATGGATTTATGCAGCTCTGCCGAAAGATAATTCACTCCAAAACACAGCATCAATCAGATTCTGATTGGCTCTTAATTGGGAGGCAGTTGGATACAAATTCGTTGTCTCCATTTCCACTTATTGTCACAATTTGTGCCGTAGACGGAAAAAAAGCTTTCAAGTGCAAGGCTTCCATGACGCCACTTTTTCGTGGTGTAGCGTAAACAAACCATTTTCCATAAGAATTTTGGAAATTATTTTTAAATCGGTACATAAAAATCTCCAACTATTTGCATCATAATGACTTGCAACCGCTTAAAATGTCATACAGGGTGGGTCACTGATGAAATAATTTCCGATCTAAAAAGAAGTAAGGTTAAAATCGTGGGGATGTGCCTCTATAAATGGTCCACCTATTCCTCATAGATCACTACTACAAGAGTAGCTAAGCCAGTATGGGGCAAGAGTAAGCTTGAGACATTTCCTGACTACTAAGTTTATAAGAATCCATTCTGAATTACAGCGAATAGACTCTTATGGGGTTTATCAAATTTTAACAGCTCAAAATCAGTCCAGTTAAGAGGGCGTAAAATACGGGAGGGTTTTATAAAACATTTGAACACAACATTTTTATCAGTAAATGATTTTCACTCACATTTAAGATAATGTTGCAATATCGTGTTTCGAAACAATCACTATCAATGTTTTCGTTTCAAATATTGCTTAGAGTAACGGATTCACTTTGCTAAACGTTTTCGCCATACACAGTCGTACAAAGTAAAGTGAGAAAGCTTTTTGCGCAATGAATCCGTTACTCAACGCAATACTCAAATTTTGCACCACTAACTAATTTTATAACTATTTTTGTTTTCATCAAAGTTTTCCACTATGCCAATGCATCTTATACCCCTCGGCAATTAAATAGAAGGGGTGTTTATTTCAGTTAACGTTATTTAAGGGTGGCGCTCAAGACCGTGTTTAAATGCGAAGAAATGTATATTATTAGTTGTATTGTTTTCATTTAAGTTACCTTAAAGTAAGATTACGGTTCAATGTACATTACGTATCTCACCCTTACCTGTTTTCATGTGGCATCGATCCGATCTCCACTGGCGCCATAAAGCTTACCAACTTTGCGTGAGTGTTGTATCTGTGTGGATGAAGACATGTGTCATAGAAATATGTGAAGGATTTGAAGCGTTCGATAGCTAGCACCATACGAACGAAACAGAGCGGAAGTCTTCACTCAAACATCCGTTTGTGAAGAATGTATCATTATCATAAGTTTATTATAAAAGAGATTTGAGATCGGAATTCAAACCCGTAATCAAAAATTTGGGGCGTGTGCTCTACTAACACTTTTTTCTTCCTTTTCCTTTCCTTTATTTCTTTTTGTGCTGAGCTCAGCGAACTGAGCTGGTGTGAACCCCGATGTTAAGATACTCTATTTTCCTAGTCACCACTTTCACGTCCAGTCATCCTCCGGTAAACATTATCAAGAGAGATAGAGAGACATCCTTTGTGTTAGTATTTCAGGAAGAAACAACTACTAATTTGTTCATATGAAGTTTTAGAATGCCGGATAGTTCCTCTACCACGTAACTACACAATCCTCTCAGTTACCCGACATCGTTGTTAATATGTACACTTTATAGTACAGAACAAAGTGCTATGACAATAGCACAAAACCTCGTATTAAATACACTTATAACTGCTTGAATCAGGGCTGTCTGATACATTTTTGGCTCCCAAACCTCTGTTTCACAATGAGGTGCCTCATGTCTGCTTATCGCACCTCCGGCATTTAGTACTCTCAGTTAATACGGAGATAAAGTCTTGATACTTTAAACCTAAGGCATCGTACGACTGCAAATAAAAAATCTGGCACAAAATCTAATTAAGCTCACACACTTTTAACTATTCGCTCTTTAGTAAACTGGAAGCGTAGTTCTAACGTGGCTGCCTTCGTATAGGATGGGAATAGACCATTGAATGCATAAGCCAACTGGCACAGTGTGGCCACGGTCTTACACCTAAGACCAGAGGGGTGCTAACTCGAGGAAGTGCCTGTTTGAAATGGGGTCCATATTTCAAGGGGGTGGGGGTGGGGGTCATTTGCTTTCAATTTTTAGCTCTCGTCATGACATTGTCTTTGTCTGCATTTACCCGACTGTACTGTAGAAGCCGTAAAACTGCAATAAAAGCTTCAGTGCGAAACACGGTCCTGCATCAAATGTTCTTGAGATGACTTTCTGTGCCCAATGAGCAGTTCGACTGCATTTTGTTCTACTTGGGAGAGATGGAACGCTTTTTAAATGGGTTTGCATACTACACGCTAGGCGATCACTCGATCGTAAAACGTACATTTACTAACATTTTTCACGGAAACTCTACAATAGCCAATCATCACCTGATTTTTCTTCCTTTACTTGCTTTTGTGTCCACCTTCCTCTTCATCTTTGTTCTCAGCTTTTGCACTTCTAACCATTGCCTGTAACGAAAGCGATATAATATGCACTTATCGTGAGAGTATTCCTCCTTGCAATGCCAGTTTTTGCAGCTTTCTTTCTCATCCTCGTCTCTAATTTGTAAAATATGGGTGTAAGCAGCCACACACCGAGAGTATGATGACGAATACAGGTCGTAAAAACATGGATTTCTAATTACAGATGAGTTGTTACGGATATTTATACAAAAAAGAAATCATGAATATGAATCATGTTATTAACTAGTTCCCAGGCTACGACACTACACTTTCATCTTCTTGGTTTCCATCTGATTGTGATCTCAAACGATTTACGGCTCATGCTAATCGGTAAACATCAGTCTGTTTGATCTCTGACTTAAGTATTTTATATGTCTATCTTATCTCCCTCCCGCATTTCTCAACCTCTGAAGCGTTTGAGCTCCATAACAACACTAACAATCGATGTATCTACCACGTCCACTGAGTTAAGGTAAGACAAGTAACGAAAAATGTGGAGTTCTTAGCAATGGTTCTGGTTAAGAAATTTTGAAAAAAAGGAACAGGTATGGTGCATCCCTATATGTATTTTGAGGGGACAGCGCCTTCCAGCTTACCAAGCACGGACAACCAAAACGCGCGGACGCAAATCTTTCTGTAGCTGACGTCACTTTGCATAGTCGGTTTATAAGCTTTATTACTCAAACTTTGCAAAACGTTTTAATGAGGGTCAAATAATGAACATGCTAAACCTCGTTTCCATGCATATCAACAAGCGGATGTACGAGTACACCTGCTTTTTTATAATTCTATGACTGATCTTTCTTTAAAGGCGAATGAGGGGCACCACACATCACCTCAATGCCTGAATTCAAGTTAGAACTCGGAAATAAGTCCTGATGCCCCAAAACAATACAGGTAATGGGCGAGTGCTATTTTCCTATCAACCCATTTTGAGGAAATCTAAAGAATCAGAAGGATACAGTATTATCTGATATAGTCTCAGTTACCTTGACCCTAGGATTCACTCGATGGCCCTTATCGATCAAAGTTTGCTGCCTAATATCCTCAAATTGCAAGCAAACCAGAGAAAGTAAACTTATCGCGAAACACTTGCTTATACTCTTATTTCCTGCATCTAAGAATATTTTAGTAACACGATTTTGAGGCTTTTCGGATCAACTTTTCATTTACAATATGTATTTATTTTGCCATATAGAAGAAAATATTTACAAAAAAAATAAAATAATAAATCAAAGTTACAATTTTTAAGATATTAATTACTTTAAAAATTTAAATAAAAATATTTAAGTCACTCTAAAGAATAAAATACAAAATGTCAGTAATAAAAAAAAAGCAATTGTGCTCAATAAACCCCTACTGATAAAGTTGGTAGGGATAGCATTAAAAAGGTTCAGAAGACCTTGTTTCCATAATGGTCCCTTTATTTTGCCTTCTATGCCGGTGAGAAACAGAATCGGCACAAATACGATCAGAATAATAACCTGACCGAAAAATGCGGTGTTCATCATGCTGGTACTGGCCTGGTAGGTGATGTCATCCATCATCTCCTGATCGATCAGATCATTGCCGGAACGGATGTGTTTTTGGATCTCATAGACGGTGCGTTCAACGATGATGACCGCACCGTCGACGATGATGCCGAAATCGATTGCACCCAGACTCATTAGATTGGCCCAAACGTCGAATTGCTTCATCAGGATAAAAGCAAACAGCAGCGACAGCGGAATTGTGGTGGCGGTGACAATTCCGCCGCGAATGCTGCCGAGCAGCAGTACCAGAACGAAGATCACAATCAACGCGCCTTCGGCAAGATTCTGGGTGACCGTGTTGGTAGTGCGGTTGATGAGCTCGCTTCGGTCGAGAAAAGGCTTGATTTCGAGTCCTTCCGGCAGTGTTTTTTGTATCTCCGCAATGCGTTGCTGTACATTTCGGATGACGGCGTTGGGGTTCGATCGTTTGAGCATGAGTATCATCCCGCCGACGGCTTCACGGCCGTCCTGCGTAAATGCGCCGTAACGAACCTGATGGCCGAAATGCACCTTCTCCGCGACATCACGAATTAAAACGGGTATGCCGTTTTCATTCTTAATCACAATCGGATTGATGTCGTCGAGCGAGCGGATCAGTCCTTCGCCGCGGATGAAATTGGCCATGTTGTTTTTTTCAATATACGCACCGCCGGAGTTGTCGTTATTGCGCTGCAAGGCTTCAAACACTTCGGCGATGGAGACGTTATTGGCGTTCAGTTTTTCGGGATTAATGGCAATTTCGTATTGTTTGATTTTGCCGCCGAACGCATTGATGCCGACGACGCCATCGACCAGCGCCAGTTGCCGCCGCACGATCCAGTCCTGGATAGTGCGCAGATCGGTGGGGGTATAGTGTGTTTCATAACCGGGTCGGGGTTGAATGGTGTACTGGTAGATTTCACCCAGCCCCGTGGTGATCGGCCCCATTGTCGGCACACCGAATTGATCGGGAATCTGTTTGACGACTTCGTTCAGCTTTTCCTGCACCAGCTGGCGCGGTAAATAAGTGCCCATGTCGTCTTCAAACACGATGGTGACCACCGACAGGCCGAAACGCGAAATGGAGCGAATTTCATTGACTCCCGGTAAGTTGGCGACCGCCAGTTCCACCGGAAAAGTGACGAATTGTTCGATATCCTCGGTGGCCAGATTCTGCGAGACGGTGATGATTTGCACCTGATTGTTGGTGATATCCGGTACGGAACCCAGGTTTACCGTCAACATGGCGTGGATGCCCGCACCAATCAAGGCGAGCGTCATCAAACCGATGAACAGTTTGTTTTTGATTGAGAAATAAATAATGCGGTTGATCATGAGCGCGTTTCTTTGTGAACATGAATATAGAGCCGTTCAACCCATCGGGTTGCCGGTGGGGTTAACAGGGCGGATTTGACGGTGCGGGTTAGTCGCTCAAACGATGGGTGGCTTAACTGGTTATGGCGGCCCACACCGATATCACGGGCGTTGGAAAGGGTGTGCGTTTTACTTTAAGCCAAAACTATTCCATTACGGGTGACGGCGAAAAGACCGCAACCGCAACAGGCTTGGCGTGCTCGCGTTCAGTACTGGATTTCCAACAACCGGTTAGCCAGGGATAGCGTCCCGGGGCGGGCGATATAATGAATCCGGGGATGATCGGGAAAGGGACGCCGGTATGAATTCTGCCAAAAATGCGATTTCATCATCGTGTACGTTGAATGCAAGCGATGTAAAACATATCGGTTGGGTTATGGCGTTAAGGCATAAATGCGCGCATGCTTCATGCTCGGTATCCGTTTCGGCGCTGTGGTGTTGAGGGTGTGAGTGATCCGGATGATCGTGATGCGGTGCGGCGGCAATATGATGCGAATGCGCTCGGTCGTCCAGAACGTGCGCAAAAATCTCTCCCTGAAAAGACCATAGCAGCGCATTGGATAACAGGCTCGTTACCAGTACGAACAGGATATATCGGGCTGAAGAGATTCTGAACATGAGCGAATCTTATCAGAAATTCAACGCGGTGTTAAAGTGGGCATGGCGGGTGGGCATGGTGACAAGGGCCGGGTGGCGAAGAGGAATAAGCGGGTTATCGATCGAGTTTAATTCACTTGCGCATCCACAACCACAGCAGCAGCGACAGAATGATTGAAATCAATAGCCCTGTCGTCAGTGGGAAATAAAAGGTGAAATTTTCCCGTTCAATATAGATATCGCCCGGCAATCTGCCGAACGGCAATTTCGAGATCAACGGCCAGACGACGCCGAGGATCAGCAGTACGATTCCGAGTGTTATCAGCAGTTGTTGCATGGTTTGTGTCGCTATCAATGAGCACCGCTACATACTATACGGATTCACAAAAACAATGCAACATGCAACATGCGCACATGCAACATGCGCCATAACGAACTGACATCACCTGGCTTGCTTTGGGTGGCGGTTGTTTTCATAATAAAATATGCAATTCTTTGGAGACAGATTGTGTGGCACGTTGATACAGCTTTAACAAGCTATAGGAATTAGTAAGGGGTAATCTAGGCAATGAGCAACTATGTACAGCGCTTTATGCTGGAAAATCTGAATATACGCGGTGCCGTGGTACATCTGGACAGTGTCTGGCAGGACATGCTGCAAGACCGCCATTATCCTCAACCGATCGTCGGTCTACTCGGCGAGATGACCGCAACGACGCTGCTGCTGGGTTATAACCTGAAACACCAGGGTCGCCTGACGGTACAGTTGAAGGGTGACGGCCCGGTATCCATGCTGGTCATCGATTGTAACGACCGTTTGGAGCTGCGCGGCATGGCAAAGCATGCGCCGGACATCAAGCCGCAGCCGGTGCCCGACATGTTCGATCAGGGTCAGTTGATACTGACGCTGGATAGGGCGTCCATGCGTGAAGCCTATCAAAGTATTGTGCCGCTTGACGGCGATACGGTCGGTGAAATTTTCGAACATTATTTTCGGCAGTCCGAACAGTTACCCTCACGTTTGTTTTTGACTTCTTCGGATCAAGCCGTATCCGGTATTCTGTTGCAGAAATTACCGACCAGCGATCAACTGGATCCCGACGGCTGGGCGCGTGCGGAAGCGCTTGCCGCCACCGTGCACGATCAGGCCGTGTTTGAATTGTCAGCGGCCGACGTGTTGTCACACTTGTTTGTCGAAGAAGCCATTCGTGTTTTTGACGCGCAGCCGATCCGTTATGGCTGTCAGGACAATCCGGCGAAAATTTATAGCATGCTGCAATCGCTGGGGCGTGAGGAGGTCGATTCGATCCTCAAGGAACGTGGCGAGATCGTCGTGCATGACGAAATCTGCAATCGGGAGTATCGCTTCGACGCGTTGGCAATCGACGCCATTTTCAGTAAAGCCGGGCCGACAATGCATTAAATCCCGATGTTTGTGCCGATTGCGCACTTTATAGTCTTACCTGGTGTCAGTTTGATTTGACCGTTCGAGCTGACCGTTTTTTTATCTCTGCCCAGAAGAAAACAGGCCGCGCGCGCATTGGCTTGTGACTTTTTCTCCTGCCCGAATTCAACCCCAACCGCATTTGATCGCCTACCTTACAAAAATGCCTTGCTGTCAGGCTGATGAGGGTAGTCCATTTCAAATAACGGGTGGAAATCATGCTTTATTAAACCATCGAACCCATGCCGCCACAACGATAATGCTTCCATCATAATTTGGAGGCGGTAATGTCGGAAGACAGTGATTTAGAACGTACGGAACAGGCGACGCCCCAGCGCATACAGAAAGCGCGCGATGACGGGCAGGTAGCGCGTTCGCAGGAATTGACGACGTTTGCGCTGTTGATGGTGGCCGCCGGCGGTATGGTGTTTGTCGGTGGTCGTTTAATGGACGACCTGCTGGCCATTATGGATTCGGGTATGCGCATGGAGCGCGAGCTCGCCTACCAGTCCGACCTCATGATTAACCGTTTTTATGAACTTGCACTGGAAGCGCTTTGGGCGATTGTGCCGCTGCTGGGTCTATTAATTGTTGCCGCGTTTTTTGCACCCATGATGATGAGTGGCTGGTTGGTCAGTAGCAAAGCGTTGATACCCGATTTTAAACGACTCAATCCGATAGCCGGGTTCAAGCGTATTTTTTCCGTACATGGCCTGACCGAACTGCTGAAAGCCATCGCCAAGTCCATTGTGGTGGGTTGTGTGGCGGCACTGGTGATCTGGAGTAACACGGATTCGGTGTTGTCCTTGATTGCCATACCGGTCGCCAGCGGTATCACCCGGGCTGGCGAACTGCTTGTGTTGAGTTTTTTGTTTATCGTGGCCGCAATGATTTTTATTGTCGCCATCGATGTGCCTTTCCAGCTTTGGAGTCATGCCAAAAAACTGCGCATGACCAAGGAAGAAATCCGCAGGGAAGTCAAGGAGAGCGAAGGCGATCCTCTGGTGAAAGGACGTATTCGCAGTTTACAGCGCGAAGCCGCGCGCCGCCGTATGATGTCCGCGGTACCTGAGGCCGACGTAATCGTAACCAATCCGACGCACTATTCAGTTGCCCTGCGATACAAGGACAACACGATGCGTGCGCCTGTCGTCGTCGCTAAGGGTGTGCATTTACTTGCCGCGCGGATTCGCGAACTGGGTGAAGCGAATCGCGTACCGATTCTCGAAGCACCGCCGCTTGCGCGCGCACTGTATCACCACACCGATCTCGATCAGGAAATACCGGAGAAGCTGTATACGGCGGTTGCGGAAGTGTTGGCTTATGTATATCAGTTGCGTCGATATGAGCATTACGGCGGCGATGCACCCCAACTGCCGGGCGACATTCCTGTTCCGCGGGAATTGAGTGTGGAAGCGAGTGATTGATGGGAAATTTTAAAAAACAACGCATTTCAGCCATTCATCCAAAGATGAAATTTTTTAAATTGCTGTAACGTAACCGACTATGAATAACACACTGACATTGCCCGGTTTTATGACGGGAAACAACCTTAAAACCTTGGCCGGACCGATATTGATCATCATGATTCTGGGTATGATGGTATTGCCGTTGCCGCCGTTTGTGCTGGATGTGTTATTTACGTTCAATATCGCGCTGGCCATTATTGTGCTGATGGTTAGCCTGTATACCAAGAGTCCACTTGAATTCGCGGTATTCCCGACAGTATTGCTGATAACGACATTGCTGCGCTTGTCTTTAAATGTTGCTTCCACCCGGGTGGTGTTGCTGGAAGGCCATACCGGCCCGGATGCCGCCGGCAAAGTGATTGAAGCATTCGGCCATTTTCTCGTCGGTGGCAACTATGCTGTCGGACTGGTGGTCTTCATCATCCTGGTGGTCATCAATTTTGTCGTGATTACCAAAGGTGCGGGCCGGATCGCCGAAGTCAGCGCGCGCTTCACTTTGGATGCCATGCCGGGCAAGCAAATGGCAATCGATGCTGACTTGAATGCCGGGTTGATTGGTGAAGAGGAAGCCAGAAACCGCCGTTCGGCAATTTCCCGCGAAGCCGATTTTTTCGGATCAATGGACGGTGCGAGCAAATTTGTGCGTGGCGATGCGATAGCCGGTGTACTGGTGATGCTGATTACCATCATCGGCGGTCTGGTCGTCGGCATGGTGCAACATGATCTTGATCTGGACACCGCGGCGCGTAACTATACCTTATTGACGATCGGCGACGGCCTGGTCGCGCAAATCCCCGCGCTGGTGATTTCCACCGCCGCCGGTCTGGTAGTCAGTCGGGTGACCACGGAAGAAGATCTGGGTGAGCAGGTTCTGGGACAGCTGTTCAATCAACCACAGGTGCTGGTGATTACCGCGAGTATTCTGGGTGTCATGGGACTGGTTCCGGGCATGCCGCACTTTGTGTTTTTATTGCTGGCGTCGATTCTGGGTGGCGGTGCCTACCTGATGAAGCGAAACGCACAGACCAAGGCGGAAAAGGCACAAGAGGAAACCGCCGTGGCACCGGTTGTCGAACAACAGGACGCCAGCTGGAACGATGTCATGCCGATCGATACGCTGGGACTGGAAGTCGGTTATCGTCTGATTCCGCTCGTCGACAAAGCACAGCAAGGCGATTTGCTCAAACGGATTAACGGTATCCGCCGTAAGTTTGCACAGGAAATCGGATTTTTACCGCCGGTGGTGCATATCCGCGACAATCTCGAACTGCGTCCCAATGCTTACCAGATCACGCTGAAAGGATCGGTTATCGGTCAGGGTGAATCGTATAACGGTATGTTTCTGGCGATCAATCCGGGCCGGGTGACCGTGACACTGCCGGGTACGCCGACAAGCGATCCCGCATTCGGCCTGCCGGCGGTATGGATTGAGTCCGCGCTCAGAGAACAGGCGCAGGCTAACGGTTATACCGTAGTGGATGCAAGCACGGTAGTGACGACGCATATCAACCATTTGATACACATGCATACCGCCGAATTATTGGGCCGGCAGGAATTGCAGCAATTGCTCGATCACTTGAGCGCCAAGTCGCCCAAACTGATTGAAGATTTGGTGCCTAAACTGTTACCGCTGGCGGCGTTACAAAAGATTCTGCAAAACCTGCTCAGTGAAAATGTGCATATCCGGGATATGCGCACCATAGTCGATGTGCTCACCGAACACGCCGCCAATACGCAGGATACCGAACAATTGACGACTTTTGTGCGTGTCGCGTTAGGCCGAGCCATCGTCGAGCAGTATTTCCCCGCCGGTACGGAGCTTCAGGTGATGGGGCTTTACCACGAGCTGGAAAATATTCTGATTCAGGTTGTGCAAAGCGGCGGTCAGGATGGCGGCGGCATCGAACCCGGGCTGGCCAATATGTTGTTGAAAGAAACCGGTATTGCCGCAAAACAGCAGGAAAATCTCGGCTATCCGACGGTATTGCTGGTGCCGGGCCTGATTCGCGGTTTGCTGGCACAGTTTTTACGCCGTGCCGTGCCGCAACTCAGAGTGCTGTCGCATGCCGAAATTCCCGAAACCCGGAAAATCAAAGTCACTTCCGTTATTGGATAATCTCTCTAGCTCTGATCTGAGGCTCTGTATTTGGAATTAAACGTACCGGTAAGTAAATTAACAACTGCCAATGAATAACTATAAACACATATATAAATAAATATATATATATATATATATATATATATATTTATATATATATAGGGCCTATACCTTAAAGCACTAAAAGCAAATCCTGTTTCCAGCCCTCCTGCCTGATTTTGTACAGCAGGTATCAAGCTTTACCTATTCCAATCATTTATGTTACTGCAAAAAACTTCTTTGCCACCTGCACCTTCTCTCCTTACATACATGTATATATACTACATATTCATAATTCATGGAAATAATTTATTTTAGACAAAAAATAATTATATATATATCTCCTTTTGATGACTAACTTTGTATGAAGAGCACTGGCAACAAACTGAGTCCAATTGTAAGATAACCCCCTCAGCACAAACGGAAGTGCACAGGACATCATATTATCCTATATAGAAACCTGTCATGAAAGAAGGGTTCCAAAACCTTTATCAATCATGTATTACTACAGCAGGTACGTGGTTATGCACATGTGCAATTTTTAACCAAACTCAGTTTCAAATCTTCAGTCTGAGCTTAGCTACATGACATAGTTAAGACTTTTTAATGATGACTAAACAATTGAGACATTGCAATGATTTTATACTATGTATTACCACCTAAAGCTGTGTAGAACGTTGGGTATTATATTAAGAATTCTGCATTATTTAAGTTGTAGAAGTTGCTTAGTAACATGATAAAACATTAGTAACTGCAAAATTTATGATTAAGGTAATACAAACATTAAGCCCAATTAAGACGTTTAGAGTTGGTAAACATGTTAGTTACAGAAATTATATACAAACACTGTAATATAAATATATATTGTTTATTATCACAAGTATAAGCTCTGTCCTAGTGTTGGCAAAAAATATTGATCCTAGTCTTAAATATGTTCACTTGTTAAATATATAGTGTTTTTGAGAGGTTCATAAAGGAGGATATTATATAACAACAGTTAAGAAACTGGAGAGAAAATAATAAGACCACTGTGCACAACAAACACTGAAATAATGCACAAGAGTCTCAAATGATAATGTAAGTTGTGCCCTATCCTTCTAAGTCAAGTCATGAAATGTGGTGATCTTGGCCTTTAACATGTACAACTTTGTAGGTTGGTATACATTTAAAGTGCATTCTCATTTATCCAAACTGTATGAACTAAAACGTCTGATGGACTGTTTGGTTACTCTGAATATTCAGATTCTTGAAGGCAGAATGTCAAAAAATGATGAAAATACGATGCTGTCATGCCAAATAGCCAAAATAGAGACCAAAAAGAAATTTAACAAAAAATTCTTTCTTACTAGAAAATGTCATGTGAACAGCTAAATTTTCCCCAAATACGATTGATATCATGTATTTTGCATTACTCAAAGGTCCCAAGTGTCACCATTTAAAAAATTAAATTAACTTGGACTTATTCTGGCTGAATGAAAGGGGGAGATTTTTTTCAAAATTAAAAGTTTTCTCAATCTGAGGTGCTCAATAGAATCAAAAAGTCAACCCATTTGAACTATTTTAGTTACTGGTAACTGTTTAAATATACAAATATTAACACTTATACACTGAAAATGCAGTATCTATGTTTTAAATTATTAAGGTACATATAAGACAGTCCAACAAAAATATCAAACTTAATTCCAAATAAAATAAAACTGTGCTCATTTTTGATAAAACCATAAATATAATGTATTATTGCTCTATATTGGTAAACATTTTTTGTATACAAGTTGATCCCTGGATTCTCCTAGTTAAATAAGTGGAAGAGTAAACAAACTGATTTTCTGATGACTCTATTTGTAACCAAATGTTCATCACAACTGCACTTAACATCTTGTCTAACAGGACTATATAAGGTGATTGGTTAAGTTTTTGAGAGTAGGCTACAAGACATGACAAAAAGTTATAAAGGAGTTAAATGGAATCAATAACATAAAATATAAGAGGAACAAATGTATAAAATATCACCTACAGATTTCCATAAAAAATACCTAGATACAAATAGGATACCTCTGATCACAGACAGCCAATGACAGTGTAAAAGCATACATGGATAATAAAGCATACATAACTTATATAAAATAAACACATGCATATATGAATAACTGTCAATGAATGAAAAAATTAGTTATATATAAATATATACCAGTATATAAAAAATTTTTATCATATTTTTACAAAATGGATCTTATGAGTTAATCTCCTACATATACCCACCATCTTTTTTCTATTTTATGGTAGCCCTGTCTTGGTGATGAAAGTATAAGTGGTCAACTTACTACATCTGTAAATGTAAACTTGACATACTTTATATTGGTGCTGCTATTGTTCCTGTCCTTTGCTTTTGTACATTAGGCCTGATATTTGTAGGGTTTTATATAGAGTAGAAAATAATATACCTATTTTGTATATATAAATATCAAAGAGTGGTGCATTAGTATTCTGTTATGAATATCATATATCACATAAAACATACACATCTTTATTTACATTTCAATTTTCTCGTTTTTGAAAATTTTAGATACTTGAAAGAAATTGGCAATCATTGAAAAATAAGGTGCAATGGTACAATAAAACATGTGTATGTTTATCAATGCTAAGTTGTCTACTGTTACTTTCATCTTGACCCTTTGGGTTCATATTGACGTTCTCTTAATCCTTTCTCTGCTTTAGCAAATGACCACATATCTATTTTCTGCATATTCTGTTTCACTCTGGCAACTCTTAACAACACTATGTTTAACCTGTTGCTAGTTATATCTTTGATGCCGTGGTCACTACAAGTGGGCACCTGTATAAACATAGAATAATGCATTGATGTCCTATTGTTTATCATAATAATCATTCTGCATGTTACCATGATATTAGTTATAATTTGTAATTACTTTTCTGACATATCTTTATGACATATATATACAGACATTTTTTACTTTGCTGATACATGTATACTTAAACAGGTCAATATACTTGGAAGTCTATTCCAATTAAGGCCAAAAAGACATATAACAGTGTGTTTCCTGAGTTTGTATGCACAGAATATTTTGATACAAATAGGAGGAAGTCTACATATTGACATATATACAATCAATATATGTGCAAACATATATACATATATATATATACACATACATATATATACATGAGTATATATACATGAGTACCTCTGGGTCAAGGTGACACCATTTACTTAAAATCTGATAAAAAAATTGATTGATAAATCAATGTTTCTGTGAAATTTAGTTTCATGTTTTCACAGCCCAGATCATCAATGTCTTCACTTGCTGATAAATTTCTTATAAATTGATCATTGGTTGTACACCTAACAGTCCACTACTGAATAGAGCTCAAGTAGCTAAGGCTACTAATACTGTTGTATTTAGAATACCTCTGATCACAGAGAGCCAATGACAGAGTGAAAGCTTTCTAATACTTTAAAAGTTATTAACAATAGTTAATGGATCTTACAGCATATATATATAACTTATAATACACACATGCATATATGAATAAATGTGTCATATATGCATACATGATTATAAATGACTGTTTCTGTGACGTTAATTTCATGTTTTCACAGCCTGATCATAAATTTGTCTTCATTTGCTGGTAATTTTCTTATAAATTGATCTCAGGTTGCATACCTTACTGTCAACTACTGAATAGAGCTCAAGTAGCTAGGGTTACTAATACCGTTGCAAAAGGTCAGCGTCACCACAAAAAAACTCATCATTATTACAAGAGCCCGTGATCCCTCTCATTCATGCTTCCTCTGTAAGCTTAATTCGCACTACGGTCAAATTGTGTGAGTCCCATACCAATGGATGAAATGTTTATCCAAAACCAAACCATTCATGTATTCTCTCAGTGGGTATCGCAGCTACTCTGACATATGGATACTTTACTTGTTTGAATACATGAATAGATGAAAAGCAGTTTTTCAAGACCATGCATGAATAATTGAGATCACTGGGCGCTATACTTTTGCTGCCATGGGCATAAATATCATAATTGTCACATCTAGCAATTAAGCACATTATTCCACGAAAAACGTCAGCTTGGATAAGTTTAAGGTGTATGACGTTCGAACTACCAGGAAGGAAACGTATACGAAGCACGCGTGACCGTGTTCCCATGTCGTGTTCCATTTCAACTCATGCTTTTGGTAGGAAATGCGACAAGGCGTGACTGATTTCACGCTGGAGGTACATCATGATCCTAACAATACAGTGATCAAGTCTGCAAACTATCATATTTTCAACTGAGGTTTGAAAATTTTATAACGTCTCATAAGTCTACTACTTGCTGCTTCACGATCTTAAGTTACGAAAACCAAAAATAGGATACAACGGGGAATGAAAGGTGAATAATGACGATCAAAACACTTCAAGTGACATGTCAATATCGTAATTCTAACACATAAAACACAAACCATTGTCGATAAGAGCATTTATGATCCCTGAACTTTACTAGATATTTACTCTAACAATCGGATCATGAATACATTAATGGACGAGGCGTGACGATACAATAAACTAGGCCATGTTCGATCTCCTTAGACTTCACACCACAAATGATTACAAATTTCGTCAACACTGGACTTTTACAGAACAGTGCGTCAAGACTAGAAGATGATTTGAAACAAGGGCTTCTAACATATCTATAAAGGTGTGAAAAACTATGGTAATTTTAAAATACAAGATAGTAAACACGAACAAAAATACAGTCCCAACACGTCGATGTATGGGTTGATTGTTACTGTTATACACCGTTTAGTCGTTTCATAATTTCTGACCGTGACTAAGGAGCCAAATACACATTTCTGACTACAAAAGACTTAAAAACTTGCAAATACGGGCCCGTAAAACATGTACGTGCAACATGTAATGTGTCAGTTAACAACCATAATCAATACAATCAGGAATCAAAGGACTGGAAACTCTTAGCTCCTGCGTTCGTAAAACAGGCCTACACAAGTTTATATTCCATTCCAACATGGAGAAAAGTTTACTAGTAGGTCTATAACACATCGCTTTGCGATCTATTCAATGAAAAACTACATCGGCCGATGTATACATATAAATATTAATAACTGATCGGGAGTGTTACGCTAGTACCATTTTACGTATGTAAGGCCAAGGTTTACAGAAAAGGTTCAATTGTCACTTTTTCTACTCTAATCGCTTATGGCGTTAAGGGTAACAGAGTACTAGGTCCTACACAAGAGTGATATAACGAGTTGTATGTATATAACAATTGCGAAATAAACTGATAGCTGCTGTAGGATGTATTCCAAAGGCGATACATAAACGTGAGTCAAACACTGAACTACTACAGGCCTATGTTATAATGTTATTGATGCCAAATAGGTCAAGATTGTTTGACATCCGATGACAGTATTATTAATACACATCAGTGTGTCAAGATACGTATGTGTACACATTGTATATGTAGATATTTATATTCATGAATATAACTAAACTACAATTGTGGAAGTCCTAGAGTAGCCTGTATTTCAATAACATTTGATGAACACTGGGACAAGATATGCACCATGCACTTAAAGTTCCTCGACTTCAATTGTTGATGCAGATAAACTTACTTAGGACCTAATCATCAAACAACTAGATCCGAAGTTCAGTAATAAATGAATATATCAGTATTCTCAAACGAAGGTGATGGTCAGTGCAACTGATAAGTATTCTGGTGACACTTCACAAACGTAGGGCCAAGGTTTACTAAAAGGTTGAATTGTTACTTACTCTCCTTTAATCGCTGATGGCTTGCTTCTTTTCCTCAAACCTCTGGAGCCTGCCTTTCCGAGGTCTTCCAGGGGTTGTTCTGAAACGAGAAGAGCAGGATCGAACTCTTGGCCATAAAGAGCAGAGGAGAAGCGATTACAGTAGCAGAAGTCAAAACAAGCCAGGGAGATCATGGAAGTGAACTCTCGAGAAATCACGCGAGGGGTAACTCTCACGTGCTGAAGCTCGATAACACAAAGGGAAAACCTTTCACAAAGTTCAAGAGTTGAAAAGTGACTTCCAAAATGCTCTCGGAGTACATTACTTACCAGCCATAGCACAAATATCAAAATAGAAACAGTCTAGACCTTGACGAGGCGCGAGAATTGTCTGTCTTGTCTCCTAAACAACAATTGCCAACTGCTAGTCTTCATGAAGAAAATTCGCTTTTACTACTCAAGATATCATGTTTTCATCCCTTTTTTCGGTACCAATATGCTCCCAAAATACTCGAGATCGATTCTTGATAGTTTTACATGGCTTTAAGCATCGGCAACGGTAATAAATTAGTGGTTTTCTTACACTATATACCACGCAAAGCCATCGAAAATTTCCAAAAGTTAACTTGTCTGAAGTCCTAAACGACAAGAAAGTTGATGTATGCGTTGCTGGCCTCGTTTTCAAAATTGACCCTTCCGTGCATAGTCAGATGGTTCTCCTTTGTGCTTCCAAATAAAAGCGGCAGATAAATGCTGTCTGGAACAACATAAAAAACCCTAAGAGCCATGCTCTAAGTGCGTAAACGAAATCCCCAGTTTTAGTGGTCACATATGCACGACATGCAAAATCAAGGAAGCGCGCTTCAACATCGCAAGCACAATCTGTAAATATTTGAGTAGAAACTGAGAATCACAAGAGCGCTTGGAGGGCGAATTGTCTACATTTGTTAAGAAATATTTGGCGTTTCTTCAAAATTCTGAACTTGGGTAGGGGGCAGGATTTAGACATAGGTGAGCTTGGGAGCCTTCAGAATTGGAGGCTCTCTGACTAGAATAAATTTAAAGGTGACAAAATATTTCATCTTGCTCATAAAAAAATAAGTTTGAAGAGAGAAGCATGTCCATTAATGGTGCAACAGGGCATGCGATATTCGAAGTCGAAGACTTGAATTTGATGAAAAAGTGAGCGATAAGGTTCTTGCCTGAGATGTAAAACTGCTTGCTTTATGAAGCATGACAGCAGGCTAGAATCACGGTATTTTAATGGCAGTGGTCTGTTTGCTTTCTTTAAAACTACAGAAACCGCATTCCCTTACTCGTTTTTATACAATTTGTACTGACCGTCTGGCTCAGGACTAATGTTTAGGTATTTTAATACTTCAAGAGTTTGTGGGGTAGGCGTGGGGCTGTACCACAATGGTCAGCACAGCAGGTTTCAGTTAGTTATTTGTTTCGATATCATTAAGAAATCCTTACCTCCATGACTGAAATGCTCTTTTCACGTTTACTTCTCCCGTCTCAGGATTGACGACTGGATGGAAAATAGGTGGGGTGAACACCAGGCTCTGCAAAGAGAACACGAACAGCCCTCAATTAAAGGTCCACTTAATGGGGATAACATCAGTAGTGCAAATTGCACAATAACATTACCTTATTAACACGTAAAACATGAAGATAGAAGCAACATTTAAAGAAACACATAAAACACGAATATTAATAACCAAAGAACCACTTATACTAAGGACATATTTAAGCGCTTAAAATTTATGAAAGGTTATCCGATCTCGTAAACCAAAAAAACTCAACAATCAATCAAACTATAGCAATAAATAGCAAAAAAATCGACGGTCAAGCATACCATTAAATGGTATACTTAGCATTCTTGATATCAAGATAAACATACATAAAAATATTCACCGAATCGCATTTTTTCATTTCTTTTAGGTATCGATCTTAGATTGCACCAACAATAGTTTATTACGAAGCATGTATGCTTAGAAGAAACAACATCTACCAGCCTACCCTAATTTCTCTTTTGGGTGCAACGATACAATTCTAGTATTTGTCGTTCAAGTTGCACTGTGTATAGGAGTATGGTGAATATTGAAATGTGGACTTAAATTTCAAATGCAGAAAATGCAAGTAAATACCTAATGATCGATGAATTTGCACCAAGTGTTGTAAAACCTTGTTTCTCTTCATTGACAACTGTCCTAAATTGCCAATCTTGCATATTTCTTCCATTTGATGCAGACTTTGGCCAAAAGCGATGCTTAAAATTGAAAAACTCGATTTGGGGCTCAAACTTCCAATGAAATTCTTTCAAAGGGGTGGCTAGCTTACTGTTCGGTCGCAGCCATTTAAAATGTTGGCTATTCCATTACTCTCTGCTCCAGTTATCATCTGCTTAGAAGACTATCTAAAGTATCACTGGCAAGCAAACATGTTTTCTCGCTAATAAAAAATTGCTTCCTTCGCTGCTCATTTCCTGCTAACAATACGATTCCGTTTCAATCTCCAATATGCTACAGCAACTGACACTGATTACGTATAAATGTATTGGAGGAACTAAATGACATTTGCTACTCGCTTTTACAGCAACTTTTATTTATAATTGTAACATAAGTTATATAAAAGGCAACCGCATTAGGGCGATACTGAAAACAATGAATTCTTTGTAAACACTTCTTTCGTAGCTCTTCAATGTTAATTCAAACATTAACAGATCGTGGTTGGAAATACAGCAGCCACAGACAAAAGAACCCTGCATCCAGTGCATAACTTATTTCCTTCAAATAGTTGGATGTTTGTAAAGCTTAAGAATAAGTTCAGAGTTGTACTGCTAACTATGAAACAAAGACACACTTCATATACAATAACTTACAGGGCAGTCTCCATCTGGGTAGTTGGTTGGAATATTCATTCTAAACCTGAACACTCCATCTTGGTAAATCCCTAGGCGTATGAATATCACTCCAAACCAAACTGTTGAGTTAAAATATATTGCAAAGTGTTAG
>JAAAKM020006971.1:92500254-92517708 GCA_010016025.2 Alatinidae sp. Z8VKAUB7J3
TTTGGCATAAGGGGTTCATAGGATATCTGGTGCATGCAGGACATGTAGGTGTCTCTAAGAATTTGGATCATGCTTTACCTGCTGTATACGGTAATCAAGCCAACAGGCTGTATTTATCATGAATGAAACAACCTGACCAACATTAAACCCGGCACTCCACATGCCTTGTATAATTTTTTGGGCCACTTTGCTTTACAACGTTCTGAAATTCTTCTTTAATCATTGTATCGGCGTGAAAGGGAATAGTAAAAACAATAACAACAAGTTTTCGGGATTGTAAAAATTAACTCAGATCTTACTATTTCAGTGCACACAACTTTACTTTGCAGTATCAATGTTACAAAGCTTCATTCAAGAGATCAACTAGCCTACTTTTAAAAATAAACTCTAACAACTTCTTCAACACCACTAAGTTTTAGTTTGTTGCCCTTTAGTATTGCATCTGTTTTAAGTTGAAATTCTAAGATTTCTAATTTTATGGCTACAGTGTTCTCGAAGACCACTGCCCAAATAAACATCCCCTTCAATGACCCCCCTCCCCCTAAAAAGTTTAACTTTGATTGTTAAACACATCTGTTAATTACTAAAAAATGTGAGCCACAGCATATATACTGTCTTTACTATGAATACATGTAAATCTGAAGAATTTTTCAACCAGTGATGACTGCACAAATATTGTAACCATAGTTACCATGGTCATTGATAATCTAATTTATTATTCTTTAATATATACTGCACCTCTTTCAAAAAGGACCAGTATAACAATATGTTTGCTTACACATCCCTACTATAAGAAAATTTTTTTATAACAGGCACATCATTACAACTAAGTCTACTCAGGCAGTTCCTTAATCTATAACCTAGCCTTGTAAGCTGAATGTGTTTCCATTGAGAAGGGAGGATTTGAAATGTCAGTTTTGAAAAGGACACTAGCAAAATAGAAAATATGTCACCACAAGGGATCGAAACCATGACCCACACTTTCACAGCACGCACTCTACCAGCTGAGCTAGGTGACCTCTGATACTAACATACTATATTCCTCTAGTCGCCACATTAGCTCCCAATCATCCACCAGTGGACATTGACACCCAGCTCAATGCAATTGGAGACCGGCCTCTCTGCACCATGTGACTTGACCAAGGAAGGACTGCCATCTGGCCCATGATGCAGTCCAAAGACTATTGAAAGTAGAAAGCATCATTGACAAGAGACGACTTGAAATGCCAGTTTTGAAAAGAAACACAAGAACTGCTGAATGTGCATGCTGCGAAAGCATGGACCACAGGTTTGATCCCTGTGGTGACACATGCTTTATTTCTTTAATGTTCTTTTTAACTTGTACAAAACAAAAATTTTAAGATTGCATACAGTGACATATGTGAATTTCTTTAATAAAAACATAACAAACAATAGTTACATCAATAAACCTATTAAAAGAAATATTACCTAGGGTTGATTGTTTGGATGGTATGACATAAACACCTGGCAGCCTTTGTTTCCGTAGATGATTGCTGTAATGGATAAGGACAACATATTTTTCACATTAAATATTGTAAAAATGTAAAAAATTAAACAAAGAACACAGCTATTCTACAATGTCAGCAATTGACTATTATTTTTCTAACAAAGTACTACATATGTCATGACATTATATTCAACACCTAATAACTAACAATGTCCATAGAAATGGTATGATTATGACTTATGAATGTTCAGATATTGTTAATCCATTAATCTCATATCTAGTACTGGCGGGGCATATCCAAACCTATTTATACTTCTACAATTAGAGCATTGAGGTAAGAGGGTTTAAAATAATAAAACTGAACATTTATAAGAGAAAATAAAACTACATCATCACCAGCATGTCCGGTAGTAGAAATGTAGCCCATGACATGCTTTGCTTTTAGGGTTCTTCCAATACCTATGCCACCTTCATAATTCATGCTCTACAAAGATGCACTTTCTAGACACATTTTAAAAACCTGGGACCAAAAGAGATAATGATTTTAACTGATGACCATGGTGATGCCTTTGTGATGCCTTGCACTTTCCCTTGGTAGGTATAGCAGTGCTATCACATGTCGGAGTTCAAGTGGCATATGAGAACTGTCTGCTCTAGTTCTAAAACCCCTGGTCATTGTTTAAAACAAGATGTTAAATCTAGATAACAGGAGGGACTTGCCATGTGGACCTCACTATCTCAGTGGAGAAAGTTACACAAAATAATCGTTATACTGATCAGCAATTTGATTGATATTAAGAATGTTATAGTCCAAGGCAATGCCTTCACATTAGGTGACTTGCTTTTCATAGTCTTATTTAATTTATTATTTTTAAGATTTGTACATTGGAATGGAATACAACTGGATGTTAACTTTAACTTGGGTTTGGAGTGTGTTGCAGGGTACAAATTTTTGTCAAATTTTGTAGTCTCTTTGTAGTCTGCATTTCATTTGGCCGTTCTGGAGACAATCCACATAACAGCAAGAAAACCTTTGCTATGCAGAAAACAAAAATTCATTTTCTCATTAAGCCTATTTAATTAATCTAGTGATAGTGGACAATGATTCATCCAAAAACACAAGCCATTCAGGCAGTCCAATTTCTAATTGGTTGTTACAAAAATACAGTTGGGTATACTCTTCCAGATGTTTCTTTTCTTTCATTCCATTCTACGATTGTACTCTGAAGAGAGTCATATGAAAAAGGCTTTTAAATACATACAGTTTTTGTTATTTCATGCAATATTCTTGTTTTGTACCACAAACAAACTATTTGATGTATTTATTGTTGCATCTGACATGTTGTAAGTACTATAGACTCACTATAGTCACATTGAGAATGTGGGTCCACTGTAAATAACATTGAAAACTTCAAAAAGTTTGGCATTGGTGTGACCTCTATATTATATGTATGCTGCAACCATTGGTGCCATAAAAGATGCTCAGGACTTCAGACGTTACAGGGAGTGAAAGATTTGCATTGGCCGAAGTGCACAAGAAGTGTTGCTGTTGAAGTGGTGGAGCTGGAGGATCTGGTGTTTGATGGAGAGGTGGCAAAGGAGGTCATACAATTCTGTTATTTGGGTTAGCACTGGAGACTGATGGGTTAAGTGAGCCATAAGGATGAGTATTTCTCCAGCATGGGCAAAATGGAGAGAGATAGCAGGTCTCCTAATTAATAAGAATACACCTCTGGTACAGAGAGGAGGAAAATATAAAACCCTTGTATTAGGCCAGTAGGCCTACTGTCATATATGGTGCCAGAACCTGTGCACTTACTCAGAAAATGGAAAAATGACTGAAGAGTGTTGAGATATATGGCAAGAATAAAGCAGTCAGACATGCTCGAAAGTGAGGAAGTAGTACAAAGATGTGAAATTAGAGAGTTGAGCTATGTTCTGGCATTAGAAAGACTCAGATGATATGGGCATATGCAGCACTGAGTGGAAGATGAAGCCCTTCAGAAAGTATTAAGATTAGCAGTCGACAGAAGAAGACCTCCTGTAATGCCAAAGAAGACATGGCTGAAGACTGTTTAAATAGATGTGAAGGCAGTTGGACTAAGAAAAGACAATGTTCATGATAGAAGCAGATGGAGAGCACTATCAAAGCATCAAACCCCATAAAATGGGGGAAAAGACCTAAAACAGAGAAAGGACGAAAGTAATAAAAATGCTGCTATTTCTTTTTAATGCTTCCCCAAAACCTGAATTTATGATTGATACACACATGTAACCTATTCTTGTACAGAGACAATGTGTGTTAATACTGGAATCCTAAAATTTCTTTTATACATCAGAAATCAGACAACTTGCATTAATAGTTACATATGTTCTTAACATAGCCTTCGATTATTATCTTGAGCTACCATTGTTAGCAACAAAGAGGTTGCTGATCATGACATTCTAGACCATCCATATCTAGTTGAAGTCAGGGTAGCTATATCTGCAACTGCATTGTTACTTGTACACAAGACTTTTTATGCTTTGCAAACCTATCCACAGCATCATTAAAAAGAGTGTTTTCCAGTAACATCATAAACGGCAACTTACTATTCTGCCAACATGGAATATTCTTGAAAAAATGGCCCATATGCAGTCAAATGCTCAACATTTGCTGGTGATCTTTGCTTTACTGTATGTCTCATACTTAATTCTTCATCTTGTGTTGGAAGAGCTGGCAATTTCCGAAGGTTTGGGCTTTGCTGTCTAGCTGTATTTTCTTGTTGTTTTGATATGTCTACATTCTTTATAGAGGAAGATGATAGCTGCAAGAGAAGAGAAAATCATCAAGATGACCATGCCAGAGACATGCACAATATAGATTTGAGTTTCAACATTCCAAAAACCTAAGTATATACACAAGATACTATACCCTATCTCACCATCATTACTTTTACCTGGGTATCAATACTATGCCTTACCAAACAAAAAATGACAAATTTTATCTTTCGCATAAGATTAGGTAGAAAACAGACAAAAATGGCAAAAAATATTTTAACTACTGGCATATATATATATTGGGTATTATTTTTGAATTATGGTCTTAAGGTATGTAAGTCATTCATATATTGTGCCACTTTACACAGGTATATACATATGTTTCATCAGTGGTATAGTCCAAAGATATTAACTAGGGAAGTTCTAAAATACCATGTGGTTTTAATGTCAAGAAATGTACATGACTTCTAGTTAAAAAAAGATAATTACTTATGGATTTTTGTTAAAACAATAATGCAACTACAAATATTATAGGAGATTACTTGCAAGTGTTTCACCCTTCAAGCTTAAGCTAACTCACATTTGGGTATTAATTCTTGATTGTATATATTGATTCATATAATGGTCAGAACTGTAAGTTGAATTTGGTTGAGAGATAATATCTTAAACATAACATAACATTAATTAATGATATAACATATATAAGATTTTAATGAAAATACAGGTTGCATCCCTTACAAGGTTAGATATTACCAGCCCTCCTAGGGCTACAACCCTGGTTTTACAGGAGTACATTCCATGTAACTTGCACTCACTTTTGAAAATTATTACAATTTAATAAGAAACAAAGTAACTTAGTCACTTTGCTTCAATAATGTCCCATTGAAAGAGAACAAAGTAATACATAGCCCATTTAAAATTTATAAATTTCACTATATTATAGTGCAAAGGGCATGTTGGAAAGGAACCCAATGGATTTGAGGGATTCATGAATGTTAAGTTTATGGCTTGCATAACCCAGTAGTCTCTGCAGCTGCTCTTAACTATACGAATACTGAAAATCCCAATTGTGCATGGAAGGGTATCAAGTCATGCTTACTTAAGGCTTGTGACACTGCATGTGGCTAGACCAAAGGTGGTACATTGTGGCATAAAGAGACGTGGTGGTGGAATGAAGAGGCGAATTCCTGTATCAAAGATAAAAGAAGGTTATTCAAGGAGTGGAAAAAAGCAGGTGGTCTCATGCTAATATAATATTTTTAAATATTCTTACGTCAAAAGTAAAAAGGTGAAGAAACGAAGAAATCGACTATCACTAATTAATTCAGTTTCTAGTCTTCGTAATAGAATACTTTCTGTGATGACGTCACAGAAAAACTATTCTCGAGAAATCGCAATTATAACTACATCACAGTGCTAACCCCGCCACCAAATGCATGTATGCAAAATATCGCGTTCAAATCTCATATCAACTTTGCGAAATGGCTGTTTTAACATGAAAAAAGTCTTAAGATAACTCGGTTAATTTAGCCCAGTTGATAAAATTATGAACTGGGTTCATTTAACAAGGTTTTGATAGGCATGATTCAGAGTTTGAGAGGGCGTATCTCGACGATTTTTCAAGATATCATTCTCAAATTTGGTCAGGTTATATATATGCTATGTATATGCAACAAGAAGAATGCAACCAGTGTAAAATGTTATCAGCCTTATGATATTTATTAAATCGTGACGTCACACTTCAGTACTCTATTTATACAAGTGAACTTCGCAAAGAGATTTTCGAGAGCACATTACCTGCAGACACCAATGGGCAATTGTCTTTATTATAATCTTTGAGCTTTTTGTCAAGTGGCTCTCGGCAGGAAACCCAATTCTTACAGTTCTACAAAGGGAAGAAATATTGAATGCACTGACTATATGGATATTAATGAGTGACGTTATAAGATCAAATAAGAAATTAATAACTATCATGATCAATGATTAATGGAACGATGAAAGTCACTGATCAATAATGAAGATGACCGACGAAGATGGTGAGGCTTAAACGACCTATTTACGAACTGAGATCTGGAAGCACCTTTAGGTACAAGTAACATGAAGTAGCACCAACGAAAAATGTTAAGCGATGTGCCGTTTCCAATCCTTGGGGCAACAAATGAACATTTCAACATATGCGCATTTAAACAACATTTAAACCACTTTAAGGTGCTCCGAAATATAAGGCATTTTCCGAGTAGACATTCATGATTATTGCTATGTTACCCACTCATGGTGATTCTTCGTTGGTACTTGAAACTGTGTTCACTCTCCAAGTTGTTCTTCGTGACTGTTACCGTGCACCACAAATACGTATAGAGACATACCTTCTGAAACCACGGCTTCAGCCTCCTTCTCTCTTCCATGTTTAGTTGATGAGTAATGGCATGCACTGAGTCAGTAAATGCTACTCCGAAAACTCGATCTGTAAAAGACTTTCTCTTCTTAAGCTAAATATAAAACCGGAAAATAATTCTTAATTCGATTGCCTTTTACGATAAGTAAAAATTAAAGTTACGGCTATTTATGTACTTGAAGCTGCAAATTTCGTCAATACTGTTGCTGTTTACACCATCACTTGTACAATCGCTCCCTTTCCCCCGTAATCAAAGATAAGCCTTCTTACAACAAGAACTTCTTAATCAATTAAAACGTGAATCCATCCTTTGCTCAAGCATTGTCATAGAAAACAGGATCTTCTACCTCTAAGAAGGGTGCACTAAATGCATGACTTGCAAGAAATCGTTACCAGACCCCCTCACGGCCATATGTAGATGATTACGTCACATCACTTTCAGTTACTGTCATGATGTCGTAGAAGGAAGATCAATGTTACAGTTGCTATAATCTTGTCGTATTTTCTCCGCGTTTTCTCCACAAAACTTACGTGAGCCACGGGTAAACTCAAGTACTATGTTTTCAAGTGTCTAAGAGATAGGTCAAGGGCTCTCAAGTGAGTTTGTTGCTTTCTGTGTAACTGCTTTCTACGTATTCAGACTTGATACAAATTCGCTTGCACGCACGAGTACAACACACAAGCTAATAACCAATTCACTGCTATTGTATCTGCTGTTTCTTGAGAAAATTAATATGGGCGTTTTACTGAATAGCAAAAGCGACAAGAGAGGTTGAGAAAACGTATATTTGTGTTTCTATGCGCTTTATCGTGGTTGTTGTAAGGACTATCTTCGTTAGGAACTTACTCCATCAACTGTTATAAATCCACCAAAACTGTGAGCAACAATTCCGATATGTTGAAATTTTGATTTCATGACAATATTGTCCCACACGTACAGGAAATGATCCTCTGGGCTTTCACTTCCCTTCAAAGAGGAAAAGAATGTTAATGTTACTGAAGACTACGAATTGTGATGCAAAACAGAGAAAACCAAGGTCATGTTCTAGCATCAGAAAATTATGAAAACATCGTATCCTTTGGGGTAGGGTGGGGTAGATCTGAACGATGGTTTAGAACTTATTACTTTATAGGTGCTGCTGTATTATAGCAGCAGGTCCTAATTGAGATTGTTGGGCGTACAAAGGCTCTCTTTAGAAATTATGGTCCGTGGGAGCAATACTGGGGCGTTAAACTTATGTATGACAAACAATATCATTGACTTTCAGTTAGATGAACTAAGATGACAACGATGATAAGAAGGAGGATAATGATGATGATTATGATCAGAATCAGGATGACGGCAATAATGTTGTTGACGATGAAAATGATGATGAATATCCCATAATATTTGTGACAACGGTTTTCCTGATAATTATGCTATCGGTGATCCAGCAGAGATGATGTACCAGACGTCGGATACTTCGATATTTGGTCAACCCGCGTTTTATTCCTATTTTGCTTCTCCAGAAAGGACCTCATGGGAATACAGGAGAAAGGTGTGAAAACCCCCGGTGGCAATTATTCAATGCACTATGACTTCAAGGAAGTACACATTTTCATGTACCATAGTTTCTGCTGATAATCTGTTCTGTGGAGATCAAGAGGAATCAAGAAGATCACTGATTAACCCAAATGGCTATACTTCCGAAAAATTAAACTTATGTTCACTTTACTTGTGAATGAAACCAGTGAAACTAACTTACTAGATTGCTACTCTTAGTACTATTCCATGAACCTTGATAACGAAATGAATAGAATTAACGAGACAATGGTAATGTTACCCGAACATAAGTCTTCCCTCCGCCAACATCTTTGTTCTGATTAGGATTCAAAATAATGACACCGTATCCAGCCTACATGAGAAAAAGATCCGTAGCAATCATGAGAAGAGTAAAGAATGCTATGACGAGATGTTCAGACTGGGCGCACGAGTTTACATTACAAGTTTGTAGAGTAAGCAGTTGAATAGTAAATACCCTTTAGTAAGAATACAGTCAGCTTCGACTATTACATCATTCCCAGCGTTATTTATGCCATACACCCCTTGAAATATTTTAAAGTTTAAGGTCTTTCATTTCGAAATATACTTGTACAGTCAATTTGTATTGCTATATAAACTGTAGTGAAATAAATTTATAGGAAAGACAAATTATTACAACAAAGTAAAAGTTCGATAACCACTACAAAAACTTTAACCGATCATCCATGCGTACAATTTTCTTAAAAACTTCTGCTCCAATGTCCAAATAAAACTATAAAAATTAAAATGAATGGCTCTTCTCTCTTTGTTTCTTGTTTGAAAGGTTTTTGAAAGATGGTTCTTTGTCTTTGATAGCATGTCTTCTTTTTGACCACAGCAATTTTGAGATTTTGTCTTGATTGACAACTGAGTACTAAATCCAAATGCGCATAACTATCTGGCACCCCCTTGCATGCTATCTTGCACCCACCAAGGGCTGCTAGCACCCCTGATTGGGGAACTCTTTACTATTAATGAGAGAAAGAGTATTAAAGACAGAAAAGCTTTCTTACTCTCGATGACATTTCACTCAGTCTAACTACCGAGAAGATACACACCAGCCTCGATGGTTCTATACTACAAGTTTATAAATGTATATGTTAAAAGATAGACACCTAAAAGAAATCTCTTACCTTCTTTGCTTTCCGTATATAAGGAATTTGTGTTCCAGTTTTCAAGGAATCGTTTATTATGAGGCTATGAAATGGAAAAGGTACAACAAGTTCAAAATTATAACTGTTGGTTTACATAAACCTTCTAGACATGTTCCGAATCAGTAGTGGAACCAATACCAGTTAAGTTAGCCAATCAACAGGCATGTAGCCATGTGCTTTTGTTGTTGTAACTGATTGTGCTGTAGTTAGTCGAAAACATGACGTAACAGAGGGCGTACAATTGTGAGTGTTGCAGTTGGGACAAATGTTAATTTTTAGTAATTATATGCATTATGTTGTGAGCACCCTTCAATTCTTCAAGAAGACATTACAAAACAATAGCCTTTGAGACCAACGTGATTACATGAGTAATCTATACTCGTTTTGTAGGCTGCAGGCTGGTAGAAACGACGAGACATTATATTCAGGGCAATTCCATAGTTCAATCTATCTTAGTGTCTTTCACGACACTTCATTATCTCTTGCTAATCTTTTGACTACGCTGTTGTGTAGCACTTCCTGTAAATGGCATGTTCACCCAATCCTTGGCAAACTCTGTCAATATCTTTCTTCATCTACCATTCTCTCTATTCCTGTTGAGACAACCTTTATAAGACAAATTCTTCTATCTTATTTACATTAGGTAAATAAACAAATAGCTGCGTACCTTCTTGCCCATTGCCCTGGCCTCACGACTCCACTGCCTTGGATCAGCAGCATAAGTTTCTCCTTTTCTTGCCAGTTCTTTGAAAGATAAATGAAACTTCTCCCTTCTGAAGGTTTCGCATCGAGCTAGGATTTAACAGAAAAAACCCCACATATTGTGCCGTAACAATAATATGCAAAACACGTAAGTGTAAAATTTGTTATAACATGCTGAACTGATAGCTACTGGATTATGGAATCGTAATATATCAATAATCTCAAGTAACTGAGATAACAGAGACGTGACCAGTTACTCAATATTATCTGTAACTAATTGCACAACTGTCCGGATGTATGTATACACCTGAACCTTTTTTTATGTTTACTTACTTAATAAATTTTGTACTTAAAGGTGGTTCCAGGATGGTGGAGCAGCTTATGAGATTCATCCCTCATTATTAAATGGCAACTACCAAAGACGGTAAGTTTTATACATTTTGGATAAAACAAGTTCCCTAAACCTAAAATGGTAATAGTAAGACCGTCAAAGTTTCCTTACCTATTTCCTCCTTTAATTCGCCTCTCAAAGTAATGCGCGTTGGCAACTGGCGTAAGGGTAGTGAATGCATGTGTTCCTTTTAAAGACACCGGACTCAAAAATAACATTTCACAAATAAGTGGTCGACACAAGGAAAACCGCAGATCCAATTTGGCTTGGCAAAGTATCATCATAATCATGACCATTATGATTGCGATCACCATCATTATTATAATTATCATTATCACTACCGTTATCATTATCATCGATATAATCATCATCGCCACCATTACCATCATCATCATCATCATCATCATCATCATCATCATCATCATCATCATCCTCAACGCCATCGTTACCATAACTTAGAATAAAAACAAAAAACCAATACGTCAAACATAAATGCTACTCCCAGTAATACCTTGTAGGTGAGCGATGATGCTTGGGATATGTCCGCCGAGTCTTATTAAACTGTTTACTAAAACATCGGCTCTCGACCAGTTTAATTGGGCAAAAATAAAACTGGATGATGCAGTGTTGATGTGCAAAAACAAAATTACTATATTAAGAATTGCTCACCGGGATGATAACTTTCTCCATTTCTTCTTTTGTCTCAAGTAATTTATAAACATATTTAGCTATTACCTACGTAAAAGATTCGATATATAAATTATTGTCAGAGGCTTTAACGGGAAGAAAAGTAGTGGCCACACAACAGAAAGTCTTTCGTCGAAAATTCGCAATTCTGAATTCCATTAATAACTGAATTTCACCGAATGAAGAAGGAATGTATGTTTACGAATTCTCTCTAGTATTTTGACTAGCAAAACATTTTTTGGCATAAATATCCCACAAATGTCCAACTGTATGGCAAACGTCCTTCAATCTTACAAGTCAGACAAGATTGGCAACTTAGATTTACGGGCTCTCAAATGACAGATTAGTCATTCTGTGACATCTTTCTATGGGATCATCTCCGTAGTCATAAAGGCGTTTGGAGTCTATCCAGGACATACATTAACCAAATCATTTGCGACACTGGACTCAAACTTGAAGGACTTTGTATAGCGATAATGAAGAGAACAACACGATGCGATGCTACCAACAGAATTCGAGCAAACGTGCGCAGCAAGTAAGCAAAACAAAAATGAAGCCCGAGTACTAATTAGGCAACACATGATTGGTGACATAGTAATATTTATAATAATAATAATGATAGCGTAGTTTCTAAGAAACATTGATGGTGGCTTGTGGCTAACATTAGGATAGGGCATTTCAACGCCTTGAAACCCAATACATAACTACTGGGAACTGCCTGTAAAAGATAACTGGTAATATATTTGAGAACCCTGATGTTTTACTCGTATATCCAAGATAATTGCTGAATGCCTGTTTACGTTTATATAGAACCTTAACGCATAGTTTCTTTTTTGCGGCTGATGATTCCTATGTTTATTTTATCATTATTCTACGCTCTTCGGGTCTTGCGTTTCATTCAAAGTAAAATGTCTTGATAACAGGATAATTGTGGGACATCAGTTTTGACTCTTCTCCGCATTTAAGTGTATTTCCATCCAAGGTCTTTCGGAAACAACTATAAATTCAGAGCTCTTATAAAAGAGGAGAGGCTCGCCCACTTGTCGATTGTGAGCTTTGGCTTGTCAGTAAAGTCAAAGATAAGATTGCTATATTCTTTCAAAGTTGTTGCAAACATTGGATGATCCCCAATCAAAGTCTCCCTTACTATTTAAGTTGTTGAGCGTACTCCGTTGTACTGACGGCCACAGGTTTTATTGAGTTTTCGCTGTAAATCAGAAGCATTTTCAGGTTTCGTCAGTTCATAATGTAGCTTTACTTCCGGAAAATCACACCTTGCACCGTAAACAGCTGCATGTGAACCACGAGAAATTTTCTTTACTTTCGTATCTCTTTTCAGGGTCAAAAGCGCAATTTCGTCGACGTTGGATATAAGCTTTTATGTGAGCACCAAGTCATCCATCGCGTGAATGACAACTGCCTATAAACGATACTTCAAGAGGTCAGCTATCTGATGTTTAAAATTATAACCTCATGGGAACGCGGTGTACTTCATTTATTTCTCGTTCGTGCGACGCGAATTTCCAGTACGATGGATTCTTGGCTGCAGGTATTTTAGGGATGCTTATCGCTTCTGACAGCGACAGATAGCACAATCGGGTATACAGCAATTCGTCTCTAGTTTGGGATGATTTCCTCCAAAGAAAATCGAAGTACTTTTTAGGATAAACGCCGATTTCTCCCTCATCACTGTTGAAAACAACACTGAAGCAACAAGCACGGAGATCAAGTGTGCACCCTAAGGGTCACCTGATCGGTCCAAAAGCTGAACAAAAACACCAGAGGCTCACAGCTTGAGTTACTCAACCCTTCTATTGAAAAACTCTGATCGAACATTAAGCTACAAATTTCCCAGCCTAGAGCAGATTACATTTGAATATCTTGCTTTAAGTTTACTAATTCCCCATTTCTTTCACTTTATGTGTCTTTCTTTACCCACGATGAAAGAGGGATTATTGACTACACCTTTTTATCTAAATGATCCGTGAGGTGTTTTTCATGTTTGGTTTATAGTCCCTCGTAAGAGTGAAGTTAAACAAGAGAGCTATTGCCTATGCCATTATAGTGTTTGTGGTGGGAAGGTGAATTCAGAAGACAGTAGATATCAATGATGTGTAGAATGTACCGTTAGTAACGTGGTTACTTTGTACTTGCTAAGATAGTACATCATTACACATATGTTGGCATAATTCTTCTAGGTCGAATAGGGCTAACCTTTTGTGATTTTCTGGGAATACTATCATCCATCTTCGATACTATATGTGTCAGATTTTTTGCTCAGGGATGAATCAACACTTTGGGTTTGTGGCCTCTATGATGACTGGTGAGATAAAATTGTCAGAAATTGTAAGGAAATTCTGCACCTATTACCATAATTAAGCCTCCCAGCAACATTCTAGCCACATTACCTACTTACATAAAATTATTTGTATATCGTCAAGTGTTTTTTATTGCCAAGTGGTGCTAAGTTTATAAAGGCTGAAATACTCGATTATTGGGACTCGAAAAAGAGACCATCTAATAAACGGGATGTATGGTTGCGCATACACTGAAATATAAGCTTCAAATACACTGCAGGATTAGTTGGATATGATATCTCGAGCAGTCAATAATTGGGTGGTATATTTTCCAGAAAATGGATGAAATCAAGCATTGTAAAGAAATCGGAAGGGGATTTTAAAAAGGTTGATGAGTTTAGCTTTCACTCAACTTCTCGTCCAACTTTTTAACTGTTCTCATCAAGTTATTGTTGGGATGTGGCCTTCGTGCTTGCACAACACTCAGTTGAGAGTAAGAAAACTTCAATTACAATGGCTGTCGAAGCACATTCCTCTCCGGAGACCTTGCTGAGAAAGCACCCTCCCCGCAAAGTCGTATCTTTTTATTAGATAATTTAATTCGCAATCTTACATCCAATTTACCAGATGATGCTATTTTTCGAATCCCATCGTTTCCGACTATCCAATATGAACATCCTGCAGCTTGTAAAATGAAGCCGATTGTTAGTTATAGAATTTATGCTCTATTCGGCGTTCATTTTTAATGTATAACTAAGCAAACGGAGGACGTCATTCAGACAAGCGCAGTTCAAATTCTTCGCTCAGATTATCGAGCAACACTCTTTATTGTAGAGTAGACCCGAAGCTCAAAACCTTATGTGAAATATTCTTCTATTTGTCACATTTTATTAAAATCTCGGATTCGTACTTAATTATTGTTGTTTTGTACATTTATATCAAGACGCGCCGTTGCACAGAGATGTCCGAACCCACCAATGGTAAATTTAATTTCATTCGGTGGTCAACATCAAGGTATATATACCATGTTGATTATAATTTATTGATATAAATTATTGTGATGTAAAATAGATCGTGGTTAATCAAAGGGAGGGACTCTGAAATGAAAGCTATAGCTGAAAGGGTTCCTAAATGCTGTTTCCTTGGTTCGTTATTATTCTGGAGCTACATTAATGACCCATTGCCTTATATAGTTCGGGAGCTGGGGTCTGTGCTCGTGTACGCTGACAGGTTATGTTCTCAATCCAAAGATACTTCTTTAGTCTAACACAGGGCTCCTATAGTTGTAAACAGCAGTTACAACGTTTCGAATACGAGACTCAAAGAACTTGGTTTGATAAGTAAGATAAAACGTACAAGCAGAAAATTAAGGACACGATTTATGAATCCCTTGTCTTGCACCGCAATATTTAGGAAATCTGCTATATTTGCTATGCATCTCTCATAGCCTCCGCGATACGAGGACTGACTTGAGGTTTCTCCAGGGAAATGGCAAAGACTGTGTAACATTTTCAAAGCTAACGGAAATGCAAGCATCCTCCTTAAGAACTTTATAGTGTGCTAGGCAAATGTTAACTTTGCTTTAGAACTCTTAACTGTTTTTCACATGAATTTTTTAGTTACCACGTCTTTATTGTTGTTTTCTTTGACTGTGTTATGTAGTGTTAACTTTGAGTAATATTTGATTTTATAATGGTTACATATATTATTTGATATGTGGATGACTCCTTGAAGTCTTCGCTGAAGGACGCCCCCCCCCCCCTTTGAAATACCCCTCTGATTCCATACAGAGGCTCTGCAAACTGTCTATGTTCTTTGTGTGTTTGTAGGGTGCTGGATATTTTCTTTAGGATTATTTGAAATCTAGAAACCCGGTAGTTTCTTCAGCCGTCATCCGCTTGGCTAGTATATGTTCGCGTTTTTACGAATTTACAAGTTTTGATGGCATAAAAGGATGCTGCACAGATCAGTTTATCAAGTTGAACTTGGTAAGTAGCTCTGCCGTCAACAGGTGGAGCAAGCCACACGTACTGTGGTTTCAACGAGGCATGATTCTTTGGTTCTACTTCACCAGGGTAGCGTTGACCACACAAATTTTATATGAACCTTCAGTGGCTCACTCTGAACTATGTTTCGTCATTTTTCTCTAGGCATTGCGAAAAACGTACAATACCATAGGGAGGAGGTATAGTGGTTAGGGGTTTCTTGTAGGTTAAAACGTTTTTACTGTTAAACAATGGGTAATAGGGTCCTTGATTTTTAATATAACTTCTTATGATTGTAGACTACAAAGGCACACTTAACTTACATAAGAAAGACCGTATGTAGAACTGTACATAGCCTTTGGTTAGATTGCCTTAGCATCTTTTTGTTCCCCTTTCACCCTGTCGTTGAAATTTTTGTTGTTGACAAAAATAGATAATTATGCAAAATGCTATTTGCTGACATTTCTTCTGTTGTGCCTGTTTCCTTTCACTATATAGTTTTTACTTCATTTCCTTCGTCTTTCTCTTCGGCTTGGAGTAGTTCTAGATTGGGTAGTCTTTTACCTTTCTTTATTGTGATATTCATCAAGTTTACGAATTCAGATTTCAAAAGTTTTAATTTTTATCGATATTAGTCAAGTGATAAACTTGTTAACCAAGCTAAAACCACCGTTAAATGGCAGTTATAACGGAGAAAGGTAAAGCTTGTATACTACGAGCCGGTGAAGCTACCTAGATTTATGTAACTTGTTTGAAATGACCTATCTAACTTTAGTTTCTGATTAAAGTCATTTAAGAAATACTTCTAGTAACGACTGGCGTGGGTGCCGTATTTTAGTAATCATAATAAAAACCCTGAACCAATTTTTCTCCACCTAATGAAGGTACCGCATAGGTATACAGGAAATTAAATGTGATGATAATTCCGATTATATTTTATGGCTTTGTGGAATGCAGAGTGGATGGCTAACATTCACTTGACGGTATAAACTTA
The DNA here is from genome assembly GCA_010016025.2 of Alatinidae sp. Z8VKAUB7J3. Taxonomy (NCBI): domain Eukaryota; kingdom Metazoa; phylum Cnidaria; class Cubozoa; order Carybdeida; family Alatinidae; species Alatinidae sp. Z8VKAUB7J3. The sequence continues at coordinate 92,516,649 of JAAAKM020006971.1, forward strand.
ATATAATAACGAAGAATTTGTTCACAAGGGATCAATAGCCAGCTTTACCAGGTTTTTCGGCCCAGTTAGCTCTTTTAAAAGCAGCTGCAAGATGAGCTGCTGAAAACTTGTGAAAGTCGCATTTTTCGTATTTTAGAGACAGTTAGCTAAAGTTGCCCAAGTTACTATGGAAAAGTCTTTGTTACCATGCTACATGTCTGGAGAAGGATAGACTACACCTGGTTACTAAAAACAATTTCTCGCAAGCTTGTGCTATCAGGAACAGTCATTTATCAAAGGAAATTAATCTGTCGATTGGAACACGTTTATCGGTTTTACGAATTTGTTAACACGGGATACTTATATTACAGGAGAATCAAAGTATTTAGAATAAACCGCCAGCCACAGCAAAAGCTGCAGGTGCCCTCAAATGGGATTTATAAATCCACAGTAAAGAGTGTTTTTGTGGTACTCACAACTTTGTTTTTTGTTGTTTTTTGAATAATTCCATGTGCCAATAAGCGGATATATAAGAATCCGAATGAAAATGGAATCTGAATAATTTTTGCCACCGATTGGAGGAAGAAAATTCTTCCAAACAATTTGACAGTGTGTTAAGTAGAGCTGATTTAGAACATTTATCTGTGCACTTAATGCCATAAGCGAATCTCTAACGTAGCCTAAGGAAGGTAGGACTAGACGTTGGTTCTAAGAGCACACGCTCCATACCCAGTACAACTTGGAAATAACCGAAGTCCGGGCCATGATTCCCTATGCATGCAAACCCAGGTCAAGGGATGTTTCCCTAGAGGCACGGGCAACCTCTTCAAATGCTACTTCTTTCAGCAGGGGTCAAGTAGCTCCCGAGTTTTTTCTGAGGGGCCTCGGCTGAGGAGAAGCGTCTTAAACATCTTCTCCCACGATTATCCACTGTGTGAATGTGAAGAGATAAAAACAATGAACTGGTACCCCTAACGTGTAGCAGCGCGTGGCTCAAGACGTTTTTCGCGACTTTAAAACTTTAGCCCTCTAGTGGCTGTACAGCTTTCACGACAATATAATATAATGATGATGGTAAAAT
>JAAAKM020006971.1:92517808-92538887 GCA_010016025.2 Alatinidae sp. Z8VKAUB7J3
TTCGCGACTTTAAAACTTTAGCCCTCTAGTGGCTGTACAGCTTTCACGACAATATAATATAATGATGATGGTAAAATGCTTTATATGAGAAATTTTACAGTAACTGAATGTCGTGTTCTTATTATTTTCTCACATGAATAGGTGTTTATGGATTTCCTCATTGCCCCGGGGAGTCTTATACATTATGCAACTATGTGCGGAAGCTGCTTAACTATGGGGCATACCTAAAGTGAGTCATTCAGATGTGATTGGTTGTTACAATATTGAGGTTGGAGTTCCAAGGGTAGGGGTTTTTGATCTGTGTTGTGTTTTCACAACTTGTGAAAATTAGAGACTTTCTTTCAGAGGATACTATAGATTCTGGGTATTTAGGTATTTAATGTTATGTTAGGAATGAAATGATTGACATATTTAAACCAGCTGGACATGTTTTGGTAAAGCGGTTGAAAAGAGACTTGCAATTTAAATGGTGCCGTAGATAAATGATATAAGATTTAGCCTTACAGGTAAGATGATGGCCACCCAAGGTTATCCTGAAGAAGTCTTTGATATGATAACTAGACGTCGATCAATTGCTTAGCCCTTTTCCTACATTTATCTCTTTGTTGACGATTTCTTCTCGTGAGGACCACGCAGTTGTGGATCAAACGCTAAGTGACAAAGTTACCATTCTCGTTAACTCCTGTCCTAAATGTGCTACGCTAGAATTGCGTGCATAATCAGTCAGTGTGACAGTGGGGGTGTATGAACGTACGCAAACTATACACAAAATGTGTTACTTGTGTAGTATCATTGACACAGTGATATATATATATACATGGCAAGAACATTGTCAAATGTACCATTACGAGTAACAGAGACCGAAGATTTAATGGGTCATTTGAAGTATAAACTCACTCTTGCATCTGTAAATATTATACGACATTGAAAACAAGTTGGCGTCTTAATCAGTCAAGTAACAACACGCCACCTAAGAAATTCTGCCCAACCCTGTTTGACCTTAGGTAAGTGTGTTTGTGTCTGTGTGTGTGTGTGTGTGTGTGTGTGTGTGCGCGTGTGTGCAAACACATAGGTAGGGAATGACAGGTGTATGCGACTTTGTCAGGTTATTTATAAAGTGCACGTTTTCGGTTGTTGCTGGCGTTACGTTGCAGTATATACGGTATTATTTACATCTTTTATTGTTTTCTTGCTTACCCATAGGTTTGTACAAGACAGGTAAGTACACATTCAGAACTATGTTTTTATTCGTTCTAAGTATAAACCATTTATGTTTAGCTAAAATATCTTAACAGCTCGCCGTGACCACAAAGGTAGTTGTATATTCGTTTTGCTGAGGGCTATGTGATTTTCATACAACTTGTAGATGAATGAAAATTCATCTGGAGAATATGGTAATGAGGTTTTTTTTACAAAGTTGACGCGGATTGCCCGCGGTGTAATACGCAGATGGCAAGAATTGTAATGGTACACCGAGTTCATTTTTAGAGATGCCACTCATGTAGTTTCGAAATGCACTTTCGAATATGCCCGGGTTTCCCATCCCTGTCGATTCTAATGACAGCCAAAAATTGTCTTGAGAAGTGTATTTTAAACGCTTCCTTCAATTTCAGTTTGGCATCCATTCATTTTGATTTGAAATTGTACGGAGTATTCTCGTTAACTAGACTGTGCTACACGGTATACCCTGTTGATTATTATGAGAATCTGTTGGAAGTTGTCTTCCCATACCCATCGAATCATCGTCGAACACTTCTTATCAGAAGGAGCACCCACGCCTCTAAACACTGTATTACTCAATGCACGTTACATCTTGAAGCTTACACGAATAGAACTATCAGATCAGTTTCTCAACATATTGTTACATTCTTTACTTGTTTGTTATTGTTGCCAGATGTTGTTTTACCCTAATAACTTAAGATCGAATTCCGAAAATCTCTATTAAATATAACAGCTAGCATTGTAGAGCAGTACTTAGTGGGAACTTTTATACACTTAAATGTTGTAACACTTTTCGCAGCTATTGTCATGGATGGTCGAGTCGTTTTGCGAGCTACGTTTCGAGAGAAACTTCTCCCATCTTCAGGCTCTTTTATACACATGTTGCAGATTTAGTATCGAGCATCTTACTCTTTCTCCGATGCTTCAGAAAAATCCTATAACTTTCATTGTTTGCTTTTCCAGGGATGATCGGTAAGCCTAGACCAAGCGAATGTATTTTTCTAAGATGGCATGGACGACGAGATGGAGAGAACTCAAGATGACGGCAATCATCTGGAAAGATGCAGCAATCATCATATATGTATGTATGTATGTTATATGTATAGCAAATGCATCTGTTGTGAAGTAAAAGTATTTGTATCGTATGATTATCTACAAAAATCGTTTTTCCTTTTCCGCAGAAAATGGAACAACTTACTGCATGTTTTCTATGAACTTTGCAACAAAACATGTCCTCATGTAACAGACGAAGTTACTGATACGTTCAACGACAAGAGTAAGCCAATGGAAGACAAGGTCAAGTTTTATCTGAATCACGTGACAAAACATGCCATGGGAGGTAAAAATCCGTCTTTCATGTTTATTTTAGCAATTTTATGAAGACGAAATATATTATAAAATGGCTAAAGATGTATCTTAAAGTCAGGCAAGTGACCACCGTTTAAATTAGTGCACAGCTCCCTGTTAGTCAACGTCTCCAGGAACTCACTCTTGCAAAAATCCCATAATTATTTTGATACGCGATACGGTAAGGGAACAATTGTGTCGTTATTGATCATTTGTTATTCTATTTCATGACATTCGTGATATTGTAAATTATCTTCTATCTATACTTTTAAAAAGACTTTACAATATTCATGGTGTCAGCAACTATTTCAACTATATGATGTAAACTATTGGGGTCAATTAAAAAGCGGGAGAAAAGTTGCTTGTCGTTTTGTTCCCATTAAAATACGAAAACTCGCATTAAAAAGTTGGAAGTTACTGGTACAACATCAAAAAGGAAAGAATTGTATTGGTAGCGTTTCCTCTTGTTTCAAGACTTCACAGGGTCTGCAATGTTTGAAATATTTTAAGGCTAGTGTCAAGGCCTTTTGGTTTTGTAAAATTTCCAATGAGGACGAGGTGGCCTAATGGATAAGGCTTTGATCTAAAACTAGACTGTTGTAGGTTCGATCCTGGTGTCCGGCACCTCGGTGTGGCCTTAAGTAAGTCACTTTGCCTCAAGTTACTCACGCATGCAGGTGTAGCGAGCCGCATGGGCAAACATAAGCTATTAGAAAGAGCATTATGTGCTTCATTAAAAGGATGTATTAAGAAAGAAGAAAGAAGAATTAAGAAAGAAGAAAGAAAAATTAAGAAAGAAGAAAATATTTCCAATGCATCACCGCAGAGAAGACGAAATGTTGTCAGTATAAAAGTGTCTTTGCTAACTCTTCACCTTTAACCTGTCGGTGTTGTATTTCAATGATATTAGTGAAAATTAAAAGGCTGATGAGCAGATTGTGTACTTAATTCGTTAAAGACGGTGTATGGAGAAATTGCAACGAAATCGATTTGCCCTTATAGATTCAAAAGAACTATCAGAATAAGAAACCATTACGTTACCTATCTGCTTTTTGCGTCCCAATGACACCTTAGAAAGGTTACTTTGATTGAAGCCAAATAGACAAGCAGCTTTCTAAAGTGTAAGAAGATTAATTAAACCAAACTATAAAAATGCAGGTACAATGACATTGTAAGACCAGAATATAGTGCTTTCTGTCCAAGAGAGCGGAGTCTTTTCATTATAGTTAGAACAACACCAATTATAATAGTTTTGTCCTGATTTTGTATACATCTAGCAAAACAAACGTATTTTACGCCTTAAGTATTTTTCATTTCTTGTTTAAATAAGTAATAATTTTTATGTTTTTCTCTAGTTGTTCAGTTGATAGCAGTCTGCATGAGGAAAATATCCATGATAAATCAGGTAAAAATTGAAAGTACTTTGTACCTCTATTGATTCAATGTCATTTATTTTTCACTGTTTCCCTTCAAAAGTGGAACCAACATTCTTCATTCACAACAGAGCACACGACCTGTAACATTACTGTCAAGAAGACCCTTACCTACTTTTCTTTGTTATGGATACTAGAAGTAATGCACTTTTCACGAAATTCTCTTGTTCCTGTTTCGTTTGCTGTAATTTTGATATTGAACAGTATTAAAAACTCGATTTTATTTTCAAGCGGCATTTCTGAAATGGAAATTCTGAAATTCAGTTTCTTCAAAAAAGTATTCATAACATCATAGAAAGAATAATATACACCAGACAAGATTGCGTCTTTGGTTGCTCTTGTTTGTAAGAAATTCCCATATCAAAGCAGTTCAAAAGCTTATGGTCGTATACTTCTAACTATTGCCTATACAAGTCGTATACAGCATTTTTTAATAGTAGAATTGAAAGTATTTTGTAAGTTCTTAAAACTAGTTGTTTTTTAAACAGAAAGAAACGCCACCTCATACCAAACAAAGCACCTTATATATACGTTTTTAGCAAAGACAAGAGCCAACAACACATCTTTGGTAATGCCAATATAACACTTTGAGTAATACACTTTGAGTCATCTGTCAGATAATAGACTATTGTACTCCTAAGGTCAAAGAAGAATGGTTCATAAGCAGAAGAACACTAATCACGACATAATAGTTTCATATATTAATACGTTGTCAGACAGGTATTTACTAGCTGTTCTCATTTAAATAATATACAGTAGAGTTGTAGTTTCTTAAAACAAAGAATCTGTTCTTAATGTTTGAATAAAGACGCATCAGTGCCTTATACAAGCTTTCCCAAGCAATAAGGTACCTTCCATACATACAAGAGCCTGCAGCGTCAACCCAAATATTCATCCCCTGCTGATACAAATTTTTACTGTCTTTACCCTCATAGGATGATGAAACTAGTCAAAGCAAGCTCAAATCAGTTTCAGTATCCAATTTAGCTTTTCGGGGGGAGTCCTCCATTACAAGAGACAGCGCAGCATTACAGAAGAAGGTCAGTATCTATACTATAACTATTCAGTAACAAATATGATTGGTTTATGGTAGCAAAAAGGGTGCAAACTACAGCAACAAAAAAATTCCGTCCGTTATTAACGATTCCACACCTAACCTGAATTGTTATCAAGAGTATTCTATATTATTTATAGAAGTTGCAAGGTAAGCCACAAGCGATACAACGCTATTAAAAACTACGAATGTGACTATTTCGTGTATTGAGAAATGGTAGTAAGACCTTAACGAGAGTCCGAGAAAAAGTGTAACTAGATAAGAGGCACTATTCAACCGCTGGAGGTCGCATTGCCTATGAGGAAGAACGATTGTTGGTGGGCATGATGTTTTACAGCAAAATTATAGATTAAAATAATCATTGATGGACCCCTGTGATAGTAATAAATATGTTCATGTACTGTCCATGCAGATATGTCAATCATCACGAATAAAGGAATTGTTTGTGACGTAAGAAACTTCTCAAGAATTATAGCATGCAACATTTTAAAGGCATCGCAAAGTGTAACTGTTATTTCGTTTCACATATAATTTCAAATGTTTGCAACTTGCATGTCACTGGTTAATCACCAAGATTAAACTTTAAAACAATATTTCAACGTAAAAGAGTAATTTTTTAAAGTGGACGTAGAGAAGACACTTAAAATGCCCTTTATCGTACTTAATACACCAATAACGGCGTTTCCATACGGTTTCGGAATCAAGAACCAATTTCTTGATTATGTTATTAGTGCTAGGGAATCTATTTGATAGAGTAGCAAATTTACTTAAATACAGTTTTTACATTGTCATTGAATGAAAGAGGTGTGGTCAGTTGTGCTAATCCTGTAAAATTCACCTTACTGATCGCAAATTATGCCGCCATATTATCCATTCAAGTGCCAGAGATGGCGTCCCACCTTAAGACAATATTCCAGGGATCTATGGGACTTGCAGACTTTTTAAAATTTCTTAGTGATATAATATTCAGCCATTTCATAGTATGCTGTTACCAATCTATGGTCTCTTGTTGACCATAGAAAATATTTTACACCAAAAGAAAATGGCAGAGTTTAAGTAGCAATACTGGCATGTACGAAATACTGTTACTAAGGGAGGTCGCTCTTACTTTTTGTCTACATTTCCTCTGCCAATTTCCCCCTACCTTTGGGTTATTGGTTTAGAAACATTCTCATTGCCAAAGGTGTATCAACACTTGAATTTTCCCTAAAAAATATTTCAATGGTAGAGGCAACGAAAACGTTTTTTCCTATTATCACCACCAAAATTTGCTTTTCGAGTAATTGTGGCTTCATCTACTCGTTTTTCTAACCTCTACTTGCAGGATCTTAGCCAAGATAAAAAGGCTTTTCTTTGTACTATGTTCTGTGGAAACTTGCAAAAAGCGAGGAAAACAGCAGTCTGTCAACGTACAGAAAAATAGCACGTTGTTTTCCTAACAAATAAATTACACTTGCAGTCCAACTAAAGACTGCCTTCGCGTAGCTCGACTCTGAGCAAGACACGTAGCTTCTAAATCATTGAACATATCTAATCCTCTTGAAATAAAATCGCAAGATTTTTTTCTTAAGCATCGTCCTTACATAGACAGATAGAGCAGCCCGGTTTTATAAAATTCTAGGTTATTCGTTAAAACTCTGAAACGCATTTAAAGAGTCTTTGATAGAATAAATTGTCTGAGCTGCGTTTCGACTGCTGCAGTTAAAGGATCGCAAATGGTCGAAAGAACAATTAAAATATGTCTCATTAATATAGTACTCATATTAGTATAGATAGTACTCAGGTGTTACGAACGGCTCCAATGTTAACCTTCAAATAGGCGATGCGCTTGTGGGATAAGGCAGTAAGCAATCTTTATCAGATAATAAAGAAAATTTGACTCCTGTCAAAAGATTTTTTGGCTTATTATTGATAAATTAAATCTATTAAATCAATTAAATCTATTTAAAGTGGTGTTTTTTTGTCAATCAATCGAATATGTACAAAAGTGGAGTCCCTTTGCACCAATGCTTACCACTATTCCCTACTTCAACGCAAAATGCACGTTCATTCGTAAAGAAAATGAATAATAATAATAATAATATGAGAAGTATATTAAGTATTTACATAATGGTTATTTACGTGTAGTTTGACAATTACTAAAAGATGTTGCTCTAAATTGTTGGCTTTGTATTCTTTTCTTTTAGGTCAAATTTACCTCTTACAAAGGGAATGAAAGGTAAATCTTCTTCTTTATTTTGAAGGCCAGAGCTCTTTATCTAACTGTAAAAGCACTACATAGTTTTGCTCCAAAACGTCAAAAAATTGCGCAAATGGCTTAGAACATAAGCTGAAGGACAGGGGTATTTATTTCAGCTTTTACTTGGTTTCTGCCGGCCGTCTCGGAGCAGCACAGTGCTATGCTATATACCTTTCGAAACGTGCTGTTTTCAAGTTCGGCGGTTGGGCTTAAAGGGGTTGGGCCTCTGTTTACATAAATTAAAGTCCACGATTGTAGATGCTGAGGAATTAAATACAGCGTATCTTATGGCAGTCAATCAGAGCGGATATTGGGGCGAGGGGTGCCCCCCAAAAAGTGGACCTGCCTCTAAGAGATCGTGGGGACTACAGAGGCTTCTAATTTTTAATTGGCTCTATTCCTTAATTAGCAGTTCGAGACACCTCACAGAAGAAAGCTAATAACTCTTTGTGACAGATTGACACTCAATTGCTGCCTAGAGACCGACAATGTTGCACAAGTTAGCCCTCGTAAATTTTCGTTGATACAAATAGTATCCAATAAACTGAAACCTTGTTATTTCCTGACTTGTCGGCTGGGTCAATTCTGAAAGTTTGGCTACTTACAAATATGTTACTTTAAAGAAGCTCGTCAGTCGTCAGGCAACGTTTAAAGTCACATGACGTCAGCAAGGGCCATAGGTGCGTAATTTAGCAATAAAAGCACTGACTTCACGATGATAATCCCTATGCATTTTGTATCTCATTTTTAGTAAATGAAAGTTTGCAAGTAAATATTTCATGCTGTATCCTATCTGTTATATTCGTTTTGATATATACTGCTATATTCATACAGAACTGATTTAAAACAGTGATATCGTTAAACTAATTTGATACAAATTAACCAAATCACCTAATTTATGTGTGTCCCCATAATCTTTAGTTTATTATTATTCCAATTCACCGATCACAAAATGTCAATCAATTGCTTGCTATGAAGCAATCATTTAACTCGAAATCATATTTCATGCGAATTTTACAAGCTATTCTAGAAGTCAGACATATACAGGCAGCAGTAACAGGGGATCGTACGAAGAAGCATCGGATACAGCAAGATAAATCAAATATTAAATTGGTCGCCTCAACTTTCCATTCAAACAAGTGCATCCTTCCTGCTGGCAGTGATCATGGTTCAGAGTATTGAAGAAGAGATAAATGTAGATGTCAAGTTTCTCAGCGCCACATCTCCGCGGAGGCCACAACAGCTAGGGTTTTTTTGCATCTGATGGCTAGCATGTTACTTCTGATTGCACCGACAAACATTTCGTCTAGAGTGTATTTACTTGAATCAAAATCTATTTCCTAAATCACAGCTTAATGCTCAACAACGTGTTTAGCCTGTTAACTATTAGATGTAAACGCGAGCACATCGTCCTGTAGATCTTACGTAACTTTTGCAGCGCATGAAGCAGTTCCAATATAGGATTTCTAGTTTGCTTTGATCCTGAAATTACTATGAAATGTACCTTGAATCTACACGGTTTAATCAATAATTTAATAATTTTCTTGGTGTTTATTTTGCAGCAACGAAACACCTAAAGAAAGTCTGGAAGAGGTATGAATAGTAACTGAGTTCTCTTTCCTCAATTATGAACAACAAATTTTACAGGCCTTATTGTGAAACTATGACAATACGCTTGAATACAAGTAACACTAATATACCATCTAAAAATCATCACTAGAACAACTTTAAGGCTTTGCAGACTCACAGTGTGGATTTTCAAGACTTTTAGAGTCAGTAATAAAGAGTTACGATTACTTTTGAAGTGTTTCTTCTACACCCCAAGCGTTAGTTAAGAAAAACAAGGAAGTGGTGTAGTATGCTAATTTGATACAAGTGATAGCATTTCCATACTTAGCATATTAAAGTAATACTTTTTACAGCACGTGTTACTATCCCATATTTAGTTGTAAAAGTCTCATTTGCAACATATTCTAAAAACATATTGAAGAGATGCGGGGATAACACACAGTTTTGTCTTACTCCAGTTCTCAACGAAAACCTTCTGCTAGCTTGTCATAAACGAGTACTGGACATTTTGCATATTGTTGATGGTCAGTGTGTATGGTGCGTATTGAAACTCCTGATGGCAGACACACTTGTTAAGATTTTTTTGCAAGGATGTAATCGATGTCGTTATTTGTGTACCAACAGATCTAAAATGCTACATAGGAATAAAATAACAAATTCACTATTCCCAGGAGCAACAAAACCCCAAGTCAACAGACTTCCACAGCCAAGACACTTATTTCGCTTAAATGAAAGATTTAAAACTGTTTGTTGTGTTTTATCAAATTTTTCTTATAGGGCACACAGACGCAACAGCGACAAATCAACGGGGGGAAAATATGCTATAGATGTAGGCCTACTAGTTTCTACCAGGAGGAGTTATTTGTAAAACTTGCCTAACTTGAAATAGTTATCAATAAAATGACGCATCCCAAGCATAACCTATCAACCACCTAATCAAGGATGGATTTTTTGATGGGCACAGCGATAGGTAATAAGTTTGACCGAATACCGCCGTTAAAATCGCCGAAAGACCTCGAAGATGCATCGAGGCGACCTTAGATCGATCGCAAGAATTAATGCAAGTTCATGCTGTGCACTTTTCAAGGATGAGTAAGTCCTGGCAATGCTGCTACCGTATTATTTCGTATCGGAGTAGAACCAAAAGAGAAAGTACCCATTTTTAATGCGAAAGCAAGCTTATGCATAAATCTGCAAGTCTATCATGTCTCTCAAGATATGAAAATTGGTGTCTGCTCTTGTTAAATGTGCATTAAAATATATGGGATATTCAGTGTTTGGGAAATAAGTACAAGGGAGTGAAGCATTCTTATATCCGGAATTCTGGGGCTACAGCTTTGTTTTAGCCAGTTATGAAACGATAAGTGCAAATCAGATTGCCAATTTATGTAGCAGAATCCTTTAGATGGAAACTGTACTACCTAAGCCCACTAAAGGACATCTTATCCTCCTGTATCCTTTGATGCATTTGATCCTGGTAATAATAAACGCCGTTTCTTGTATTACCCTGAATTCCTTGCAGTGACTTCCGTTTTAAACCTGGAATTTATTGATAAATGTTGAACCACATGGCCTGAATTTGTTTACAGGAATCTGTATGATAATATGACGATTACTTGCATGAAGAAAAAAGAAGATTAAAAAATCAACAAATGTACAGAGTTCATACTGTATTGTCAGTGTATTCCTATCAGACTATGAAAAATATTTTCATTGTTTTGAATCAGCAGATATGACCTTGATAAGAATTTCACAGTTTGCTTTTCACACTTTGCGAAGAGAGTCTTTAAGAGACGAGTGCGTGATTTTACTTATTAAACGAGTTTAGAGGTGACATTGTCGATTCTATCAAAGCAATGCTGGTAAAGGGTTGGATGTGCTGTTGTTTAGTATTATCTAAGTGTAAATATATAATGCAATGACAGCAGGTTCAGGCTGTCGAGGAAGAGCAACGCCGACGCACCTTCCTTTTCGCGGTACTTTCAGCTACTTCTTACTGAGAAGGACACGCCCACTCAGCCGGTTCTTAAACCTTGTATCCTACCATCTGCTATCTATTTGTTCCCCTAATTTTGGGAATACAAATGAACAGAGTTTGAAAGGATGCAGGAACCCGGATAGCAACTGCTTTCCTTAACGGGTTAACAAACTATGCAAAAACTCATATTTCTATTTTTGCAATGCCTTACTGATAATCCTTTGACAAATTCCAATGAGAAATTTTTGACGTTTAATTTTCAATAATGGTGATGCAATGGCTGTAAGAAAACTGATAGCAGAATCTGGATAACAAATGGCTACCAATAGATAAGATCCGAGAACGATTTCCTACTTAATAGATAACAGCTAGCTTTGGTTTAAAACGTGTAGTTATTGAACCTGCCTCAATGCTTTTAGTTTTCCATTGATTTTTATAGAACCATTTTCAATGTTGTGCATTTTTTTACGGGTAGCATCTTTGCTTTTAAATGCAAGATGCCAATTAAAAATGGGATGCCATTGTGTATGGTATTGATGGGACCTACATTCACCCATGAAAACTCAGTTTCGATGCATAAGGCATTTACAACAACAATCAAGGTGACAATTTGAGTTTTATTCCAGGGACGGGGGAACAGTGGGGGCAGGGGGGGGCCCAAAGATTTACCAAGTCTCGATTTTTCCGTGACCACTTTTCATCTTTATCAAATTGTTAAATGCGACAGACATTGTGCCACATTCACAGCAAGATATCCATATTAGCACGAAACATCCCTTTCCACACAATGACAAACTGCACATTAGTGGCACGTGTAAAAGTACATTTGAACCCAGCCTACTTGTCCACCCCCACTCAATCCGCCTTACCTTCCCCCGTCGCTGTATTCAGCAACATTTGATTACCAAGAGATAATGTAACATCTCTTGTATGAAAAATATCACGAAGAGAAGTATCTAAAAGTCGGTAAGAGCAGAACGCAGAATCAGAGGTATTTAAAACGTCGATTCCAGAGAGCCATGGTTTCAAATTAACTTGAACATATTGCGTTTTTACTAAAGTTTTAGTACGGGTCCCCTGGACCAGTAAATAATTATGAAATTTATATCGGATAAGTACAAGACGTCGATGTCACTTATTTTATGTGCAATAACACCACTCAGACTGTTGCTCTAGAAGGGAGGGACGGCGATTAGCGAACACATTAACCGAGCAATGACTTAAAAAGATAGTGACAGCGCCACAGAGGGCATTAGCTCGGTAACTTATTATAAAGTAACTATTTTTCTCTTAAAAAGAGAGCAAAGAAAACACTCAAGCGAGAAAGAATAGAAGAAGAGAGAGACAGAGTCCCATGTAATGCCTTAAGATGCAAAATCTTCTCTGTGTATTAAGTATATTGTAAAGAAAACCGTTTGTTAGTTCTTATTCCCCTGTTTTCGATTGGTGGCGCCGCCCCTGAGTATGATAATAAAAAGGTCAAATTTGCATTTGCAGACCTAGAGAAGGACTTTAATCTAGTTGTTCGTAAGCTATGAATACTTTTGGACCCTCACAGCGTAATAGGGCAGCAGGATATGAGCCTATAGATCTATTCTTGATGCAATTACACTGATTTGTTGTGTGTCACAGTATTAAATATGTTCCTGGTCTTGTAAATCCCTTGAGGCCTTCGAACAAAGGTATTGTCCGACTTAGTAAAGAGCTAGTAGCCTTAAACGACCATTAAGCAAATGCTTTCTCTTGGTATCTAAAATGTGATGTTATTTTTGAAAACTAAGAGTAAAGTGAATAGAACAACTATTTAAATTATAAACCTGCGAGACATATGTATCTGAAACCTGGAGAACAAGTCATCAAGAGTAAACGGCCTACTGTTCCTGTCGAGTTATGATAGAGAATTTGTTATGGACAGTTTGTCTACTTCAGAAATCGTGTCTGCAAACAGTAGACCATTTGCTGTCTGAATTGTAACCTTAATAGCAATGCCATCTGCACTCTCTTACTGTTTGAAGTACAATATGGATAAATTCAGAGTAAAGACATTGCTAGAAGAATCCTGCCATGCAGCTGTGCTAACACACTCACAAACATGATGTTCAAATACGTTGTCAAAGATATTAGTGTGTTAGACAGAAATTTGTTAATTGGCTAGTCCATCTTCTAGTTTTTCTTGATGTATGTTGACAATTTTGATCATAATAGACAATATTGATATTAGCGAAGCTGTCTTCTTGTAATGGAAACACAATTTTGTTTCCAGTAAGGCGTTGGTGCTTAACATTTTGATTAATTGCAAGTACCAACTAAAGTGGATAAAGTTGATGGACGCAATGAAATGAACATACTTGGTGAATTCGCTTGAGAGAGATAATATAAGTTGGATATGAATTCTGCTTATTATTGGTTTCTAAACCAAAAGTAACGCCAGATTTTTTTGCTATTTAATTACTTGAATGGAGATTTATATGAATTAATTATACAACATTTACTCTGTGAATTAAAAAACGATTGTATTTATACAGCAGCTAAAATTTAGTGTTTATGTTTTATAACTATTCAATGCTAGTCCTGTATCAGTGTCTGCCATTTGTAGGGCCGTGGTTTCAAAAATTTTCTAGGAGGATGGAGCAGTCGCAAAGACTATTAAAAATCTGAGGATTAAAAATCCATTTGCTGTCAAAGTCCCCCCCAGTTTCTGATGTTTCGGGGGAAACACTAGATGACATGACGAATTTTTACCTTTTGTGAAACTGTTTTTAATAAATTGTTCCCATTGAATTTCCAATACAAAAGGGGAAAGTGGGGAAAAGTTGGAAAGGAGATTGAAATTCATTAACGGCCTTGCCGATGTTGGCCGTATCATTTTCTTGATTTCCATTTTTTTCGTAAACTGATACATCAAACGTGTTTGCCAATGCAGATCAAGAGCACCTAATGGAAATGAGCTGAATGCATTAAGAGGACAAAAAACCATTTAAATGCCACGGTTAACTGGCTGGACACCAGTGGATGGCTACAGGGGAAAAGAGAAGGAAATACAGATTTTTTAAAATAAGCAACTCGATTTTCAGGGTCAGTGCTAAGGTTACTAAGAGTATGATGCACTTTCAGGGCTAATGTTGCTTAAAAGGTTGCTAGGATTATTTTTCTCTGTTATACTGAAGAATAAATATACATAATATCTAGTTTTTCTTCTGTCTATTTACAGTGATTTATACATGTAAATAGTTGGTTATGTATTTGCTTGAAATCAAAAAAGAATCCTTCTGTCTTTATTTGTATTTGTTATTTTCTTCAGTGAAAAATAATGTTGCTAAGTAACTGTCAGGGCTGAGGGTTGCTAAGGAAGTTGTTTATGTTTTTTGGCTAATTTGAGTGCTGAAGCCTTATCAACTGGGTTGTTTATATAATGAAAAATGTTTACATGAAATAGACCAATATTGGGGAAAAATAAACTGGTACTATAAATTGCAGGATAAGGTGAAATGGATTAGACATGACAAGACCTTTGCTAGATTGTAGCGGTTGGCTTACTCCAACAATGATGATGCGACTGTGGATGATGATGGTGGTGGTGATGATGATGATTATGATGATGATGATGATGATTGCAATGAAGATAACGACAGTGATTGGACATGTCATTAGCATTATTTGTTTTTGTGTGCATTAATGTTTCTGTTTTTGCCATAAGTGGCTCATGGTTGGTAATATTGTGTGCCCAGCAAATCATTCTAATTTTAAGCAAGTAAAGCCTTTAAGTAAAACACGTATCGCACATTGAAAAAAGGATACCGAGTAGAACTTTTTAGTTGGACCAATGATAATTGTCAAAACTCAAATATATGATGGAAGATGTGGAACTTTGACTTATTCGAAGAGTAGCCTCCGTACATTGTTTGAGGGCAGGCCAGGGCAATATTATATTCAAACTTTGAAACTAACTCTTTTTTACATGAATTTTTAGAGGATTTTAATAGAAAATGTAAAAGACAATATTTATGAAATGACGGGATGAGACGTTTGCTAGTTTTGTGCGCTTCCTGCGTTTACAGTCAATTACAGCTATTGACTTATCCTTTCAATTCTCTTCTCAAACACTTTATCAATACTAAATAAGTTTCGTTGCATCACGACATGTTTGCTTGATTGAATTGGCTTCATGTCTTAAAATCGAAAACAAAAGGAGTAAGTAACATTTTCCTATTATTTTTTAATTTCAATGTCTTGAAGAAAAATCGTAGAAGGAATTTATCCATCTATTGGTGTTGAAGGGTTCTTAGCAAAAACATGAATTCGCCAATAAATGGAGAGTAAACAACAAGAGTTCATCTTAAAATGACGAAATCCTTTCTATTAACAAAGACCTCTTTTCTCTTAAAAAATAGATTTGTTTAAAGATTTTATGCAAGTTCTAAAAGTGTTGCTTTGACAACAGACCGGCGTGAAAAAGAAGGATGCATTTTCCTTTCTTGATACTCTTTGTTCATTAAAGGTAAAAGGTTGAGCTAGAAAACCTTATAAACTCGCTGCAGTTTGCGAAGTCTCAATTTAAAATAACTCGATTTCAAACTTTCAACACGTTTATAAATGTACATGACTGACAGTCACATCAAATCACGCTTAAGCACTGCAGTTTAGGTAATTTAAGGGCGTTCACATATTTAGATAGATACATAAAATCATACAATAGGAGCTGAAACAGTGACTATTTAAAATAGGAAAAACGTATCATATGATAAAAATGGATAAAAATGAACACTGTATCTCTGAAGTATATAAGAATTGAAAGTTATAATCCATTTGACGTACACAATACTATTTAATTTAAAGCCCCGTCAATTTGACTTAATATGGAGGCAATTAAACAATCCTTAAAGGAGGAACAAGTAGCTCAAAGAGTGTTAAGTTTGCGACGAAGTAATATCACGTTTTCTTTGCTTCGCTCATGGTTTCCCCATTGTCACAGTAACATCTAACGCAATTTTTACTTTGACATTGGCCAATCTGTATATTTGAACTTTTTGGAGACTACCAGTAACTGCTTGAACTCTAAATCAAAACAAATACTCCATCTAAAACCTTTAAAACCTATAATACAATTTTCTTGTCCAAAGCACAGTCTTGCGTATGTAATAAAAGTTTATTGTTGAGTACTAGCGTCTCTAGGTCATGGTAACCGCCCTTTTAATCTTTAAAACAGCTATGGAATTTCCCGAATCAGAATGTAGGCTTTTTATTTAAGGTTTTTAAATGTCAGAGTGACGATGAAGTCTGATGAGAAAACCCTCAACAGACCTAACGACCATCTGCTTGAAGATAAATGCACATGAGCTTATCTACAATTATAGTCTTGCAATCTTCTCTTGCTGTGATATAAGTGTCATGTGCGTCGACGTAGAATGTGGAATATGTGTCAAAAATGACCTCTGTAAATGCTCTTTACAAAGTTCATATTCTGTTAGGAATTGTCAGTTGTAAAACAGACAGCTGTCATTTATACAGAGCACACTGCATAAGGTGAAGGAGAAGTGAATTATATGTACATAAGTTTTTATTTGTATATGGGGACAAAAATGGTTATGTTATGGAGTTAAGAATAGACTACTTGATGATCTATCTATCTATCTATCTATCTATCTATCTATCTATCTATCTATCTATCTATCTATCTATCTATCTATCTAAATAGCGGAAACATTGTGTACTTAAAAGCTTTTTTCGTCTGACACTCCTCAGAGTACTAACGTCAGAATGACCGAATGTGTGAAAGAGTATACCCAACTGTATTTTGAAGGAGCCAATCAGAAATTAGACTGCCTGAGTGGCTTGTGTTTTGGGGCCAATCAGACGAAAAAAGCTTTGAAGTACACAATGTTTTCGCTATTTCGTGTAAAAAAAGATACATGCATTTATCAAGAATGCTTCATGAAATAACTGCCCTTACTTTTAATCCCATCTTCGCAAATTTCCTTAATTTCGATATTGTGCACCCCCGTCTTCATGCCACATGAAAGTACTTGAATATGGTAATATTTACTGTAGACTTATGTTGCTCCAAAGAGTGTACGAAAGTTGACAATCTCTTTGTTATGGTGTCAATAGTATTTCCAACGATGTACAGGGAACATAGGTTATGGATACTAGTGCAAGCCCCGGGAGGACAGGAAATTTCTTTCCGTTTGCAATCACTCAGAAATATTGTGATCACGCTTAGAAATTTTGAAAAAGACGCATGCGACGTTCACCACCATTGACAGACGACCTATACCACAATAGCAGATTTTGCCTTCGTCTGCCAGCTTTGAAATTAGCCTAAATTTATTGCATTCTAACTTTTAATACTGTTTTTCCCACTAAGTTTAATTTTTATGTTTGTTAAGCGATTTCGACTGGTTGTTTTACTCTGAAAATAGTCAGTTAATGTTTGCTTAGGTCTTTACTACACTATCATTTTTAGGTATATTTTCAGAACTGAAACAATGACAATATTCTTACAAAAATACAGCTACCACAGGACAAACATAACAGAAGTGAACGTTGGTAGGTTTCATCTCCCAAAAAATTTAAGAGTGCGAAATGGGAGGCATAAGTTTGCCTGGGCAGCTCCGAAAATACCAATCCACCTTTGACATAGTGGACTAGATATAAGCTCATGTCAAACTCTAGTATTCTTATCAATTTGTGCGAAAGGAGCAGCAATATCACATTGTTTGAAGCAGAAATACTTTCTATCAGCACTTTCTATCATACTTGTGAAGCCAATTTCCCAAGGATGGGGAGGGGGAGGTGACCTTATCAGCAAAAACTATAATAATAATAATAAAACTCAATTTTTATTTCACCATAACACCAATACACTCTCTTACGAAAGGCATATCAAAACTTTTACGATATACAACCCTAGCAGCAAGAAACACATTGAATCATCAGAGGGAGAATAAAAAACAAAACCCGAAACAACAACAAAAAAAACTCAACAATACTACTAATGATAAAGATAGCATTAATAATAAAAAATTATAAAATTCTATAATATTAATAATAATAAAACGATAAAAATTCTATAATAATAATAATATATAATATCCATATTCTTATATCGCGCGGTTTCTATGTATGATGATCGTCCGCGCATCACCATTAAGACGATTAATGGCTAAAATACAATAAAATGGTGCTGATAGAAATTATATGGCTAGAATGGTATATATGCAAAGACAATGTTAGATTAGCTAGTTTACATCCTACTTAATTTAATTTAAATATTTTTAAAAATGTGTAAAATTGTGATACAAATTTCTAACTTAATTTAGTACGCGCATTACAATTAATATCCCTCCAGTTATTGCAGAAACTCCAAACGCTTTACCCATAGCTTTATCTCCGTCATTCATGATCACTGTCAGGCACTCCTTAAACTTGCCTCCAAACAAAACTATCAAAAGTAGTGATTACTATTCTCGGTACTTTTGTCTGCGAGCAGACTGCTATTCCTTCAAATAATAGCGAAGTCTGTGAACTATTATCGGAAGTCTGTTTAAGTAGAAATTCGTTTCCCATTGTATTACAAATTGGAAAAGTGAGGGAATGAGAATAAACAAGTATATTATTTTACATGTGGTAAGGATCGATTACATAATTGATTGATTGAAACCTGACATTCGAGAAACAACATCCAGACATTTTGATAGTATCTGCGAAGTGACTGAACTGAGGTTAAAACGCCGATAGCGTTAAGAAAGGGGTAAACAGTTGGGAGGGCCATAGTGCTATCGCCTTTTAGAAACCTTGACCTGCAAAGGAACGCTCAAAATTATGAACAAGCGAGAACGACTATGATGTGAACATAGTCCGAAAAACGAAGCTGGCCCTCTTAGAGAGGTGGAGTGGTTGAGATTTCCAAAATATCACGGGGGGAGGGAGGGGTAACAAGTTTCATCATTCTTTTGAAATAATCCTATAAATAGTACCCATTCATTGTCGCCAAGACATTAGTTTAAAGTCGTAAGAGACGTTTGTTCACTAAGGTCAAAAGACCAATTTTGCGCAATTCTGAGGTTATATCTCACGGAAGGAATTTTAAAGGAATACTTCAACGAATATAGATATGGACATATCGGCAAGAGTCATCCCATAGTCGTTCCATAGGTTCCACGTTTTTTGGTTTCCCGTGTATTATGATATACAAAAGTGAAAAATGTATATGCCTATAAGAATATTATCTGGGGCAGAATACGCTAGTGATTTCTCTCAAGGGGGTAGCGCCCCCTTGCTCCCTCACCTTCCTGAGCGGTTTTTTTCGTTTACCAGTACTATCAGAATGAGTAGTCACAAGCAGATCGCTGTTAAATTTGATGTAGAATGTAGTGGGGACCGATAAGGGACGTCGTAAAGCTAACATGTTCCCTCTTCGTAACTTCTTGCGTGTGCCGCCGTACACAGAACGTCGTTCTAAAAACAGCAGGCGGATGAGACCATCCCCACTCTCTACCTCCAAATTTTTTGAAAAAAAAGGAAAACATTTTGACATGGATAAAGCTACGGATTAGGAAGAGCAAATTTGGAGTTGTATCGTACTTCTGCAAAAATGTGAAAAAATAAGGCAGCCCATTTTGGTCAAGACAACCACAGCGTAAGTGACCTTGGGTAATTTTTCTCCCATGGTGCTTTCTTCACTTCCGTCCCTACTTCAGAGGATATACTCTACACGGCTGAAAAGATCGATGGAAGCACAAAAATTCAATAATGTCCTATGGAACCTCCGAGGGGTAAACGACTCTCTAGAAATCTCCTATGCTTTCATTGGTTAGTTTGTTGCTTCAAAGAAACCCTAAAGAAATTACAGATAGGCCCCTAGCGTCGAAAGGGCTATAAAGGAACAAGCACCCTCTCCCTTGCAACTTACAATCAGTCCCTCAACTCACAAGTCATGTTTCAAACATCTATAGGAATAATTTTAGCAGTTGTAATGCTAAACCCCTCAATGATTTGGAATAGTCTCCTCCAAAACTCTTAGCCTTTTCTGAATGCAGGGTAATTTAAATTGCTATTTGTTAGTTTTGGAGAATTTTCTTATATACGCTACCTGATATTTACCGTTTTAACCTCTAGACAAGGTCATACCAAGTAGGGGACGAGGTTCTCCGTGATACTTTTCGGTCTCAACACGATCTTGCATTGTAATTACTCTCAAATGGAATAAATGTTGAACTGACTTCGCAGACGGTGGCATTGTATAGTCTAAATTCTAGCTGGGACAAGTAAATTGCCGCTAAGCCATTGGTTGAAAGTCGTGGGAAAAGTTTCTTGCTTAAGGCCACAAAAAACATTTTTTGTGCAGTTCCAAAGTTTTATCTCACGGAAGGCATTTTCAAGGAATTTTCGCCGCACATACCTATGGACATACGGGCAAGAGTCACCCTATAGTCATCCCATAGGTCCGACGATTTTTGTTTCCGATGCATTATGATATACTGAAGTGAAAAATATATGCCGATCAGAATGTCAGGAGGGCGGAATACGCTAGTGAGTTCTCTCAGGGGGCGGCGTCCGCCCTTGCCCCCTCACCTTCGTCTGTGTCTCTCAGTAGCATTGGGATGATGTTTCTATTTTGTTCTGTCATTAGTCAATTTTTTATACCCTCTGACTTCCTTAAGTTACAATAGTTCCCCTCGTAGCTACAGGCCTCTAGTAAGTATATTGAAAGGACAAAACCCAGACCAAACGTGTCCTAATTTCTTGAAAAGGATTTTGATTTTAAAGTAGTTTGTAAAATACAAGACATAGACATCAAAGTTTCGTTAAATAAAGTGTCGTATGATTTTGGGTTTTATGCCAATTTAGGCCATTAAAACATTTTCTTTCGTATGTAAAGTAGAACCAGAAAGAGTGCCTTCCAGTATATATTGCATGATCACTTTCATATTTCCTGGCCAAAAAGGCGGCGGTAATTCTCTTGTACTATGGTTACGTGAGATCTAATTATGTCACTTATTGGCGTTGGGTAGAGGATGAACCCTTGAGACGTTTTCAACTTATAAGCAGCTTAATGCTGAGGGGAAACCACTTACCGCATTAAGTTGTACGAGATTATACGACAATAGGATTATCTAGGGATTTCTGCTTTCTCGATAAGATAGCAAGTAGAAGTGTCCTAAGTTTCTTGCAGTTATTTACCCTATCGGTTGAAGCTTCAACTGTCTTATGTATAGAATTTAAAGCGAGTCATACAA
>JAAAKM020006971.1:92547297-92566612 GCA_010016025.2 Alatinidae sp. Z8VKAUB7J3
TTTACTTTTGCTGATTCACATACCCGATCCATTCTTTGCAAGCGCAAATAACCAAAACGGAGCATTTCACGTTAGAAATTTGTTGGCTGATTGTGACACTTCAGTCTACAGACTTCAAAAAATAATTATCACGCCCAGGATATAACCCCCGTACTTGCTAAGGAACCTGGTCTCCCCTTGTATCAAATAGCTGTCAAAATTAGCACCTGTCATCGTCATAACAAAAGAGGCGCCAGCAATTCAAGTGATAGTCGGAAACCATCAGAGAAAACTCTTTGGAAAAGAACAATTTTTTTTGTTACTTTCCGACAACTTTTGCTTTGGCATACGTCAATCAAATTTTCACAGCCATGTAGTAGCGTTCGCATGCAAGAAAACCTGCCTTAAACATGTCAGATGCTTGTCTGGCGACGGATATTACTCCTATGTGAACCAGGCTTAATAGCCCAACAATGTCTTCCCTTGCTGTTGGCATGAGTTCTCTTTGCTGCTTCTTAAATTGATGCTTCTTCAATCATCTTAAATTGATTGGCCAGTCTACATAGTAATAAAGTATCGACCCCCTATCTGCGCTCCCAACAATGGGTTAGTAGTAGGCAATCTCCTGGCAAAATTTGCAAACATATAACAGTGTGCTAGCTTAACAAGTTAACAGTAACTTAAAAAGGTGAGGAAATCTACGGTCTTCTTTATATTTGAGTGCTAATCGACTTCACTGCAATTGAGTTATGCATCTTTCCTCAACAATTGCTTAGCCTTTTGAATTGCAAATAGCACATGACCAATATTTTCATTATTTGTAAACTTATCGCTTTGGTTGCTGCTTCGCGTGAATTCTAGTTTCAGTGCTATTATGTTATTGATAGATATATTATTCCATTAGTGTCTTGAGAAAATTGTTAACTATTACCCTTTGCCTGATTCTTCGGCCCAGACAAGCAAATTCATCTCATTCAAATCTTGGTTGTGATAAGCAAATGCTTCTTGGATAAGCTAGAGAATATGGCAGATTGACATATTTATTTTGCGCCTTTTTACTCCCATGCTTTCCTCGTAATTATTTTTTGACATTTATGGTCTTCTTCATAACCCCTTCCATCACCATGTATATCAAATAAGTTAATACAGGGCGACACAAAAAAAACGGTCATCACCTAAGCTTGAATAACTCTTGAAATAATCTATCAATGCTTTTCATCTTCCAGAGTAACTAAGAGGAAGTAATGCTCTAAAAGTCTACCAAATTGAGCTTCAGGATGCCGTGGACTACTGAGAAAAAGACGTTTATAGTTAAGGCATATTTTCGGCTGTAAGTCTATCCATGCAGCTCAATTGCTATTCAAAGAACCCAAATTTACTATAAAGGCAGGCTCTTAGCAATGAGGAAGAGTGACTTTATCCAACGTTATTCTCCCTTCTCATCAGTCCCGATTTTCCCCCTTCACGAGTCAAACATGAGAAGGTTTTCATTGCGAAATTGCAATGTCATGCTCCCCAAATTATAGTCTCTGAAAGTTTAGAATAGCCGCTCCTATTATCTAACCCTGGCTAGGTGCCTGAATGAAGGACCAGGAGTGCTCACTAAAAGGGAACAATATGGAGGTGTCCTCTGCCCCTTCAGAACAGCCTACGTCTGTCATTTTGTTGCATAAGTGTTGCATAACTCTTCGTAAGTGCCTTGATGTTATCAACCCATTTAGTTGCAAGCGTGCACTTACCTCTGTCTTCTTCGATTTTCCTTGCGTCATGCCCTACATCTTTGAAAAACGACTACTTGTGACGCTTTCAGGTTGATTTCTAATACGGTAGCAAGTTCAGTCTAGGGCGAGTTCTAGTATCCAATGAATAGTAAAAAAGCGATCTCAACGTTTACTGCAAGTATACGTAGCTAGTCTTCACTTGTTTATATAGGCATAATCAAATTATACAGTTAGCACTATGAAAGTGTTTCGGCAAAGTAAATCCATCTACTAGATTTAGCATGAGTTTTAAGATCCCCTAGAATTTCTCTATTTGAGAATAGAAATTTTTTAGAGTTAAAGGATAGGTTAAAGATTGATAATTTAATGCTAAGAAGATAGTAAAAGTGCGCCGCAAAAGTCTGTAGTTCTCTCATAATCTAATTTAAAACTTGTAGTAAAAACGAATATAAGAGTTTTGCTTTTATAACAAGTACAGAAAAAGATTACAACACACTGTGACAAGTAGCATTTTCAAGGACATAAAGCTTACTTTCGAAAGAAAAGATTAAAGACATATCGAAGGCGACAGCAACAGAGAAACTGGGGAGCTCCTATTTGTCTAGGAAAAAAGTAAACAAATATATACAAAAAATGTTCTTGCGCTGCTATAACGAGTTGAAAAAGTTTTAACTTTCTCCACAATAGAAAACTATACACTATAGTACTCACCATAGCAAGTCCTTTTAAATATAATTATGTCAGCTATAGAGGGATTCCATTTGATTTCTTTGACTTTGGCTACCTCAAATTTTTAGAATCCTGTTGCGTCTGCAGAAGATTAACTTCAGAAACTGTTTTTAGGTCTACTGTTCACATAAACGGTAGGCTCTAAAGGTCTGCATTACAAGCTCTGCACAAAGGAAGAGGAGGGGGTTGGAGACATTAATGGCCATGCTTCTTCTGATACAATTTTGATCACCTCTGTTAAAATATTGTCCAATCTCTTCTTCGAATTAATTTTTATCATCAGTAATTGCCTTAATGATTTTACTTTATGGTAAACAAATCTTTTAACACCAACGTCCTCTCATAGTCTCATTCGTAGCCCTCTTTTGCGTTCGTCCACCGTTGTCGATGACCATCCATGACTGTCAAACTTTGTGCGTGCGACTTTTTCTTATAAGTCCAATTCTGGCACAGAACAGGTAACCACATTTTTATGCATCTAACGTGTGACACTATATCACTGTTTCTCCTCCCTTCCGTGCTGCTCTCTGCTCCTGTGCCTCTTCCTGCCGATGTTCCTCATGCAGCTTCGCTCCAGTATAGCTGGTGTCTCCAGCTGCTTCCTCATAGGCCAACTCTTCCCAACTTTGGTTGTCAATGTAAAAGCTCTTCATGGCAGCTTTTGAAGTGCCTTTAAAACTTAGCTTTGGCCTTCCGTTTGAGCGCTTGTCTTTCCCCAGTTCGCCATACAGTAGTTGTTTTGGGATCCTGCAGACATAGCCTACCCATTGCAACTGTGGCATCTTCAGTAGTGTATGTTTACTTGAAAGATTTGTTCTTTCCAGAATCACGGTGTCTGGGACTTTGCCCTGCCATCTAATTCTTAAGATGCGGGGTAGATATGTCATCTGCAGGTGGTTCAGCTGCTTTTGCATGCCTTCTGTAAATAGTCCAGGTTTCATATGAGTACAACAAAATAGTTACCATTACGGCCTTATATGTCTTGACTTTTGTTGATTTTTTTCTCCCAGACTTGCTTCCGAAGTCTCACAAAGGCAGAGCTAGCCTTAGCAATTTTGTTGTTCACTTCATCGTCAATGCTCACTTTCCGAGACAAGATGCTGTCTGAGCATGTGAATTTGACAACTGCAGACAGTGATTAACTCTTGACTGTGTTTTTCTGCCCCTTTGTATGATACAGCTGGCACTGTTGATGAAGAACTTCTGTTTTTTTAGTGCTAATTGTCAGACCAAAGTTATCACAAGCTTCTGAGAATTTATCCATTTTGTACTGCATTTTTGCTTCAGTACTGACATTGAGAGCACGGTCGTCTGCTAACAGAAAGTCCCTGAGTGATGTGTTACACACTCTTGTTTTGGCCAGTAACTGTCTGGAGTTAAACAATTACTCATCTGTGCTGTACTTAAGACAGATACAACCTTTATCGTCACCACAGAATGCATCCGATAACATAGCCGCAAACGTCATGCTGAATAAAGTTGGGGCAAAGATATAACCTTGTTTGAAAACATTGGTAGTTTCAAAGGCTGCAGAAGTTTCTCCAATGTCCATAACTCTTGAATGCATAATATCATAAAAGAGACTTTCACTATTGATAAACTTATCAGAATAACCAAACTTTCCCTTAATTTTCCATGAACCCTCACGATTTAAAGTATCAAAAGCCTTGGTAAGATCGACAAATGTTGCTTATAAGCTGCTCTATTTCTCTTGACATTTCACTTGGGGTTGGCGTGCAGCAAAGATCATGTCAATGCGTCACGAAGTGAAGTACCTCTTTGATGCCTCTACAAGTAAGTTATTTTTCCTCTTTTGCGGATGTACTATCAAGACACCTTTCAGTTCTTGTAGTATTATTTAGCATTCAATATACAGCAAAGAAATTCTGTCATTTTCTCTAGTAATGCAGGCCCCTTCCATATAAATTTCTGCTGGTATTGCATTAGAGCCTGGAACTTTTCCCTGTGAAAGCTGAGTTATTGTTTTGTGGGCCTCTGCAATGATAGATGTTGTTGCTAAAACATGGTTTATGGGAATTTGTGGTAGCCTGTCGACGGCAGCTTCATTTGTTTTTGAAGTCCTGCTACGAACTTGCTTTGAATGTTTAACCTCTTCTCCAGCACTTTTGATTTCTCAGTAAGAACTGTATTACCATCTGCACTCAATAATTGGGATGTTCTTGTAGCATGAGGACCATAGAGAGCCTTTGCTGAAGAACAAAAGGCTTTGTAGTTATTTGCATCTGTGTAGATTTGAATTTCATCTGCCTTTTTGCTCAACCGTTTATCCTGTAATCTAGGAAGTGACGGCTGTACTTCACTGCGAACCTTGGGAGCTGTTCCTTTTTACGAATTTTTTAGGGTCATCTCACAGTGCTCTCAGAGATTTTTCTCTTCCAAGGGTTTCATGATCACATCATCATTTTCATCGAAGCGGTCAGACTTCTTGTATAATTTTGTACCCAACTTATTAACTGCATATACAGCTTTCTTTAATAAGTTCCAACTTTTTTCAATGTCACCTGAGTTAAGTCGAACATTATCAAGCTGCTTAGTTAAGGACTCTCGTTCCGGATGTTTTTATTCTTTAACTTCTGAACGTTGAGTTTTTTCAGTGGTTTGCATCTCTGAGAACGTCTTTTGGCTTTAACGTGGAGCTTCAATTCGAATAAAATTAGCCTATGATCCGTCCAGCAGTCAGCACCACACATCGCTTTGGTTATTTTGACATTCGTCGATCCTTCTGTTTGACACTGACATAATCTATTAAATGCCAGTGCATGGAACGAGGATGCATCCAGGAAGTACTGTAACGATTTGCTTGATGAAACGAGGTGCTAGTTATTAGGAGGTTATGCATGTAACACATCTTAAGAGGTAACAGTCCATTCCTATTGCATTTTATCCATTCCATTACATCCAATAACTCTATTCCATGTTTAATGGTCGGTACACACCCTGGGATTTAAGTCACCCAGCAAGCTTAACTTATTAAGCTTCTGCAAATCACTGATGAGAATACTGAGTTTTTCATCAGCGACGGGGGAAGGTAAGGCGGATTGGGGGGAGGGGGGGCAAGTAGGCTGGGCTCGAACTTATTTTTTTACATTCCACTAAGGTGCCTTTGGTTATTGTGCGGAAAGGGGTGTTTCGTGTCGATATGTATATCTTGCTGAAATATGAGACAATGTCTGTCGCAATCAATTTTAATTTTTATTAAAGCTGAAAAGTGGTCACGGAAAAAAATTGAGAATTTGCAAATCTGTTTGGGGGCATGGCCCCCTCGGCCCCCTGTTCCCTCGTCCCTGTTTATATAATTTGTTTTTCATTGTCTCCTCATTGGTCATTGTAGGTGCATAGGCACTCATCAGTTGCGCTGCATTTCCGTCTTCCAGAGAAAGTTAAAAGAGAATAAGCCCGTCATTAACAGCTTTGGGGAGGCTGGCTGACTTGGGTACAAGAGATAACTTTATCACAAAGGCAACACTTTCTTCACAACGCTGTTCCAAGCTTCTGCTTCTCCAAAAGAATGTACATCCACTGCCAATCTCAATTAATAGTCGTGAGCCAGGAAGTCGTGTCTCACTAAGTGCTGCTATGTCGATGTTATATCTTGCAAGTTCCCTACCAACTAGCGCTGTTCTCCTTTCTACCCCGTCAGCTTTAGTATTGCCCATAAACATTTTTGGGGTAATTGCAAACATTCCAAGATGCAACAGAAAGTGATTTAGCTGTCTTAGCTTTGTTTTCTTTTTAGTTCGACCGCTTCAATGGGACCACTTATCAGCTATGGTGGACTGCCCGGGTGTTATGTGAAGCAGCCAATGTTTAGGGCACCTTTTTTAACCCCTTCCTCATTCCAGGGAGGTAAGCAGAGTGATCCTACAAGGGGCTGATGAGTCACAAAGGAGGGTGCCGAATTTTACTGCTGCTCCGGATCAAGAGAAAAGCGACGCTGTAGCCTAGGTCACCTGTGTGCAGGTTTAAAACTACAGCGCACCTGCTGCTTTGTTTTTACCCCACCGCCACAGGGCGTTTGAAGTCATGACTTGTGCTTAAATTAGGTCAAGGTATACCATGTTCCAGTGAGGAGGCAGAGTCGAAATGACTGGAGACGATGCAGGATACTGGGGTTGTAAGAACGACCAGTATGTGATTAGTCCACCTAAGGGGCTCCACCCCTGATTTTCTGTTGGAGTTTACTCCCTACCCCAGTCAAGTCCTGAAGAGATTCCATTGAGTGTGGAGCTATTTACCCGTAGCTGGGTAAATTTGCAACAGAACTTTTCCACCGGCGTGCATGCAATATGTTTATCAGCCAAATCTCCTCCTAGCTCTTTACAGTTTAGCCTGGGGCCGTAAGGTACCCAGTTTTCGTGTGTTCCCATGTGAAAGCATTACAAAATGCTTGTTGATTAAGAGGAATTCTACTGGCAGGGGAGACTTACGCACTCGTTTCTCTTTTCACCTTAAGGGCAGCCAGCGTTGTTAGATGAAAGCGAAAAGAGTTGAAAGCATCTAACTGGCTACTTTTGGGTTGCTAATAGACATCCTCCCTCCGATCGTAAATTTTTCAAAAATTCTCCACCCCAGACATTCGTATTCCAGCCCCCCCCCCTCGCCTATTAATTTTTAAGTAATCTCCCACCATTGACTTTTTTGAGGAGGTACTTTAGCGGGAAAATAGAATAAATCCTTATTAAAATATGCAAATCACACATTGAAGGTAGTCTTTTAGGAGACTCGAGGTCGTATTGAGATGCGCATAACACATGTTAGCAATAACACTGTCATTGAGCAGGAGGATGAGGAGAAGATTTTTAAAATCTTGGAAGGCATGCAGGAGACTACCATGACTTCGAATAACTATTGTTTGTGTTGTATTACCCTACTTTTAGTAAGTTGCAGTTGATTCTGAACATTGATTCCTGACCTCATTTTTAACATTTTCTGTTCAGGCCCCCCGTCTACTACATTTTTAGTCGTTTTCCAACCCCCGTTAAAGTTTTAGGGATTCCCCCCCTTTTTAGTTTTTTGATCATTTTCTGCCCCCCTCGTTTATTCCAACCCCCTCTTCTATTAGGCACCCAAGAGTACACTAACACACCAGACGCATCTCAATAACTATTGATAAATACAGTCATAAGCGACAATAGCAATAACTACAAATAAATCAAGTTTTTTTGTTTCTTTGATAGCTGATAGTCCTGGCTCCCGTCCGCCCACCCCCTAAGCCCATTAAAGGTGTGGCATCATTGATTACTCTTTTACATACTTTCGCCTACCCAGGTTCCTCCAAACAACTGCATTAAAGTGCCAGAAGCTTTTCGTGAAAACCGACTTGGAAATTTCCTTTAAAGACAAGAAGGAAGACCTCAACAAATAATACTGTTACTAATTTTGACGTTATTTGTTTGTCCTATCTCTCAGGAAGGTACAAAGTGTACCTACTGAAGAAAATACACTGATTAATCCGCCCCTTGAACGTTATTCATAAGTCAAGATTTGATATCTGTGGATTTACTCTATTCTGTTGTCTTCCCAATGATTTCTTTGAACTTTTATATATTGTCGTTCCTAATTTTTAGAATCCAGTGTCTTGTTCATTACGTCGCGCTGCTATATGACTTGGAGCGCACTCCTCTGTGGTCTGGGTTTTGCAATTATACTTAATGCAAAGGCCTAGGCAAACTTTGTTACACACGCGTTTCGTAGCCTCAACACATCGTTCCAACGCAGCTTTCTGGCCTCTTTTAACTACGCGGTGTGCAACAGAAGTTGAAGCGGAAACCGCATGGCGAGGTCTTGTAACAGCTACATCAATCATCAACAACATAATGCAAAATATCTTCATGTCAATCATGGCTCTTATCTGGAAAAAGAGGGAAAGGGAATGACGGAAATGCAATAAATTGTTTTATTTATCAGATTAAAAGTTTTTTTAGTTGATGTTAAAGCAAGGGCATCAGAACTCGGAGATTGACAGAGTGTTTCATACATTTATCAAGTCAAACTGTCAATACTGCGCATGCGTTTCCAATTTAATTTATGTAATTTCGAATGTAAAACGTATTTTTCTGTTTATTTAGGGTAGTTTCAATGTCGGGCCCACTGCTCATCAGGGGTCTTTGATTGAGAGATTGCCAATATGAAGACCTGATTGAAAAGTACACTGTGTCCATTCTTTCACTCTTACCTCGGAAAGCCTTGGTCCTTAGGCTTGTTATGCCGCATTCTGATTGGAAGCGCTTAAAATACATACACGTTTGTTTTTTATGAGAAACCTAAGCAACGTCTTGAGGGGCCAGTTTCTTGAAAAAATTTCAAAGTTCGTGTTTCTTAACTGAACTAGTTTCAACCCTCAAAGTTTCTTAAGAAGTACTACGTTAAAAATCCTGTAAGAGACTGTTTTATTCACTCACAAAATACCATTTTAACTTATAATAAGTAATATATGGTAATAATTAACATATGGTAATATATACGGACTGTTTATTTCCACCCATACTTACCATGAATGTTTCTTTACTTCTGGATTAGTTCAACCTACCAAAGTTTCTTAAGGGTTTCTTAAAATTCCCCAAATCTGAGCCTAAGGTTTCTTATGGACTGGTTTCATAGAAAAAAACGTGTATATCAAATACACAATATAAGACATTAGTGATTCACATTGCAAAGGGAATAAGTCTTATTTACATTTAGTCGGGCTTTTTAGCAACAGTATATACGCAACATTTTGGATACGCGTTATTTCTATCTTTCTTTGAATTTTAGTGTGAATAAGATACCTCGTCAGCTTGCTAGATTCCCCAGGAATAGTGTAAGGTTGCTCAACATGTTCGTAGGTTAAAAACATCAATTTCTTTTAAAGAATAAATCATTTTTTTCTTGTATTGGTGCTCACTACCCCCATCTTGCTTAAAGGGTTTTTCATTCGACTTGTATTCTTTCATTGTGTTTATTTTGGTACGGTTTTGTTCAAATATTGTGCACCATTTTGCTCCGTTATAAAACAAGGCCCTCGTGTAGAGATTATCCTAACATAGTAAGAAGAAAGTGCAAAAATAGTGAAAAGAGAAATGATGTCGCAATTTCGTTGGCGTGTGTTACGTTGAGGGCAGTTATATGAAATGCTTTCAATTTGAGGACAGGAATAGGAAAACAATTCTACGAAAAGATGCTGAAACGTGAAATTGTGTGGGTTAGAATTTTTCACTATGGCGTCCTGTTTAATCACCGATCTAACACATAGTAAGTGTTATCATTGATGTTTCACGAGTGTATGTATTGATTTAGTCACATGAAGAACTCACTCTCCGAATAACACCTTATTGAAACAAATATTTACAAAATGGCATTGATACATTAAGTTAATTTTGGAGTCTTAGAAAAAGAGTAAGCAGATTTATTTCAATCTTAAAAAATCCCTGATGAAGGAAGATTGCGGGCAAGCGAGTTTTTAAGTAAACATTTTTAAGTAAACATTTCTTGGGTTAAGGAAGACGGCATACTCAACTTCATTCCAATAAGATTGAACTCGTTAGATGAAACTATAAACAATACTCTTGATTACTTTGATTGTTCATCAGTTATATGCAAAAATATTAACAATGAATGCATGTTTCTATTCAGGTTGTCAAATTTAATGAAAATTAATTTCTACTTACTAATACAAGAACCACGGAACAAGTTTTGCATTCGGGCATTGGATCGTGCAAAAGCAGGGAACATGATGATAAGAAGTAATCATCTTGTTACAAAATGGAATATCGGAGAACAATTTCCAAATGTAACAGAAGAAAGTCTCTCTTGTTCCATGGTTCCTTTAAAAGCAATTTTGTCTACTTTCTATTATCTATTAGGTAAACATATAAACAGGTTGCTATCACGTGTCAGAAAAGATGGCTTTGTGACTCTATGAGCATTTTACTACTCTCAAAAGTAAATGAAAGTGTGAAGTCCTGCCAAGAGGGGAATAATTCTCGTCCTAAATTAGATAGGCTGGATATCAAAGCTTCTGGCCTTCGTATTCTCGGCCAAATTATTACTTAGTCGAAAAGTAAGTTGCCAAGATAATTCAAGTCTTTGATTAGGCCATCCTGTCGCAAACGTAACTTTACCACAGTATACAGTACGCAGCCAATTTCCAAATCAAGTTTGTCGGAACAAAATGAGGCTTCTGGCTCACAAAAACGAGGTTGCCTAGTCACCAGACCATTTCCGTTAAGTAGGAAGCTTTATAACTTCCTTGGCAGCTGAAAAGAGTCTGTCGATATACAGCAAAACTGGTCTGTCAGTAAATACCCTTCTGTGCCTCCTCCAACTGTCACTGGCCTAATACTATGTAGACCGTAGTTTTAACTTTTGTTTTGATATTGAAACTATAGCTGATAAAGTCACAAAGAGGAAAACGTAGGAGCTAACATTTTATTGCCGTGTTGGTGTATACATATATCTAAAGGGTTCGGTATTGTAATGTGAAGTAAATGATAAACAGGTATCGTTAAATATTACCTACCTAGATTTTTGCATCATCTTTAAGAAAGTGTATACATCTAGTGTACGCTGTGCGTGAAGTACAAGTCAAGATAATAACTTAAAAATTAAAAGAATGTTAACAAGCTACTTCTCTGCACGGAACATTGTTCAGGTTGCATTACAATCTACACTGTTACTATTCCACTCTTTTCCTTGCAGAGCTATAAAATATTTCAAGTAACTTTAAATGCAAATGTATCTATTTAACACTACTTTCAAATAACAGATGTTACACGTGGACAGATATATTTGGGAGCATTCTGTACTCAATAATGTTAGGGGATATATGTTGTTGCTGAAGCACCTACTTCTTCAAGGGAGAAAATCTCAGGAGAATT
Source organism: Alatinidae sp. Z8VKAUB7J3 (assembly GCA_010016025.2). NCBI lineage: Eukaryota > Metazoa > Cnidaria > Cubozoa > Carybdeida > Alatinidae > Alatinidae sp. Z8VKAUB7J3. The sequence goes on from JAAAKM020006971.1 coordinate 92,558,603, forward strand.
CTTATCAACTTTTCGAAGTAGCACAAACTTGGAAGAAGGTTTGGCAAGAGACCTATAACGTCCTTATAATTTTTACCCATAATTCTTGAAGTCTCGTTAGCACAGAGAGTTAATTTAATAAATTCAACTAGCTAAACACTAAGCGGACGAATTTAATTTTATCATCTTGGGATCCTTTAACAAATAATATACATCTGTAAGGGGATAGAGCTGTCGGTCGAACCAAATAGAAATAGAAGCAGGGGCAAGACGTTAAAAGCCTCCTAAACCTTGCAAAACTAGATTGAACCTCTGTCATCAGCCTACATTACATATTGTTCTTAACAAAGTACTATTGATCATGTGAGACGGTATCCAACAGAATTGACCGTTATAGTTCTAAGACTGGGTTTTGATTCGCCAGATGACTCATTGACAAATTTTCTGATCAGTAATACGAGCATTCCGACAAAAGAGTTTTTAAAAGTTCAAAAGCTTGCAATAGTTGCAGCAGTTATTTCGAGTGATCCCATTGAAGGGAGAAAGGAAGGACACAGGTCTCACGTTGAAAGCGGAATTAAAGACAATTAAAAGCACTACTGTAACAAGTTGACAACAAACTTTGAGTTTAAGTTAGCTCATAGGTGAATGTTTTCTACACTGAGCTAAGTCGAAAACAACATCGTTTGAAGGGTAGCAACAGATATATTCTATACAACTATTTTGCGATAAAGGAATATAACCGCCTTCCACACTTAAAGAAGATTCTGACTACTTTGTGAGTTACGAAGGAGACCTAAGCCAGAACTTTGCAACCGCAACAGTCACCACCGCCCTTCCCACTCAAACGCTATTCTCTCATACATATGCTGCTGGAATGTTATCCAGTTTTATATTTACTACCTAGATACTTTCCACTTATTTATTCACTAGTTGAGTAGTGCCTGATCCCATCGAATTATGGAAATAGCGCTTTTGTAAGATATATGTTATCAAAAAGTTTGACCCGGCCTCGACCTCTGGCTATCATCTTGATATAGCCCTGGTAAATACCTAGATGGTAAGCCCTAGTCGTTATAGCCATAAGGCAACAACGATGCTGCTCATGCAAGATCGAGTTATATTGTTAATTTCTATATAGATATGGGAATTATTATTTTTTGAAATGAACCACAAAGACTTGAAGCTGAGGAACTGCAAAGAATCTATCTGGTGATCTGATTCAAAATATACCTTCGTGTAACGGCGAATTGAGTTAGCGTACAATGGTTACTCAGTGTCAAATTTTCAGGTACGGATCTAAGGTCCAAACGTATCCAGAAGCATTTAAAAACAGAGAATTTTCCCACCGTATTTGATACGCTTTGCGTCCACATTCACCGTTATGTAACTTGCATTTTCCCGTCCACACAAATATCAATACCCTGCAATGAACTAAATGCGCTTGCTTTCAACGTAGAGTTCACGCACCCTTTCACATTTGGATGAAACATGCGAAAGCCAACCTGCGTTTTTTTATGTCCGGTCTCTTCACTAGCTGTAACATTGAACTGCGTGGTATTAAGCGCCGAAACATTTGTTAGTTTGATCGTAATAAGAATAAGTCAAGAGATTCAGGGAAGTTCGAGTTTTTCATGTTGGCTGGTAGAAAGTAAAAAATATTATACAGTTTTCGATGGACCTTTAGACGGATGATAGCTATGCTAATTAGGTGAGCTATGCCTTACCTTGACTTGACGGGATTTAATAACAGCGGCTTTCAGCGTCCATGCGAATAAGATGAGATAATCTACTGTGTCAAGAGCGTATTTGGAGACCCGTACGGGATAATGAAAGAACCGTATGAAATTATGAAAATATATCTGTTTTTACAAGTATCTGGATACGTATGAATGGGAAGTAAGATGTCATTGCTTATTCAAATCATTTGCGAAAGCTGTTCCCCTGTTTCTGTTAGTAAATTGTAATTTTTAGTATAATTAAACTTTTATTTACAATAAAAGACTATTGATGGAAATCACTAGAGGTTAATATCAAGGCAACATTTGCTTTATCATCAAGGGTCTCCGGTGAAATGAAATTCCTCAGATCCGCTACTGAATATTTAACTTTATCCTATAATCCTTTATCTTCCTTTCCCGACTCTAGGCCACAACTGAAGTCCTTGATTGATACGACAGCAGTTAAAATAAGAATAGAGAAACGTGGTCATCGCTCTCATCTACATTCACCTTTGTTAATAAGCTTTCTGATTCCAAGCTTTTGTATCTTCCTACAATTAGTTTGGAAATTTCCACCTCTTTCACTTATTTCTCATAAAGATATTTCTGGATAGAAAACGCGAACAACCGTTTAAATAGATTCAACTGCAACATTTGACAGAATGACAACATTCTTGACATTGAGACTCATCATTGATAACGAGGCTATCAAATTATGCATCTTACTCAGACACATCCTGCGCACAACATATCTATTCCCGCATCATTTATCTCTTTCCACTTGGACTATCTACTAAAGATATTTAGAATTGAAAGTAGAGTTTCATTATCTCCCGTTAGCAGTCTGTTCATGATTTGTCATGGATTTGTCCTCTGTTACTCCATTACAGACTGCTTTATCCGCGTGAACGCCACTCGCGGCTAGATATTGATTGTAATTCAGTTCCCTTTGTACTGTACTTCCAGCATTTCCACCTGTCACATTGGGTGCAAACTGCGGTGTAAAAAACTGCTTCTCATCAAGCAATGCCGTACAAATGTTTTGTATGCCACTGTAGACCATCTTAAGAGCATCGATCAATACCACATGGTTTACATCGTTACAACAGCCCTTGGTAGGATCATTATGGGCTGGCTCTCGGAGCAAATGCTCAAGTCTGGGTGCAATATTAATTTGCATGTCCGAAATTGCCATTTGTAAGTCGGTACAGTAGGAGTTTGAACCCTCTGATATGGATCGATTTCTTCGAGGGTGTGGGGAGTAAGGTTGATTCGGATTTTTTCGCCCAGCTTGCGGTGTAAGTCTCCTATCCATCATAATTGACCTTTTAGGTGGCTGAGGAGTAAGAGTTCGATGTAAAGTAGTCTTTGCACCAGTGACTCGAGGACTGTGTTCTGGTTGAGGCGTAAGCGCTCGCCTTGGGCTAACCCGATGGAAGCTCCATTCAACTGGGACATTTTTAGGAATATTCCTACGTATATTTCCTGGTTCCATTAAATGGTTTTCATGAGCCGCTCTCCGAGCTGCATGCTCAACAACCCAAGATGTTCTTGCTAATATTTTATGCCTCTGTGATTCAAAATTTCCATTAGAACTCGAGTCACTCATGTCTGTTTTCATGCTTATCGGGTTTAATATGCGGTCTAGTACATCCTTTTTTGCCTCAGTGCTTTCAGATGATTGTGTGACAGGAGATCTGCGTTTCTGCTGTTGTTCCTGAAGCAGATCGAATGAATTTGGGCTAGTTGGGCTCATACATTTAATAAGTTCAAAGTCATGGCTCCCTGTTGATGACATACTACCGCTTGTTTCTAGCAACTCACCACTGGACGAGAGGTTGTTTTTCGCTGCTAAAATGTCAGTAGTGTTATCCCACCAATACGAATCTTCTAGAACAGAAAGAGGGAAGATAGTCTGTATGAAGAAAGTGTTATGGGTTAAAACTTCAGTTAAACTAATGGACTAATCATCTGTACAAAGAAGGAGATTGGGAGGCTGCTACACGGATAATATGATGTATCAGTGATGACCTTTGGATACCGACTCGATTAAGTTATTAATCAGGAATATAATATTAGGAAAAATGGGTAAAATTTTAGGGGCGTTGTTTAGTACTTATTTGTGATCAGTAAACTTTTAGAAATATTAAGTTTAATTGGCTACGTATGAATAAAAGAGGATGAATATTCACAAACGTTAGCAGAAATGATACACATTTATGGTGATTTCTACAGAATTCAATTCTTTCAGAAGATTAATTACTACTCCAATAGCAAAATCTCTTTGACTCTAAGGATTGCTTACCGTAATCGTTTAAGGCACAATGTAATATGACGTCGTTTTAGACAAGCAGTATGGCCTCTGCTGACGTTTGTCTTCACGAAACCTCGTAAAATTTGCGAGAGCCAACAAACAAATCTATTTACAGCTCAAAGAGACAAAGAAAGTGATTTCTGCCTTAAAAATAATTTTACAAAGGTATATTTGGGTGTGTGCTAACGTTGCTTTGAAAAGCGTCCAAAAAATATATCGTTTTCATGAAGAGTTGCTAGATTTGATTCTATTGACACACTATTGCCGGAATCAAGTAATCTTACACTGAACGAACAATTGGGACTTTTAACTTCGTCTGTCGGTTTCTTGTCAGCGGCCCGACAGTAGTTTTTCCTGTTCATTAAGTAGGCTATGCTAGATATTTGGATGTTAATGTGCTGCAAAGCAGTTTAATTATTTTGAAAAAAATAAAACAAAAACACACAAATAAAGCAATTAATTGTAAGTAGAATTCAGTAGTTCTGTAGACTTATTAATCACATCACCAAACAAGCATGAAGTGATATTTTCACGCAGAGTCACTTCGGCCGTTCGGCGCAGAAAAATCTAGTTTTGAGAAATATGTCGGAATGCAAAAAAATTATTAGCTAGTATGTCCTCGATTGAGCCCAAATGAGCACGATTTCTCTTGGAAAGTTAGGCCCGAAACCCGGCCCGAACCCGGCCCGAACCCGGCCCGACCCGAACCCGACCCGAAAAACTCGACCCGACTTCCATCTCTGGATCTTTCTCAGTTTATAGCTGTTAAGGAAAACGTCTTAATCTTCACCAGAATATAAATTTTGTTATCTCCAAGGCGTTTATTAAGGAAATGGAGATTACGTGCTTATGATGACATCCAGAAATTGAAATAAGAAAATAAAGACAAACGTGAAAACAGATAGCAAAGTGCCTGAACTTGATGCCCATAAATTAGCTCATTGCAAAATAGTAAACTGATTTATAGAGCGGCAAGGTAAACGATAAAGCAGACAGGAATTATAACTGTCAAGGAATTTTGAAGTACACTAGGTTCTGACCAAAGGTTTAAAGGTTTAAGACGTTCTGCAACCGAATCGATCTCTCTCTTACAATAGTGCAAAGTTGACAGTTATGTGAACGATGGAAGAGTAAACATGGGAAAAGATGTTCACGCGTTTTTTTGCAAGCAACTTCATTTTCGGGGCCAGAATCAGGCCTGGAGTTGCTTGAGTAGTTGCTTAGATATCAGGTTATCGTCGAATTTCGACGGGAGTGGTGGCGAGATTGTTGTAAAAGATGAAATACCGAATAATGGTTGGATCTTTGATCTCTTTGCTTAACACATGGTCAACAGTGTGATACGTTTGTGATCAATCATTACTTAAAAACGTTTCTTGATTTGTTTTTCAAGCGTTTTAAAAATTGTCTCTTCTGAATTTGAGGCCTCGAGTTGCTTAGCTTGTTGCTTAGATATATTTTGGACAAAATCGAGGCCTCACACCTTAGCAACCGAGTTGCTTATAAAAAACAACGTGTATATGAGCTAAAGCTGTTAATATCCGCTTGGCTGTACAGGTAGACATGTGGATTGTAGTCAACAACAAAGTGCCCCGTTTTTGAAAACTTTAAAGTAAGAAACAGCGTCAAAGGGCAATCAAATTTACTAGTAGATATTTAATTTTGAGTGATTTAATCTTTAATAACACTTAATGCATGCATTAAAATCGGTTATATAAATTTATTCTAAAATCAATTATTACCTTAACTTTAAGTAGTGTAAGAAAGATAAATATTTTAGGGGTTGACAGCACACTATCAGGATTTTTGTAAGTTTAATCGTAACTTTTAGCCTACAACGTAGCTAACGTAAGCAGTTGATCGATCCGGGAAAGGATATCCCCCACCCCGCCCCACCCCCCTCCTGCAAATCGCATGAATTTGCCCTTTAGTGGATATCATACTGTGAAAATCTTTAACAGGCAGCTTCATTTTAAATTAAGTAGCTTGTACGAAACTAGTCAATATATTAGCTTGAGAAGGCAAGAGGTCCCAGATGAAAAACTAGTAGATTTTGCCTTGGTAGATCTCATACTGTGAGAACTCTTTCGCTTAAGTCTAATCGACCACTAATGCTCAATTTTGTGATGTAAATGGCTGTTCTTGAATACCTAAGATTTTAAGGAATGGGAACTTTAATCTGGGAAGTCTGATACAAGGCGCCAAGAGGGTAGGCTGAAATGAGAGTTTCTACAGCTTTGGTAGCAAATCAAGCACTCCTTTTATCAAGAATTCTGAAATGCTATCTGGGTACTTTTGGAAACTTACACAGTGATATATTTCAGCTAACAAATGCTTGAGTTAAGTCTTGGTGTAGGTTTATTGCATAGAGCGTGCAACATATCTCATGAAAATGCTCTATAATTCACTTTTCGACTCTGCTTATACGAATCTGCAGGGCCCCCTTGATTCCCCATATTCACATTTTTTTAGGTGGGAAAAATCACGAATGATATATTCAATATTTTAGAAATATATTAACTATTTTGAAACATAACATTAAAGATATTCGTCTTAAAAATAAATACCTTAGAGTTTAGTATCAACACGAAGGAAACGATCTCATGCAACAACGTGAATAACACAACTACGTGAACAACGCATCAAGGTAAACAACGCAACAACGTTAACAACGAAACAGCATGAACAACGCATCAACTTGAACAACGCAACAACTTGAACAACGCATCAACTTGAACAACGCATGAACGTTAACAACGCATGAACGTTAACAACGCAAGAACGTTAACAACGAAACAGCATGAACAACGCATTAACTTGAACAACGCATCAACTTGAACAACGCATCAACTTGAACAACGTATGAACGTTAACAACGTAAGAACGTGAATAACACAACAACGTGAATAACACAACAAAGTGAACAACGCATAAACGTGAAAAATGCAACAACGTTAACAACGTGAACAACGTTGCTTTTACAGTGCATACAAATTAGGGGACATTTATGATACACTATGAACAAAGTAAACAACGCAACAACGTTAACAATCAAACATTTATGATACATTATGGAATGCATGTGGTATTCTTTGGAAAGACATTTATCAAATTATTCGACAATAAATGTAGAAATAAGGAACATTTAACAGTAGGTGATGAGATGTACCTTATTGCCCGAGTTCATTTCTTTCGTATGGATACTAATCTCTGTTTCTCATCTAAATTTTTGCACCAAATATATTTTAAATTAGTTGATATTTTTCTTAAAGTATTAAATAAGACATTTGTAATGTTTTCCCTCCCAAAGTAATAAAAATATGGATAATCCAGGGGTTGTTCAGATCTGTATCAGCGCCGACCTTCAAAAGGAAGCTAGAGAGAAGGAAGTTAAAGGTTTGAGTTAGTTGCGGAGTAGTTAAGACATAAAAAATGGACAGGAGGGACAATTTGGAAAGGCAGATATGACGAACAAGATAAACAATACCGACTTCATAGACAACAGGATGAACCGAACGGAAAATCCGGACAAGATCGAGGATGGACAAGACAAGCTAGAGTGAAAAATATCAGCTAGATGAACAAGAGAGACAATTTGGGAGAGCAGACATGACATACAAGATGGACAACACCGATTTAATAGGCAACAAGATGAACCAAACGGAAATTTTAGGCAAGACAAGCTAGAGTGGAAAATATCAGCTTGATGGATAAGATAGATAACAACATGAAAAAGGTTGGGTATGTGTACAAAATAATCAGAAATTAAAGATGATGACTTGATGAACCTGCTTGATAGGCGTCATGATGAACAAGGTGAGGAATGTCCACGTTACGATGGTAGACGGGAAAATGCGACTTCTTGGACCAGATGGGGCGGACGGAAAGTACGGACAAAAGTGAGTAGATGGATTGAACGAACAAGAATAAAAAGTACTACTTGATTGAGAAGATAGACAACCAGATTATCAAGATGAGAAATATGGTCAAGACGGA
>JAAAKM020006971.1:92573101-92583153 GCA_010016025.2 Alatinidae sp. Z8VKAUB7J3
TCCCGAATGCGAATGGTAGTTGTATTTGCTTTTGTCTCCTCTATCTTACAACTAATGCCCCACTTGAGCAGAGATCACTTTTTTCTCCTGTACTTAATAGGTTATGGAGGCGTAAATATTACTTATTTTATCCGGTATATAATTGGTTACGGAGCCGTTACTGTAATTAACTCTCTCCGGTACATACTAGGTTATGGAGCCGTAAAAATTATTTATTTTCTTCGATATTTGACTGGTTATGGAGCCGTAAACAGTATACATTTTCTCGGGTACTTAATAGTTTACGGAGCCGTAAGTAAAATTTTGTAGAGGTTTAAGGGATCTATGAACCCAAGGTTACCTACCTGCTGCTCTATTTCAAAGGACTCAGATGTACGAGTTAGGTTTCTCTAGCCCCCGCCAAATTCCACGGCATAGAAAATTGCACAGCCCACAAAGAGTGTTATTTGGATAGATATCAACAAATCAACCTACCGTGCATTTCGTAAGAGATTGTTGGGGTTGAAATGTTTTGACTTCATGCATACCTGAGGCGTTGCTACCGTTGTGTTTTAGCCCCCTTTTATGGTCCTATGGTAATACAGGCTTATTTACATTACATGGCGAGGAGATTGTACAGCATTTTCGGCTGTCCAAGATGTTTCAAAGTAAAGGAAACAGCGTGGGCAACAACCGTCAGTGCCCACTCGAAGGGAAATGTTCGTGCTTCCGTTGAAGTCATCACCACTGCCAAATGACTAACTCTTGATTTACGGACAATTTGTGAGGGCGCTGATAATCATGCATCTGACGTTTTAGTAAGAGACAAATAATGAAGGATACTGCAAGTGTAGCAAAAATTGATTTATGCCAGCAGAGATGATCAATGAAGGTTGACATTCTGTGATGCCGGTGCTGCCAAAGCCGGGTTTCGCATCGTTTACGATATCGCCCCCACTCCTGGAACGAAAACACTTTTAAGGGTGTGAGCGAAATTTTGGTGATTTTTTCGTTGCAATATAATTTTATTGTTTGTTTCTATTAAATGTGTGCGGGGGTGGGGGGGGCTCATTATGAAACCATGTGACCACTAAGAGGGTGACAAACGGGGAACGGTTGGGAAACATCGGTCTTTAGTACGATTTATCCAATTATGAAAGGGAGATGATTTGCCTGTGAATTCATGCGTATCGTTGACAACGGTATGGCTAATACAGGCAGGACATTCCGTTAAAAAAAACAAGAAAATATTCCATTCATATGAAGATCACTTCTAAAATAACAAGAGGGGCATTCCAACGTTCATCTTTCTGTGTCATATATTATTTATATTAAGTCTATTGTAAATTTTAAGAAGTGAAATTAATTAAACATTATATCATCCGTTGTGTTACCCTATCGATTCCTTAATACGGTGACCTAACCCCAACTTTTGTCACCATTTGACAGATATGTTATTGACCGTTGAGGCAAAAAGGAGGCAAATGTCAGCTGCGCGTTAGTTTCACATTTCTGAATCTAAAACAGCCCAAAGTTATTCGCTCCTTTCCGGAATTAAACAGTAACAGTATCGTTGCAGTATTTGCTTCAGGCTACCCGAAATGTCCTCGTTTCTAATCAAATCAAAAGGTACAGAACTCTTCCTTATCGATCGAGTTAATTTTAAGGATTCTCTAAATGAATCGCGATGTGATTTGGTGTCTTGGGTGGGTCAGGAACCAGGGCGGACTCCAAGAATTCCCTAGCTCTAAAGACACCGCCCCTACAAACACCCTTAAAGAAAATAGAAAATTAGATTTCGACATGTTTTAATGTGTACAAAGCCTTTAAGTACAAAATGTACAATATAAATTCGTTTGGCCTGACAGATTTAAAAAGTTGACAATTTTTTTATCTTCTGAGTTTCATCAGCTCCCTGTGGTTAGCCGAGACCCAATAACTGACGCGTCTGACGAAGTTCTTGCTTTGGAATCGGATGGTCTGCAGGAAACGTTTCGTAACTTCTGGAACAGCCCTCTTGTTTACTGCCATCACTTCATTACCGGATAGATTCAACTTTGTTGATGTTTCTTTGCCATAGACGGAGAATATTCTATTTTACATCCAAGCTGTTGTGAGCAGACGTACAAATGCATTTAACGAGGTGGGCTAAACGATTTCCAGTCTTTAGATTTATAATTAGATCCGGTTTAGGTAAATAGTGAGTCAGTAGCATAATACGAGGAAATAGTTAATGATCTATTCTTTGGAAACTACGTTTATTCTACCAGTCGTCAAAAAATAAACAACAACTTGCTTTAGACAACAGAAAAGGTATTTTTGATAAACTTCCACTAAATTGTTGGCGACATTTGTGACGTGGAAGCGAGGGAAGATGTACATCTGTCATCCAGCAGACTAAATGAAAATAGTTTCAGTTGAATTCACTCTTCGGCTTCTATTTTTTACGGCAACGTGGCGCAGAGACCTAAAAGGGACAGTAATTACAGAAGGAAGATAGGATGTACGGTCAGTGTGTGTGGACCTCAACGATTATATCCGCTACCCCTGCGGAGCCCCCACTGCTTATCAGGGGACTGGTATCAAACATCGGACCTCAACGAAAAATAGTTTACAGAAAATTCAAATTTATAGCACCCATTGGCCTCGTAAAAGGGTTGTCAAAGCGGATACTTCTCCCCAGAAGAGCGCTGAACAATAGTATTATTGGCCATTCACACTAGTGCCCTCCAATTAGTCTTGGGGACGCCCATCGTTGTGCTTCTTGGTTTTCTACCCCTTCCTTTTGTACGCTATGCGCCTGGTTTGCGGCAAGGGACAATTAATCGTCCCGAAACAGCTGGCGGTCAGGACCCAAGATGGCAAGTTTTCACGAAACCTACGATAATAAAATTCTGAAGTTAACTTCGTAAACATTTTTAGAAAGGCATATATTCAAGGAAGTTATCTACCTTCAGGTGTATGTATGAAGGGCATTTTGTATCGATAACAGACTCCTTTAAATCCTGTAGGGTTGCCCAATGATTATCAGCGCAAATGAAATGCGTAAATGCCCTCAGTGCGGACAGTAGAGAGAAGGAAGGGTAAACAAGGAACGACAGCAAAAGGAAATGCTTGGCCTCAAAAGGTTATTTTCAGCAACAGCTAGAAATAATATCCCTATCTATTTCATGTTTACTCTTCAGAGTGGAAACTTGGGGGGATACTTGTGTCCCTTACATTTCTGTTTCTTTCTGAAAAAGCCATCACCATACTCACTTTCTTCATCCCTAGAATCAAATTTGAACACATCCTCATCATTATCGTTTTCAACTGGTGCGTAAGGTTGCTATTGACCTTCAAAATGTAAGCACTTATATTCAGAGATGTTTATTATTTTTGTAAACTAGGGGCATATTCGGGGGCGTCCCATTTAAAGGTATTCGTTCTGCTCTTATTATCTGATACAGACATCGCAGAGGCCGGTGCCATGATGTCTTATGTTTTGCAGAAAAAGAACGCCAGCAACATGAAGTGGAATGAGACAAATGAACTAAGTGCTAACCGTTCTGCTAACATTTCTCGCAGACGTCTATCCACTAGCAAACAGTTAACTGGAGTTTGTAGTGACGTTAAGCGAAACAACTGAACTCACAAATTTCTCTGCCTCAATGGTAAACCACCATGCTGTAATGGCTAGTACATCAAAGTTGCTATGGTAAAGGAATGGTTTCGATTACACATGGTTCTACGTTTTCGCCATTGAGCTTTTCATCACGTATCACCATACAATTACGTCTACATTACTTCTCAAGGAACAGCTAGCAAATTTGTCGTCAGTGCAAAATATTCATAAGAGAAGGGAGGGGAAATATGCCAGGAACTGGAAAATGGGTTTGCAATAAGCTATGAGTTTGTAATGGTGCATTGATTTGCTCCTCACCAGTGACAAAAGATTATTAGCCTGTTCATAATGACATACAAAGATGCACTGATATTAAAAATGCACCAAAACTATTTTTCGATATCAATGTGTTCAATATGTAAATCGTAGAGCCATGAAAATGGAAACAGGCAAAGCAATGGTTGTTGCTTCTTCAATTCTACGCATTTAAATATCAAGTTTAGATACATATATATTTGTTTATATATTTATATATATATATATATATATATATATATATATAAACTAAACAGTATTACAGAACACTTTCTAATCAAATCAGGTGTGCCTCTTTGAAAAGGCTGAAGATTAAGCAGGTACTGTCTTACTGTACCTCAGTAACTGTTAAGCAATATACACCATATTTAAGAACTTTATCATCATCATCATCAGGGTATATATCTCTCCCTACGGAGAAACCCCTCTCTACATTACAACCATAGCTTCCTGTTTTTCCAGTTCTAGACCACGTTGGCCAAATGTAGTGGAGTAGGTCATCATGCCATCTTGTTCTGTTCTCGACGTCTTGTGTGCCCGCGGGGGTACCATTCTGTTACTCGTATGGTCCAGGGGTTGTCTGTTAGTCTTGCCACATGGCCCGCCCAGCGATTTTGATTCGTTCTCACTGGCATGATGAAATCTGGTAATTTTGTTTGTTCTCGTATCCAAGCTGATCTTCTCATGTCTCTAAGGACTTTATAAGGAGAAAACTATTTACTCATGGCTAAATATTATTAGGCATTGATGTATTCATGCACTGAGCGAAAGTTTACGGTGAAGGGGCCAAAACAATGATTTATCGCGAATTCCTTGGGTTACCTATGTCTACATAAGGTTACATGGGCCGAGACAACACTGTGCCTAGAATTAGGCACGAAAGCCTTTACTTTTGATAGGCTTAAGGTAACTAACAATTTGATGCACATAGTTTTAGGAGTTCCTAGCACCTCTGAAGTTTTCTTGCCATTTCATAAATGGGTACTCTTTGGTCTCTAATAAGCGGGAGCTGGAAATCAATTTTTTGAAGATAATTTCTGATAACTGAAACTAAAACGGGAAAAATATTAACACAAGGCGCACTTTAGCCTCCGAAATCTTTACATCACTTGCAACTCGTCATTAAATAAATCCGTAAAAATGTATGTTTATTGCATCAGCAAAGCTGATTTCTCAAAATTAAAAAGACGTTCCTGTAGGGGTGTTCTTATAAGCTCGGGGTGGTGGAAAAATTCCAAAAGTTAATAAACGTCCCCAAAGAGACTAAAGAGTAAGAGTGCTGACGACAAATGAAACACATGCATTCAAAGTAACAAGAATTGTATCCAAAGTAATATGATGCAGTATATGTGAAACGTTTTCATATGTAATTTCTACTTCACAGGTATGTCATTCTCAGAGTGATGAGGGTGGAAGGGGCACTCTGTCAGCTATTATACCAAAGACATGTGCCTGTGAAAGGTACGTAATTACCGTGATACCATAATTATGTTGCCTCCAAAATAGATTTTGCCATCAGAGAAAGTATATAATTTAAAATAACGAACATTGCCAGTGGCAGTTTTTGGGTTTGTGGGCTCTACACCAATTTCAATTTCCAGTGCTATACTGAAGAAACGTTTAAACAGTTGATGCAAATTTTTGACAGGTTATGGGCTTCGGAAGCAGCCCTAGAAAATCCCATTCCTATACGCATTTTATATGTACCTGGATGTTTCGTTAGTTGTTTATGGGCATTGGATACTTACTGGCTTTTCTTTACCCCAGAACTGCCACTGAACAATCCACATTTCCATTAGAGCGACATGTTACAATAGGAACAATAATGGCTACTCCGTTGAGATGTTTATTGTTCTGTCTTCCTCTTTGCCTTTCATGCTCATGATTTTAAATTCCGAAAATACATAATGTCCAAAGTAATCTTCACTTTGTATTTCTTTAGTATATCTTTGTCCCGTTGTCTGTAAAGTTTGTTGAAGAATTCGCAAGGTGTCAGTGCATTCCTCAACAAAAGTGTTGCTGGCACTACCAATAGATCCTCTCTTCCTAAAAGTTGGCCTGGTATTACTACCTGCCACTTCCGAAGTAGGTACTACTTTATCACTTCCTCCTTCTTCGCCCTCTGTGATGAATTTTCTACATCCCTGAAGTCCATCAATCAGGCTCCTCCTTCAACGGAACAGGGTGATTTTGATAGACTCTGTTAACATGATAAAATAAGACGCAGCTCTGTAACATGGCTGTAATATTTACATGTAGCACGACAGAAGTGTTCTAAATCCGCTCATGAAGCCGGCCCTCTACAGGAAGTGGGGCGGTTGGGATTTCCAGAATACCTAAGGGGGACAGGTCACAAGTTTCACCATTCTCAAGAAATAATCCTAAAAATTGGGATCCATTTAATTCTATAATATTTGGTTATATCGATACAAAAATGTTAGAGTTGGCTAAATTCAACCAAAAGTGGCATTGTATAGTCTAAAATCCAGCGGGGACAAGTAAATTGCCGCTACGTCATTGCTTTAAAGTCGTAAAGAGATGTTTGTTCACTTAGTCCAAAAGACACATTTTTTGCGCAGTTCTGAGCTTATATCTCACGGAAGGCAGTTTTGAGGAATACTTTAACGCACATGCGCATGGACATACGGGCAAGAGTCAACCCAGCGGTCCGATTTTGTTGGTTTCCTTTGCATTATGATATACTCAAGAGAAAAATGTATATTCCGACAAGAATGCCAGGTAGGGCGGAATACGCTAGTAAATTCTCTCAAGGGGGACGGCGCTCCCTGCCCGCAACACGTCCGTGAGCGTCTAAATCTGTTACTTTTGAAGGACTAGAATACATATGGTCAAAAGTTTATGTTAAAATTATAAACTTCAGCTGTCTAACTTTCTACCCTTCAAAAGAATTTCAGAAAAAAAATCGAATTTAATATTTTTCCTTTCACTTTCCGAGTTCTCCCCAGGAAGGGATCAATGTAGCAGAAAGTTTTAAGAGAACGTGGTATTTCCCTCATTGTCTTGGTGCCATTGGTGGGAAGCGCATATGCATCACGAGGCCATACAACTTTGGAAGCGATTTTTAAATTATAAAGGATTTTTAAGTGTCATTCTTTTAGCTATCGTTGAAGCTAACTATAAGTTCCTTATGGTGGATGTTGGAGCCATTGGAAAGGTTCCAGACCGATCGGTATGCTATAGTTCAAGCCTATCTCGTTTACTACACAAAAATGAGTTAAACATTTCAGGCGACGACTGTATACCAGGAGCTCAAGACACAATTCCCTTTTGCTTTGTTGGAGATGAGGCATTTCCTATCAGAAGGTACCTCCTCAAAACCATATCCCCGAAGAAACTTGGACATAAGGAAACGGGTCTATAATTATAGGTGCTCACGTACCAGGAGGATTGTGGAGAATGCATTTGGGATTCTAGATTCTCGCTTTAGAATATTTTCAGGTCCCAATCAGTGTTCCTCTAATTGAGCAGCAACTGTTGTGAACGCTGCTGTCTATCTACACAATTTCCTAAGTTCACGAGGTGATAAACAATATGTGCCGCCAGGACTAATTGACTCGAAAGCTCCAGTCAGTCACTATGATGCTGAGGGTACCTGGAGGCAAGATGGCACTGGTAACCTTGGGCCCCTTTACCTGTACAAGCAGGAACTCACAGCACTGCTTCTTGACAAGTAATAAGGGATATGTTTGGTGACTTCTTTATAAAAGAAGCAGGGGCTACACAATGGAAATTGACAAAGGCAACAAGTAGTGAAAAATAAACTAACCATTAGATGTTTTTATATTTGCTGCTCATAGAACACAAAATTGCTTAAAACAATACTATTTGTCACATGTGTTGAGCTTAGGTTTGAATTTTCAAATTTTGTTAGAAGACAATAGAGTACTAATGTGTGACGTCACGATTTAATGAATATCAGAAATTTGATATTTTTTCAACTCGTTGCTTTCATCTTCTTGAGATAGACAACCGCTCCAAATTTGAGAACCATATCTTGAGAAATCGTTGAAATATGCCCTTTCAAACTTTAAATCATGCCTATCAAAACCTTGTTAAATGAACCCAGTTCATAATGTTATGAACTGAGCAAAATTAGCAGTGTTTCCTTAAGGCCTTTTCCAAATTTAAACAGCCATTTTTCAAAGGTGAAATAAGATTATAACGCGATATTTTGTGTACGGGTATTTGGTGGCAGGATTAACACTGTGATATAGTTATAATTGCGATTCCTCGAAAAAAAGGTTTTTGTGACGTCATCACTTTAGTACTCTATAGAGTAGTACTGAAAACGATAGCAGTTTAAAAGTTACAATACATACTTACAAAGTTATCACTGCTTTTTCTTGCGATTCTATGTGACCTTAGAAAGTGTTGAGAGTGTTGAACAGCCATCAGCTTGCGACATCAATGCCTGCTGCATGAGCACCACGCCGTTTGGACTCCGCTACCTTCTTCAGCTCTCTATTATATTTGGATTTTATGTTGTTCCACTTTACTTAAATAGCTGGAAAGAAAAATATGGAGTCATTGATACGAATACTGAAAAATAATTGCATGGTGTTTACTTATAATATGACAATCGTTAATACTTTCTCATGCCGCCCCAATAGTTGGAAAGGCTAAAGTCTCAGGTCAATACCAGCCTTGCTAGTTAAAGTAAGAGTTAAACAGAATTACAGGATCATAACTGCAGAATCCTGGCAGTGGATGGAGGGGTGTTAAAATTGCTACAAGTAGAAACAACGTAGCGTTACTAAAAAACGAGGAGAGGGACTGACTGTTTAAAAAAATTGGGTTGGACTAGATTCAAAACTTACAGAATTCTCAAAACTATATTTACATATTTTTTGAAAATTGTAACATTAAAAAAGTGCAGCATTAACAACAATACAGCACGCACATGTTACTTATAAACATGAAAAATACAATACTGCCCATCATCACACAACAACTACTAATTCAGAATCAATATGCGCAATTTTAGAAGCATTGCAATATCACACGACATCAACTGATTCAAAATTTTAATGCGCAACATAATAAACAATTTAAACACAACAAACTTGATCAAGATATACCAACGACAAAATATACAAAGAGTTCTTACTAATATAAGATAATAAACACTGCAAAGATTCACGCAAAGATTCTTATACAAAATTCAAATGTGCAACATAATACGCGATCAATAAAGCGATCATTGAATCAATAAACAGCATTAACAAATCTGAAACATACAACACGCACATCATACGTCATAAAAAATACAAACACGTGGCAATCATTAAACAACATCTATTGACTCGAACTTCAAAGCTTTGATATTGTAAGCAATTTTAAATCAATAAACCGCAACAACATATCCGAAAAATACAACACACTCATCAAGAATTAAAACTATACCCACTGCCCGCCATCTCACAACTGATTTAAAATATAAATACGCAATATAAAGAGAAATTCAAAGACAAAAAGATTGATCAAGATAACAGAAATACAAAACACATACATGATAAAAATTAAGATGAAATAACAACGCATAACATCACACAACATCTAATGATTCAAACTAAAACTGCAACAAAACAAGAGATCCTAAGAACATAAACCATGTAAACTTATCCTTACAATACTACAGACAAATCATAGGTTTTAAAAAAAGTATCAACACTGCGCAAAATCAACTGATACAAAATCGAAATACGAAAATTAACCAAGCAATCCAAAGACAACAAACTTCATCAACATATCCGAACAACAAAACACATACATCACACATATTACTATACACAACCGTACGAAATCACACAACATCTTATCAACCAACATCCAAATGCGCAATATAAAAAGCGACTTAAATAAAAACAAACAAAAACACAAATTCATCCCAAACAAAAACACACCCATCACACATCATAAAAATACTTATATAAGTACCGCACAACATCACTTCACATTAACTTATTCCAAACTGAAATGCGCAAAAAAAAATAACTCAAAGATAACAAACTCCATCAACATATCCGAACAACAAAACACATTCATCACACATATTGCTATACACAACCGTACGAAATCACACAACATCTTATCAACCAACATCCAAATGCGCAATATAAAAAGCGACTTAAAT
>JAAAKM020006971.1:92588959-92600903 GCA_010016025.2 Alatinidae sp. Z8VKAUB7J3
ATTTTTATCTTACGTAAGTATATATATTATAATCAGCTGTTGAGAGTATGTTTTTTAAGAAAAACTGTTTCTGTTTCCAGGAGGGCAGGGTGTAGTAATATGTTGAAATCGAGGAGAGTTCTTTGAACTTTGTTAGGTCACTGTACACGGTATTGTTGGAAGAGTCGTTTTAGTATTCTTGTTTTTAAATAATTGAGTTTTTCCCTTTATTTTTATCTTACGTAAGTATATATATTATAATCAGCTGTTGAGAGTATGTTTTTTAAGAAAAACTGTTTCTGTTTCAAAGAGGGCACGGTGTAGTAATTAGTTGAAATTGGGGATATTTTTTTTGAAAAACGGAGATTTACCCCTACAATTAAAGTATCATGACAAGAGAGTATTTGAAATGTCAGTATAGAAAAGACACTAGAGAAATAGAAAATATGTCACCACTGGGGATCAAACCCGTGACCCACGCTTGCGTGGCGTGCGCTCTACCAACTGAGCTAGGTGACCTCCGATGTTAACATACTTTTATTTCTCTAGTCGCCACATTAGCTCGCAATCATCCACTCGGTGGCCATCGACATCCAGCTCAACGCAACTGGAGACCAGCCTCTCTGCCCTATGTGACTTGACCAAAGAAGAACTACCCGCCGCCCCGTCATCAATCCAAATCCCATTAACGATAGAAAGTATCATCGAGAAGAGAGAATTTGAAATGTCAGTATAGAAAAGACACTAGAGGAATCGAAAATATGTCATCATCGGGGATCGAACCCGTGAACCAGGCTAGCGCGATGTGTACTCTACCAATTGCGTAGAGCTGGATGTCGATGTCCACCGGTGGATGACTTGGAGCTAATATGGTGACTAGAGAAATAGAGTAACATCGGAGGTCACCTCCCTCAGTTGCTAGAGCACATGCCGCCATAGCATGAGTGACAGGTTCGATCTTCGGTAGTGACATATTTACTATTTCTTGAGTGTATTTCCTACCCGTACAATTAAATAGGGGAGAATACCTAACTTCATAATCAAATAATAACCAACCGTATATAACCAACCATATATAACCAACCATAACCAACTATAACCAACCATAACTAACCAACCATAACCAACCAATCATACCCAACCAACCATAACCAACCATATATAACTAACCGTATAATGAAGATAACAAAAATAAATGATTAATTAATTATGAAACCAACTAAACAATCAACCAATAAAGGAATAAAACTCAAATTACTAAACAGAATTTATAATCGACAAAAAAATCAAATCCTCGCACCTAGATCAAATCGTCTAGGAGGCCTGTCCGGCACTGCTTCATTTCCAACACAAAGTGTAATAACGATGTCTACTAGATAACAAATATGCCAAATGTCCCAGAAGAGTGTCCCGTAAACAAAATTGATTGGCCACACCCTCGGGCGTTGAAAAAACTGGCGCTTATTCTTTGATAGTGTTCAAAGTAATAATCTGGTTGGGTTAAAAAGGAAAAGGCGTTGGATACGAAATTTGAAATGAAGTTAGCTACTTATTTCTCGCAAGCAACTTGATCGATGAAATACTCATTCTTAACAATCTGACATTATCACAATTTCTGCCCTTCAAAATCACGTTTTGTACTAGCAGGTTCTCAATATGAATAGAACGATGTTTTACCAGCATTTAACATAGTTTTTATTTATAGGGGTCCATTATTCTTCTCAGTGCACGCCTCTTTAGATAGATTCAAGTCACCGCTTGTTAATGTATTTATCCTTTTCCTTGGGTCAAGTTAGATCACATGATCGCACTTTGGTCCTTCCTCTTTCTGACAATAACAGAAAGTCAAGGAGCAATCATTTAAAGCTTAGGACGACCTTGGTGATCGTAAAATAGGAGATTGAGTTGGTAATATGCTTTTGCTTCATTGTTTACCGTGATCTATTTGACCTGGCCCATGCATGAGAAACAGTTGGCCTAGTCGATTAAAACGACAACATATTCCATAAAGTTAGGTAATTGCTGATTTGAATCAGTTGAGTATGATTTTGAAGAGGAAAAGAGATTCTCTCTGTTTTCCAATTACTGGTAAATGGCGTATGGGGGTGGGGTGGGGGGTGGGGGTGGCTGAATGGTACCATTGCCCCTTAGAAACCTTGACAGGAAGGTTTAAAAATTGTTAGCAAGTAAGAACGATTTGATTTGAATATCGTTTAGCTGTGCAAAAGGATAAATGTATACAGAGAAGTACAATCTGAGTCTATAGTGTTCAGCACTATACACTGAACACTATATCTATAGAACACTATTATACTGTTTTGTGCGGCTCAAGCCTTAACGTTTTTGAGTTTTGTACCAGGGACCCCTTTTCCGCTTGTGGTGAAGGCCTTGATAAAGGTATTCGTTATCTAACAGTAGTAAAGAGTAATCCACCTTTTTTCCTAGAATGCATCTCTCCGTATCTGTAGTATCACCTATTATCATCATCATCGTCATCATGTCAGTTGTTCACGCTAGCTTTTGTTTTTGATCTTATAACTTCATCCTTGATCTTGTCCTTCCGAGTGGTGTTCAGCATTGCTCTTTCCATGCTCCTCTGCGCTACTCCAAGCTTGTGTTTCTACGGGCATTGTCGATGAGACCGCCGATCTGACCGCCGCGGCGGAGAAAATCACCGCCTCGAAGACCTTCGACAACGCCACCTCCTGCTCCTCGGAAAACGCGATTGTGGTGGTCGACGCGGTCTATGACGCCTTCATGGAAGCACTGGCCGAAGCGGGTGGCGCGCATATCGCGGATGAGGGCAAAATCGTCGCCAAGCTCTGGCCAGACGGGCATCTGAACCGGTCTGTCATTGCGCAGGATGCCGACAAGATGATCGAGGCGCTTGGGGTCGCGGGCGATGTGCCAGCTGACGCCAAATTCCTCGCCGTGGAGACCACGGGCATTGGCCCCGATCACCCGCTCTCGGGTGAGAAACTCAGCCGGGTCGCCGCCCTCTACCGCGCCCGGGATTTCGACGAGGCCGTCGCCAGAACCGCCAAGATCATGGCCTATCAGGGGGCCGGGCATTCGGTCGGGCTACACTCCGAGGATGCCGACCGCGCAATGGTGCTCGCCACTGCCGTGCCGACCTGCCGCGTCATCGTCAATCAGGCGCATACCTTTGCCACGGGCGGTTCGTTCACCAA
Source organism: Alatinidae sp. Z8VKAUB7J3 (assembly GCA_010016025.2). NCBI lineage: Eukaryota > Metazoa > Cnidaria > Cubozoa > Carybdeida > Alatinidae > Alatinidae sp. Z8VKAUB7J3. The sequence continues at coordinate 92,592,130 of JAAAKM020006971.1, forward strand.
TGGCATGCCGTTTTCGCTATCGATGGGTTGCGGCAGTTGGGGCGGCAACTCCATTGACGACAATCTGCATTGGCGGCATTTCATGCAAACCACGAAGATCATTCGTGAAATCCCGCCGCGTGAGCCGTCCGTCGAGGACGTGTTCGCCGATTACTGGAAAGATGCGGGCAAATGAAACTGCGCCGCGACACGCCACCAGAGGGAACGCTGCGCGACTGGATCGACCACCGCGCGCATGAGGGCGGCGTGGCCTTCGTCTTTCCTGACGGAGAGGCGCCACTGATCTGGTCCGAATTGCGCAACGAGGCGCGCCGGATCGCCGGGCTGATCACCGCCGCCGGGGTGGCGAAAGGCGAGAGCGTCGCGATCCTGCAACCCAATGGGCGCGAGGGGGTTCTGGCCTTCTTCGGCGCGGTCTATGGCGGGTTTCGCGCCACGATGATCAATCTGGCCGCCGGTCAGGATGCGATCGCTTATGCGCTGGATCATTCCGAGGCACCCGTGGCGCTGGTCCATAGCTCGGTTCAGGCACTTTATGACGGCGCGCGCCCCAGTAGCATGGCGCAGCTTGATATGAACGGCTCGGCAGACGTCGCGCTCTATGAGGTGACGCCAAAAGACCACGCGCTCCTGATGTATACATCCGGCACCACCGGTCGGCCCAAAGGCGTGGTGCACACGCAATCGAGCCTGCTTGCGGGCGGCTGGACCACCGCCATCGCCCATGATCTCAGCCCCTCGGACCGGGCATTCTGCGTGCTGCCGATCTGCCATATCAACGGGCTCTGCGTGACGGTCATGGGCGCGTTGGTGTCAGGCGGCTCGGTCGCGATGTGTCCGAAATTCTCGGCCAGCAAGTTCTGGCAGAATGTCAGCGGGACTGAGGCCACCTGGTTCTCCGTCGTGCCGACGATCATCTCGCATCTGCTGCATAACGATCTGGACCCCGACGCTGCGACGAAAGCGCGGCTGCGGTTCGGGCGCTCTGCCTCCTCCGCCCTTGCCCCGGACGTGCAAACCGCGTTCGAGGCGCGTTTCGAGGTGCCGATTGTCGAGACCATGGGGCTGACCGAAACCGCCGCGCAAATCCTGTCGAACCCCTTACCGCCGGGCATCCGCAAGATCGGCTCACCGGGGCTGGCCTATGGCAATGAGGTTGCGATCCTCGATCAGGCCCAACAGCCCTGCCCGCCGGACACCGAGGGCGAGATCGCCATTCGCGGACCCAATGTCATGCTGGAATATCTCAAGAACCCCGAGGCCACCGCGGCCACTTTCGCGGGCGACTGGCTGCGCACCGGAGATCTGGGGCGCATCGACGCTGACGGATATGTTTTCGTCACCGGACGGCTGAAAGAGCTGATCATCAAGGGCGGCGAAAACATCGCGCCGCGCGAGATCGATGAGGCGCTTTACTCTCATAACGATGTGGTGGAAGCCGCCGCTTTCGCGCGGCCCTGCGAGACCTATGGCGAGCGGGTCGAGGCGGCGGTGCGCCTCCGGCAGGGCTCGGGCCTGTCCCCGGAGGATCTGATCCGCATCTGCGTGGAGAAACTGGGCCGGTTCAAAGCGCCAGACCGGATCTATTTCCTGCCCGAACTGCCGAAAGGGCCTTCGGGCAAGATCCAGCGGCGTAAGGTGCTTGAACTGGCGGACGCGACCGCCTAGGCGCTCACCGCCGTCTCGGGGAAATTCGGCTCGCCCGACCAGACCGGGACCATGTGAACCGTGTCGTCCTCCCTCAACTCCTTGCATTTCGACAGGAGCCAGGATTTTGCGGCGAGCCCATCGCCCTGTGCCAATTCGCCCGTCGTTCTGCCAAGGGCGAGAAACCCGCCGACAATCGCAGAAGAGGCCGAGGTGCCGCCAAACCGGCAGAAATAGGAGCCAAACTCGCGCAGGCCCGTTTCAGGGCGTTCGGCGTCAAACGGGCTGCTGGAATAGCCGAACCGTCCGGGCACATCCGTTGTGATGATGTCGAGCGAGGAATATTTGAAGTTGGAGTTATAGGCGGGCACGCCGACCCCGTCGTAATCCTTGTCCTGCTCGTCGAGACGCACTTCGGAGCGGTCAAACACCTCCGAGTCGTTGCTCGGGGCCATAACGGTCACGTTGTTTGCGTCCGAATAGCCGCTGCGGCAGCCTTTGGCGTTCAGCGCGCCGACCGCGATGATCCCGTTGTGATCGCTGGCCAGATTGGCCGGGTAGATCGAGAACTCTTCATTGGAATTTCCCGCGGCACAGACCACCGGACGGCGCGTCGACACCGCAACGATCAGGCGGGCCAGTTCCTCCCAAAGGGCGATCTGATGCTCGGGCACCGGTGCGGGAGCGGTCAGAACGCCCAAATCCTGTTCGCCAAAGACACGATGGGACAGCTCCGGCGTTGTGCGCATCGGATCGGGGATGATGCGGGGCAAAAGCACGACATCCGCGTCGATCAGATCGGCATAAAGGAAGGCGAGGATCAACTGCTCGGGGTCTGGGTCGAAATTGGTGGAGATCGGCACGATCTCGCAATTGGGATCAACGCCGGCATAAGGCAGGGTCAGGGTGCCTGTGGCCGTGGTCGCTTTCACGGTCGCGGAACGCGCGCCCACAAGACCGGCAATGGCGGTGCCATGCACGGAGAATTCCGGCGCAACCGCGGGGGCCACGCCCCCCAGCAGCGCACGCGTGCCATGGGAGAGCCGGTCATTGAGCTCGGTCAGAAGTTGCGAGGTGTTCACAAGATCTTCGGCAACCGTGGTTTCGGAGTTGAGATCCAGCGTGCCGAGACGCGCGCCCTCTTCATGATAGGGAAACGCGCCCAGACGGGTGGAAAAGAGGTCAAAGGCCAACTCGCGATTAAGCGCGCCCTGTAGGTTTGGGTGATCCACCGCAACGGAGGTGTCGATCATCGCCACGCGAGTCTTGCGCGGCTCGGTTTTGCTGGGGGCCGGTGCCACATTCTCGGCCGTGATGCCAAGCGCTGTGAGGTGCCAATGGGCGTCATAGGTCGGGTAATTCTCCTGACCATATTGCGGTTCCGTTTCCATAACCATGTCCTTAACCCCTTAAATCCACTCAGAAACCGCGGAGAGCATCTGCTCCTTGCAGACCTCCTCCAGCACCGGCGCCACCATGCGCGCAAGCTGGTAGCCCGCCCGCGTGTCGGAGGCGTAATGCAGCCCTGCCCATTCGCGGTTTTCCGCGATCCGGCGGGCGGAGCGGAAAAGCTCGGTGCTGGCGGGATGCTCGGGCAGCATGCGCGAGAAATTGAACGCCAGCGAGAAGGACTGGAACGAATGGTTGCTCGGGAAGGAGGCATGCCAGGGGTTCGGGATGAACGGCCTCAGGCGCGGCTCGATCTGGTTGGGCCGCAGCACGTTGAAGCGATCCTTGTAGCGCAGGCCGATCTCGTCGGTGAGCGCCAGCACCAGGTAGAAAAGCTCCTCCGTCTCGAAATAGCTGCTGCCTTCAGCCAGCCCCAGCGGGCCGAGATAGCCGGACAATTCAAGACTGGCCTCAATCAGAATTTCGTTCTGACGCATCCGCCCCTCGGCAGTGTTGTGCAGCAGATATTGCTTCTCCAGCAGGTCGACACATTCATGGCGCAGCTGTTCGGGCGTGGGCGGCAGATCAATCGGCAGATCGACCCATTGATCGAGCAGCTTGTGCAGCATTTCGCGCTCTTTCCAGGGCTCCTGCACGCCCGGGCTGCTGCCCGCATCGGCAATGTTGCGATTGCGGTTTCTGTTGCGATTTCTGTTCCGGTTGCGATTGCGGTTCCGGTTTCTGTTCCGATTGCGGTTGCGGTTGAGCGACAGAACACCGCCCGGTTGCGCCTGCCCGCCGCCATCGAGGCTGTCCTGGCCCTGAACTGCGCCGGTTTCCGTCAGCATCAGGCCTGCGGGGGTCACAAGAAGTTTGGGCGTGTCGGTCGTGTCTGGAGTACTCATTAAGGCCTCATCTATTGGGAAGTTCACCGATGGCGGTCAGCAGTTTCGACTGCGCTTCGGTGTCGGACAGGCGGTAGCGCTGGCGCTGAACCGCCGGATCGGCAAAGTCGGGATCGACGGCGAGCAGGTTTTTATACACCTCCATCGCCTCCTCCTCTTTGCCTTGCATCGTCAGATTGACGATCAGATACCGCATCGCGGCGGCGGATCGAGGTTGTTTGCGCAACGCGGTCTTGCACGACGCAATAGCGCGTCCATGGTCGCCCACCATGGTTGCTGCCATCGCTAAGGTTACGTCGTAGCTATAACTGATCGGGCTGTAAGCACCGAGATAGCTGCCGCGTTGCGCCGCCTCGAAGGCGTCCTTGTATTGGCCGGTATAAATCTTGTGCAGAGCGTAATGATCCCACACGAAGGCCTGATCCTTGTTCAACTGAAGCGCACGCTCCAGCAGGGAGGAGGCCACATCATGCTCGCCAAAGACATAGCCGAACACATGCCCGATGCAGGACAGCGAGATGGCGTTGAACGGGTTGTCCTCGACCACGCTGGTCAGAAGGCCCTCCGCCGCCTTGGTGTTCGCTTCCTCGATTAGGCCGAGATTTTCGCCGATCTTGAAGCTCGACAGGTAAGCCTGCAGCGAAGGGTAGATCGAGTTCGGCATATTGGTGCTGGCGTCACTCAACAACCGCTCGGCGGAGGCGAAATCGTTGTCGTCCAGCCGGAACATCAGGTTCAGCGCGTTGTAGCCAACATTCTGAAAGCTATCGCCATCGCCGGTCGCCCGGGCCTCTTCGAAGATGGTTTTCGCCAGCCGGTCGACATTCTGCGCGATGAACCCGTTGAGCACGAGACCGTCGGCCGACAGCACCTCGGAGACCGGCACCTGGATCGACTGGCTCCATTCCAGCCGCAACTGTGAGGCGCGGTAGAGAAAGAGCGTCAAGGTCAGCGCGCTGCCCAGTTGCAGCACCCGCGTGCGCACATAGAACTCGGTCTCGCCGGTCTGTTGCGGGCTGCCGGTATGGGACGCGCTGTCGCGAAAATCGCAGATCGTCAACGGCTGGAATTCATTGAGGTTTTTGGCGATGCTTTCCAGCATGTGATCGGCCAGATAGAGCGTTTCGGGCTGGCAGCCATGCTGAATATTGGGCAAAAGCCCGAGGCTCATCGTGGGCTGCGGCGGTGGGCTTGGCGCCGCGGGCACGGCGATCGCTTGCGCCGGTTTGGCGATGACCACGTCCAGTTCATCATCCAGTTTCTCGGCCTTCTCGAACCAGATCTGGCGCTCTAGCGTCAGCCAGTCCTCGAACTCCGGATCGGTGACGTCGATGCCTTCGAGCAGTTCTGTCTCGGTGTTCAGTCCCAGATGGCGGAACAGATGTGGCTCCTCGGCGATGGCCAGAACATCGACCCAAAGCAGATCGAGCCGCAGGCCGATGGCGTGGCGATCAATGGTCAGGATCTGATGGGCAATCGGCCCGACATCGCGTTTGATCTCGAAGATCGACTGGCGCAGGCTGGTCGAGGCGTGTTTCTCGTCGCTGTCACTCCACAGCTTGTCGCGCAGCCAGGCGCGTGTGCGCTGCCCGCGCGGAGCCAGGGCCAGCAGGGCCAGGATCGCCTGCGCTTTTTGTCCGCGCGGCGTGAGCTTCTGTCCGTCAGGGTCTTGAATGGAAATGGGGCCAAGCAGATGAAACGACGCCAACTTACTGTGGGGAGGAACAATACCTGGACTGATTTGTCGTAACTCCATTTGGCCCCCTAGGTGCGCCTGAAGACAGCCTAAAAACTAAGCATTGTCGGTGACCCAAACGAACTGCCACGGGTCATCAGGGAAAAGACGGGAACGGTGCAGTGAGGCTGCGCCAGCTTTCCCCTGCCCAACAAAAATGTTAAAAAATACATTGGTGCTTTCCTGTCTCCAAGCGCAGAATCACGTTAACCATTGCCGCGTTAGACAAGTGTTAGAGCGTCGACAGAACGGTTTTCACAAGAATCGATTCATGACGACAAGGCACCCGCTGCGCATCGGGCTGTACAGAAATTACTCGTTCAATTTCTGGACGTTAACACGGAGGCGAGCATTCACAAAGCGTGAATAACATAGCTCTAACGCAATGATCGCACAGTAAGGCATTTAGATCAGAGGAGGTTCGTTATGTTTAATATCGTTGTTGTCTCCCCCAATTCGTTTTTTACCGATGCGCTTCAGCATAACTTGTCTGGGTCGCAGTTCGTGATTGCAGAATGTGTGGCGCAGATCGCGGGACTGTCGGGTTCGCTGAAACTGGCTGAGGCGCGTTGCGATCTTGTGATCGTGGATTTCGAAGCGTTTGAGGCCGAGACGGAGATCGCGCGGATCAAGAAGTTGCGCCCCGCTCTGCGCATCCTCTCGGTGCTGCAATCGTTCAATGTGCAGAAGACGGCAACGTGCTTTCAGGCGGGCTGTGACGGCGTGCTTTTGTCGAGCCTCAAGCTGGAGAACCTGACCCAGCATCTGACCCTGCTGATGGGTGGACACAAGGTCTTCCCCAATCAGGTGGCGGAGCTGATGTGCAAGATTTTCTCAATCATGATTCTGTTAGGCCCAAGGGTTCAGCAAGACGTCACCAATGAATCAAAATAATGCCACTGATCGCCTCTCAGACATTATAGTTCAAATTCTCAAGTGTCCTCATTTGGGCACTTTAAGCAATATACTTTTATACATGCTTTTAGTTCCATATTTAAATGGAGGGTTTACAGTTCAGAGCATCTGCTTTCACACTAGAAATCGTATGAAATTTGTATAAATTTGTACTGTTCAATTTGAGTTGCGAGGTAGTTTGGTGACACAGAGACTTGAGAGTTCCCTGAGCAAAGCCCAGAGGCAGACCAAAAAAGACATGGTAAGAGGTGCAAATTGCTGCAAATAAATTAGAGTTTACGATTAACACAAGCCATGTTCACACTGGTAAAGCTAGTGAAACTCATTGTTATTGGCTGAAACCGATTTGAAACCTGTGCACAAATAAATAAAAGTGTACCTCTTCTGGTGCGTAAAGTAATGTGTCAACGTTTCGACTACATAGTTATTAAACGTGTTCCTGGAGGCCTGATGCGTTTAGTATTTATTTCACAGACGATAACTGGGTTCTGAAATCAATGTACCGAGCATGAGGAAGATTTCGTGTCTGCATCGACAGTAGGCTGGGGAAGCTTAAAGGCCGAGGCTTAAGATGTTCTGATAAAAAGGTCTTGATTCCATTAATTCCATTAATGTTAACTTGGTCTAGCATTACCAGCTCGCTAAGGATGTGCTAGTGAGGCAATGCAATATTTCTTACAGTTCTGTTCTTCCAAAGTGGGGGTAGTAATTGTTTTAACTCTGATTCGTCACTAGGTACTGCTGGCAAAAAGAGGACAATATGGTGCCCAGCAAATGGATATTGTGTGGAACGCTATGACCACATACGTTTAGTGCATGACTAGTCGGAAAGTGAGGCCAAGAAAGTAAAAAATCCTTATGGCCTTCGAAATCCTATATGTTCAAGACCAAAAAACGCACACCAAAATATCACGACAGACATCGTCACAAGGAATGTCCTGTCGATGGATGCAGATCAGTCACAAAGACATTGCCAAGGTACTTAAGGGTGTGTCATAAATTGGAAAGGACTGATCTGGAATATCGATCTTTATTGAAGAGTGCCGTAACAGTTGAATACGATAATAAGCCTACAAAGCAATCATCAAAGAGAACTGAACATAAACCCTCACTAACAACTTTTTTACTGGATAAAGAACTAGCCAGCACGGACTCGGAAGATGCTAGTTATTCCCTTGACAGTGGCGATGACGGTGACAGCCTGTCAAATTCGGAGCCCTGAGCAATTACAATCAGTGAGGTAATGACGTCGACAAATAACAGCCCTGTTGATAATTTACGAGAAATGGATAATTTAAGTCAAGGCGGTTTTGGGGTGTCTCGCCAAGAAAAGGACTATACTTCCTCTGCGGACGCCATTGAATCCTTAAATGAAAATGAACGTGAAAATGATGGCCAGGTACCATACATTATGGAATCCTTTAATGAATTTTTGATTTCCGCAAACTAAATAATGCAAGGACCGCATTAATAAAGTCTTACTAGCAATAGGCGGCGAGTGTGACATAAAATCATTACTCGATAGATCTTTTATAAGGGACATATTTAAGAAACCCTATTGCAGGCGAAACAGATTGCATCCCAAAACTGTAGAGACGTACTTGAGGAGTTTAGAACATATTTATTTATAACTATCTTTTAGCCAAAGGTTATAGGGCATACGGTGTAGAGACAATTAATAGTATGCAAAGCAATGTTAATGTTTGGAAAAAAGCAAACACTGAAGATGCCCAAAGTTGCAGAGATGGCAAAGATGGAGAGAGAACACAACCAAAGAATTATGCTGGAAGAAAGTATTGTGCGAAACACTGTGAAACTATTTGGAGATCTGTCCAATACTGCCCAATATCTCTTGGTTTCTCCTCTGAGTTTACTACAGCCAGAGATTTAATATTTATTGAGGTTTATATTGAAAATGCTCACCGAGCAGGTGTAATGGCCAATATGACCATGCAGGAGTTTAATCAGGCAGAAGGGGGCAGCGATCACTACACTATCACGGTATTAAAACATAAAGAAGCCAGGTCTTGGCCAATTATGGTGAAGATTGCTAAAACATTGTATAGTTGGATGAAGGTATATGTTGAGAAAATGCGCCCAGTCGTATGTGACAACTGCATACCAAATTTTTACATTTTTGTGACATGGCCAGGAGAGGTTTAAGAATTCTAGGGGAGTTAGTA
>JAAAKM020006971.1:92601411-92615646 GCA_010016025.2 Alatinidae sp. Z8VKAUB7J3
GGGTCAACTTCCAAAGGAATCAAAATCCTGGCAAGACAAGATAACAAGGCTTCGTAACAGTCTTGAGGACACATCATCCTGCGCTGATGGCATAGAAAGTCAACAAAGTTGCGCACTTGCAGTTAAGGGATCTCGAACTGGAAAATATGTTTTTGGCGCAGCAGAACTTAAGCTCCTACGTGATGGATTTGCACCAATTATAGCAGGAAGAACTGTAAGAGGTGCCTTGGTACAAAGAGCAATTAAAAATAATCAGTCTGCTAAGTTATTAGCTGAAACAGTGAGCTATGAAACAATAAAGAACCGAATAAAATATGAGATTCGATTGAGTAAGTAAGAGGCAATGAGGTTAATATTCATTGTAAAATAGTTATTACAATAGACTTATGACATTTTCTTATGTAGAGTCAAGGCCGGAAATAGTCATCAAACATAAAAACATTTGCAGTTTATATCTGAAACATGACAAGTAGCTGGGTTTCCAAATTATTAAAAACTTTACAAACGTTTGTTTGAACTGATTTGTTTTGATTTAAGAGAATTTAACAATTATCCCAAATTTCACTTTCACAGAATTTCTACTACTTCCAGCCTTGTAAACAAGAGTTCACAGTATATTTTCGTAATTAATTCAGATTGTATGCTTTTGGCTTCTTCTAAGTTAAGAGCGAACTCTTTTGTTTTTGCATAACGTTAACAGCCTAACTTATAAAAGCCGTTATTATTAGTGTTACTAGTGGTGTGTTGTTTTCGGGCTATTATTCCCCGTAATTGAAATCGAGTTCAATAAAAAATTATGGACCAATAAAGGAATAAATGGGCAAAATGTTCATAATATTTTTGTTAACTTTTGTTGCGTAGTATTTCTACAATTGAGGTTGAAAGTAAAAAATTTCAAATTGGGCACTTACCGTCATTTCCAGAAATGTGCTCGACATTATTCTTATACCTTGACATAGTGGTTTGTGGGTCGAAAACCGGGTTTTAAAAGTGATGGGGACAAAAAAGGTAATCAGGACCTATGGGCCGTACACTGTATGCAAAATCTCGATCAAAATGGGCGTTGATTAGGCAATTCCCTGCACTGTGCGACATTTGCTGCATTTGAAGACAAAAAACGTAAATAAAAAAATCTAAATGGCGGATATTCTTCTTTTTTACACAACGGCAAATGGAAGTTATAACTCAACTACATTACATTATCTACAGCTTCCACGCATTTTTTCTATAAAGGAGGCATGTTTATGTTGATTTTCAGCAAATGTCGCAAACTTCAACACTGAGAGAGAGAGAGAAAGAGGATGGATGTAAAGTGAAAGTGTTTCCCTCCTTTAGAACGGGGGTTTACATCATAGACCCTATCATTTATTACCCCTTTATTGTTGAACAAACGGGAATGAGTAAGTTCTCCCTCAACTCAAAGATGTGCTTGACGGATAAAAGCATATCCCCTCTTTCCGTCTGCTGTATACTTTATTCCAATGGCGATTGTCAGGCACGTGACATCAATAATTTTGCCATGTTGGCGTACAACCGCTGCTACTGAGTCACACTTGCTCAAAGGTTCTTATAACAGCTCTTATCAAGGTCAATTATGCTGGTTATACGCATTTTCGAATCTTAGTATCTTGTGTTGTTTAAATATACTTTTTTCCAAATAGAATTTTCGAATTTACTGGCAAATTAGTTAGTCATCCTGGAAAAAGATGGTCAATTTCCGTGCTGCACACAACTGTTCGAACAGAGCAAAAAAAGACATAACTTAATCGTTTTTTTTTCATTTGCCAAAAGTAATTGAACATCAAGGGGAAGGCTGAGGAAAGGAGGGCAATATGGATTTTCAGGCTTAGTAGAAAGGATCTAACTCCAGATAAATTTGAGCATACTCGAGTCTGTTCTGATCACTTCATTAATGGGAAACTATCAAGCCTTTATAATCGACATGATGTAGATTGGGTACCATCAGTAAACCTTGGTCACAATAAATTGAAGGTTGACATCAAAGGTACACAAGAGGGACAAAGCAGATGCGAACGACGTAAAGGAGAGCAGAAGCTGAGGAGCAGGAATGCTTCGATGAGAAAGATGGTACTTGTGCTTCGGATAAAAAAGTTCACGACAGCCCACTGAAATATAGGCCAACACATAAAGTTGTATCAACTGACGTTGTAGACAATCGATTATCAGAAGGATCTCATCACGCAGAATCTCAAACGGAATTAACAATTCATAACATTTCTGCGATGAAAAGTAGTTTGGGAAGGTAATCTTCTAAAGTACGTGAACTGAATAAAGCTATGATAAGTTTATCTTTCAAGCAAGAATCGTCCGAAAACAACGACGATAAGGTTTTATTTCACACAGGCCTCCCCGCACTACCAGCACTATTTCCTTGTGGTACCCCCCTCCAATTTTTCCTAAAATCGATTATGCAATGTTTGTATGACCTAAAAATTGGCTAAGTATGATTTGTAACTCCAATTATTCGTGAAATTTATTTTGTAATGTTTTTTTTGATTTGGAAATCATTAAATTGAATGAGTACAGAATAGCTCATTTAATACAAAACATTGCATAACTTCCTAAACCTGATGTTGTGGAATTTAACAGTAATTGGAGCAAGGTTCATGTACGATAGGGATGGATGTATTCGTTGGTGTCGTCAATATGGCCTTTTGGCAACAAGCATGCCCTTGATGTAACCGTGAATGCAACCAGCAACGTTATGAGTGATCAAAATTAGAAATAGTTTCTTCGAAGGACCGCATCTCGAAATATGGCAGATCCTACCTGTGGAGTCGATCCGCTGGCAGCAGTAGAGGGATTTTCCGTGAAAGATGTTCAGCATGATCTTTCAATCAGGAATTGTGAAATCGTGGTTAACTGGAACCAGCACTGTCGGGATGTTCCTGTGGCCTTCTTTGCAAACAATCCAACTCAGGGCCCAGGGCGAATCGTTGAAATAGACGAGTCATTGTCTGCACGACGCAAGTACAACTGTGGAAGGCTCATTCCTGAGAAATGGGTGTTCGGTGGGTATGAACCTGCCACAAAACAAGTTTTTTTGTACCAGTAGAGAGGAGAGATGCTTCCACACAATTACTCAGCAGTGGCTTCGCCCTGGAACGGAGATTTGGAGCGACACGACGAGCAGCTTACGGAAATATTCAAGTACTGGGGTACCAGTATGGGGCATTTAACAATACGTACAACTTCGTTGATACCAATACTAGAGTCACCACAAATTGAATGGAAGCCGTGTGGCAAAGAAGCAAGGAAAAATTCAAATGAATGAATGGCGCAACAGATCCAGATATGGTCCCTGACTATATGTCAGAATTCATGTGGATTCAGAGATTTACTGACAGCAATTTTTTTTTCATTTATGGGATGAGATTGCTACGCTGTATCCTGTGTAAAAGCTTTTAGGTAATAACTTTTTTGGTAAAACCTTCTCGTAATCAAAATGGAAATTAAACAGAAGAAATCCTTATTCTATTTCATACTTTGCTTTTAAAAGATCATACAAACAACATTGCGTAATCGATTTCACGAAAAATTGGAGGGGGTACCACAAGGAAGTAGCGCTGAACTATGTAGGCTCACGCTGCAAAGATATGTACCGAGGTTTAGGATTATCATTATAGAAATCATATTTTAGTTTCATGACCGCTAAAAAAACAAAGTCATGGTTTCAAGTAAAAACGATTTGTACATAAATATATATTCATCTGCTTTCTTTCTAAACCTTGTTACATAGATAATCAATCAGCTCAACCAATTCTCACTGATGACAATCAGGAACTTGTTTTAGCCCCATCAAGTGGTATGTATACAATTTTTTTTTACTGTCATTAAATCTTCCTGACTTGAAAATAGCCTTAAGTGATCCCCAAACTGCCACCGTCTGGCTAGAGATTAGTTAACTGAATTCTATTAGTTGTCGAAAATGCTGTGGTACTTTTCTGTAAGAAGTTCTGTAATATATAGTATAATAATATAATAAGTGAGCTATATAATAATAATATATATAATATATATATAATATAATAATATATAATAATAATAATATATAGTATATTTATAAGTGTCTGCCAGTTGCTGCCCCGTGTATTTGGAGAGTTTTTAGTCATGATAGGAACAGGCACAATGTTATGGGCTGGCATGAAGGGTCAACACCTAAATATATCTGCGAAGTTCTTCCTATGAATATGGACTAGAAACTCAAAAAACAAAAGCTTACAAAAATATTGTCAATAAGCCAGTGAAAATCTACGCAATTTACATTATGTCTCAGTTATAAGAAGGCATCTCTCCAACTCCACAACTGTCATGGGTGAAAGCTAGACGTATAAGTAAAAGTATATCCGAGTGGTTGTCCATGCGATGTACAAATGTCTTCACTGCTAGGTTCAATATTTGTTGGTCCAATGAGGCATTATTCTGTATTCAGAAAAACTTTACATCATTCCAAATTTGTAGGTGTTTTACACATGTAGCCGGAATACTGTTCACATAATTGCCATTTTATGTCTGAATAGTCTATTTTGGTGACAAAAATGTTACAATCCTTGTCTGGGTGTATTGTTTTGTAATGATGTTCCATGTTGAATGAATACAGAACACAGACACTTAAAATTATAATTCTGTAATAAGACATAAAAACAAAAATTTGAAGTCTCACTCTGACTTAGTGTTGGCATTCCTTCTAAAGTTGTATATGTGTTTCTAGCCTTTGTAATGATGCCAACCCAAAACCAGACTGTTTCTGCTAACATTTTTACTAGTTTTTCCCTATAAATACCATTGGAAACCAGGCAAAAATAGAAGGATACTGTAGATACAAGATTAGTGTTGTTTAGCCGGCTGTTTGATCCAGACAAGACACAAAGGAATTCACTGTCATAGTGCTGCCACTAGTTCAGAATAGAAAATGTAAACTGCAGCTGTTTAATAAGAGTTAAAAGTTAAACTGTGTGAATAAAAATTATTTTTTGAAAGGTACATGCAAGCATTTGTATATATAAACAGTCAATGCAAGGGTCCGTGACAGTTATAAGAAAGGGTGACTTAATGTATTGCATGTTCATTTATTTATGCAAAGAGAGCAACACAATATGGTTGCAGTTAGCATTGTTTTTAATTATTTATATAAGTTTTATTTGCTATGTAGAGTTGTGCCCTGTATAATTTTTCTTCCATTTTATAGTGAAGAAAATTTAATATTTAATTGGTTACTAACCATGCTAATACTAAGATTCAAATTATATGTAGTATATATATAGTTTTGAAAAAACATTGTTTGAATTTTTTATAATTTTATAGCCAGAATACCCTCAGATGGCTACCAAATGTAAAAAACTCCCAACCACATCAGATATGTCCAATATTATTCCGAAACAAAAGTTCATTCATTATGCATGTCAAGTTTATGTCAAGTATAAGCATCAGGGATTACTTTGACTGGACCATCTACGCAACTGTTGGTGCATGCCCACTTCCTGTTATTTTCAGATAAATTTCAGTTAAAGGTGTATTTTTGGCAAACAGTCTACCTCCCCCTATGTCTATACATGTCTGTTGGTACCAGATACCTTATGTCATGTCATGCTCATGATGTCAGCAACGTAGCACCAATAAGAATACTTTTGCAGCTCTCTTACAGGACCAGTGATATTAGTGGATTTATTTGTTATTGGATTGTTCTTACCTTTGTACTCTTTTTCATCTTGTCTCTGATAAAGCAGTCCCAGTTTGATTCACTTTTAGCTTTTTTCCAGTAGAGATGATAGTCCATGTGCTGTACAGCCAACTCTGTGAATTGCGGCCAGCCGTCGGACTGGATTGAAATGCCCTTATTAACAAGCTGGCCTTAATATTAAGAGTTTGAAATTCTCCTCTCAACTCTTATTATTAAATGCGTTTGTGTATTATATGTAATTTTGGTCAAAGTGAACTAAAGTAAAAATAAAAAACAAAACATAAAAATTAACTTAAAATATATTATAATTAAGTAGCGAATTTACGTAACAAAATATTAAAACATAAAAAAATTATGTAAACATGTTGATTAACAAAGAGTTAATTCATATTTTAACAAAAAAATTGTTGTTTGTCTGCTGTGCGTGCATCTGAGTGTCAAGAAACTGGCTGGTTTAATGGTCGACTCCGTTGGCACAGAGATTCATAAGATGTCCATCATTACTTTCTAAAGTAAATAAATAACTTAAGCTGGCTAATGTAATGCATAGCAGTTTTTAGATCTGTTATTTCACACTTGGGAGCTGGAGGATCGGCAGACTGGTCATCCTCTGTCTCTATTGTGGCTATTGTGGATTCTGCTACGTGAGAAGAAGCTGCTGATTCTCTCTGATAGATCATGTCCTTCACTAGGTCCTCTTCCCAGGTCGCAGAGAGGACCTCGTTGGCTGGGGCAGTTTCATCCAGAGCTGCAAAGGAACTAGGCTGAATAGGTTCCTCCAGTGAGAGGGCGGAAGACATGTGGTCGCAGAGAGGAGTAAGTTCCGTCTCTGGATTGCTAGAGCTCTCCTCAGCAGGCTGAGGTGTGGTAAGCTGGAACTCGCCATGTCTGAAGCAGTGTTTGCTGTGTCAGTCTTCACAGCTTTAGCTGCCATTGACACCCATTGTACACAGCCCAAAACGTTGACGGACTTTGTAACAGACTCGATAGTAGGTTTCTCGTGAGAGTTGCAGACGGCCAAAACATGATGCAATAATCGCTGACGTTACAGAACCTTGAAGTTTGCAATTATTCCCAGGTCGCGAGGTTGCAGCATGGACGTGGTATTTGGCGGAAAAAATTTAAGCTCAATGTTTGTCAGGTCGAGGTTCTTGGGATGACTGCTGGCATTGTCCAGAAAGAGCAAAATTTTCCATCCCTGAAGTCTCATCTTCTGGTCTAAGTCTAGGAGAAACTCCTTAAAGATACCCATTGTCATCCAGGCTTTAGTGTTACCTTAGTAAGTCACTGGAAGTTACTTTTTGTCCAGATTACGGGAGCAGCGTGGGTTGTTCGCTTTTCCGATTACAAGAGGCTTCATGATCTCTCCGTCCAGGCTGGCTCATAATCCAACAGTAACACGCTCCTTGGAGTTCTTAGTTCCGTGGGTGTCATTGCCTTTCACTGACAACGTTTTTTCGGGAAGAGCATGATAAAAACAATCAGTTTCATCCCAGTTATAAATTTTACTGGGGTGAATATCCATCACAGATGTTGAGCAGTCGTTCCTTCCAGTCAACCAGGGATGCTTTATCAACACCGGCGCTCTCCCCACAAAGCTTCTGACATGTGATGTTGTGTCGTTTCTTAAAGCTGGTTAGCCTTGTTTACCCGTAATACACAGTGTTTTTATAACCTACGGACTGCCTATCACTGCCCGTAATTCGCAATTCAAAGCTGCCCATTAAATGCATAGTTTTTTAAACATTAATTAAATACAAATTTTGCTGGGACTTTGATTTTGTGCCCGCATTTCAAAGCTGCCTGTAATAACAAGCTACAAGTTGCCTGTACACATTTTTCAGCATGTGATATATTGTATTATTTCATGTTCCTTTGATTGTATTATTAGCAAAAAAAGGCATTCCTATCATGAGCAAACAATCAGTGTAACACCAACTTTATGATATTGTGTTTAACTTACTAAAGGAAACAGCTAAGAGCTAAGTGGCTACTTAAGGTCTATGCTGACATAGAAAATAAATTATAACAATTGATGTCTCAGTACTCTCTATGCAGGCTTAGATTATCACAGTTTTTGTAAATTTACAATCTTATTAGCCCAAGAAATGAGATTTAGCTTACTTATACTCTTGTCATGCCACAAGCAATACCAGGTCACTTTCTTGGCATAAGAGGCTCAAGTTCTGGGTTGTTGTTATGTTGTAATGGTACTTTTTCAATGTCATTAAGACATTGAGAGCCTGGAAATTTTACAATTGGTACATGGATTCTAGGAGTTGATCTATGGTAAAATTGTAAACAGTGTTTCTAGACTGTTCCTATGCAGAAATGTGTTATGACTTTTTTGTTTTTCTTGCCAGTGGCAGAATGAATGTATCCCTGGGTTTAACAGGTGTTTATATTTTGTGCTTCAGTGGGATGCTATCTTTGTTGAGAAGGTTCACTGTTTCTCTCCAGGTGGCCTATAGTGCATAGCTTCATGTTCACTGCCTTCTTGCCTGTCAAGGACATCTCCTAAATAGCAGAGCTCTCTCACCTCCTTCACAACTCTGCCCTCAATGTTATGATGTTGCAGCTCTTTGCTTTCACCATCAGCACCATTGCAGACTCTACACCGGTGCCCCTGCACTTTCTGCAGTCTCACCAGTCTCGTACATCACTTGAGACACCAGTAGTTACTGCCAGTACACAATATGGAGTTTAAACTGACTCCAGCACCATACACTGCACATTGGCACCTGTCATTCCTGATTACTTCTTCCCTCTTTCTGGTGACCATCAACTTACTTTTCGTGATGTTTTCTATAAGTCTCTCCTCCCCAAAGCTCCTCCCCAATCGTCAAACATCTTCACCTCCCCCTCCCTGCTTTCTGCTGTCAATGCCAGATCATCTGCATGCAACATCTCCTTTCCTGCATGTCTTACTTGCCTGCTCTATTACTGTGATGAACCATAGTCAGCTCAATGCAGATCCTTGGTGGACCGCGACCGCAATATCGAAATACTTAAATTTGCAACCAACCACCCTCACTCAAGACTTGGCCCCTACATACAGAGCCATTACCTGAGAGACCATTCTCTCTTGAAATCCCTGTCTCCTGAGTGCCCATACAACCACCCCTCTAGAGAGCATCTCAAACACCTTTTCCAGGCCAATACGGATGTGGTACAGCTTTTTCTTAATCGTAGTTCTCTTGCAGCTGATGAATGAAAAACACTGAATCTGTGGTGAACGTCTCTGCTCTATATCCATGTTGTATACGGTATCTATAATGTTGAGAATTTGTCTTACCTTTTAATCTATTACGTTCTCCCATATTTTCATTCCATGTTCCCAGAATGTAACCCCTCTGTGCTTTTCTTATTGTAATGAATCCGCTTTACCTTTAAAAGGAGTGACAGTGAAACTCTTCATTCATTCTTTTAGGCTTTTCTCTATGCAGTTTTCATGAACACTTTCAGCAGCTCTTCTATTCCAGTGTCACCTGTCAGCTTCAGCATACCACTGTTAATCATGCATAGTCCACTGCAATTAGATTAATTGAATAGGTCCAAATGAATTCTCCTTGTCTGTGTAGTAAAGGTTTCGATTTCATTTGGCTGTTCTGGAATCAATCCATATACAGGCATGCATTTTAATCTTGATCTTTATCGATTTATTATACATATATACAATGGAAGGTTTTAGGTATTTAACTATTAGTTCTTTTTGTAATTTTATTTTTTTATCTTTCGTGCTGTAGTTATTTTTAAAAGCAAGTGTATTTATATTTTAGAGAAGTGTAAGTGTTATATGTAGTTCGGTGAATTTCCATTTCATCGGCAAACTTAGTAATTGAAAAGGCTGTTTGTGGTACAAAATTTGAATAATGCATTGAGTAACAGATTCATTTTGCTAAACGTTTTCACCATACACTGATCACAGCAATCATATGGACTGAAATGAGAAAACTATTACGATGTATTTATAGGAAAAGATCCTAGAAAATAACAGTCATGAGAGTGACTCGTGTTTTGCCACTTGTGTTATTGAAAAAAGGTGTAAATTCTTTTTGTCGACAGAGTACCAGGTTCTGTATTTTACTAACTCGGCTTCTACAGTGGCAAGATGAAAAGCAGATCTGGCTTTGGCTAATGCCTTTAACAAATCCACTTGATACACTTATTTTTTATCAGAACATTCGGAATTCTTTAAGGCTTAAAATGTTCTTAGATATTTGAGAAATAAACTTTAAAAATTTCTTAAAATGTTCTAAATTCTTAGACCTCAAATATATTAGTCTGTTGTGAATTTCAGACCCCCAAAATGTACACAATCAGCACTTCATGAAAGTTAATGACTTCTCCCCCAGGGGGTAGATGTCTTTGAAGCAATTATTTGATCATCTGGATAAATCAATTTTCCTTATGATTTTCCAACTGTAAGGATTTGGCCATCCATACAAAGTTTTTTAAAAGAGGAGTTATCTTTTACTGTACAGTATATATACCTCAATACCAGCTATGGAATGTTCTTAATATTAGTCCAACTTAAGCCTACTTTGTTCTTAAGATGTTCTTAACTTTTACTATTTTCAAGTGTTCTGTTCTTATAAAATACAGTGTAACCTGCCTATAACGGTTGCCCAAGGGACTGACCAATTTTGGCCATTATAGAGGGGTGGCTGTTCTGCACAGATTAGGTAAAGAAGGGGAAAATTGTTTGTTGATGGCATCATATTTTGTATCTGATAATTAAGAGAATATCGTCGAGTTGCAGGAAGGAATTATTGTCAAATTGCATGTGTTCGTTGTCAAGCACGGGCGGACATTCCCTTCAGTGATTAATTTAGGAGCATTTTGAAGTTGCGTGGATAAAGTTGTTGTTTATTCAAGTTTGTCTGGTGAATTTAATTCTACAATTGGTTGTTATACACTGGGAAAATATTAACTGGGTCTGTATCAGAGTGATAGCTGACCGCATTAGATAGGTGACCATTCTATAAAGGTAAATTTCTATGTAAATTCTAAGGGCTGATTAATTGATAATCGCTATGGACAGGTGGCCGTTCCATAGAGGTAGCTGTTGAGGCAGGTTACACTGTATGTTCCTGTAAAAAATAGGTGTAGTTGTCAGCACATGATGGGTTTTCAATCAAATTTTTTCCTATTGCCAAGTCTGTTTTGGGATCAGTTGACTTGACTTTGTTTACGCGATTCGGTAAAGTATTGGAAACTTTACTGCATCTACTAGTGAAGGCCAGCACACGTTGTGTGATTCTGGCATGTAACATCTGGAACATACAACCTACGGTATATATTCTCTAGCACAGTGACAAGTGAATTTATGAACTAATAAACTTTTGTGTGTGACAAGTAGTACATCTTTGTCCACAACTGTACCTGTCTTTTTGAACAAGAATGTCTAGAGAGGGTTTAGATTTGTTCACTTCCATATGTAAACCGAAGAGCAGGGTGCAAGTTTTTAAGTTTAATACCTGTATCTAAGTCGGTTACATAACAATCTAGTTCATTATTGTTGAATGTGAGAGATAAGTAATTGCCTTGGGGAAATCTCCAACTGATCAATGTGTGTAGGGAGTATAGGTTACACTGAAAAAACAGCAGTAAAATAACTGCCTTTAAGTTGAGAGAATATTTTCTTAAAACTGTCAGTAATGCTTCATTGCCCATGTATACATAGCATGCATCAGGCCAGTGCTTCTCAACCTTTATTTTCACTTTCCTCCCCTGGACCAAAACTGCTAGCTCATTCCTCCCCTTGGCTCATAAAACTGCAATGACACATCGGATCAGACCCTGGGTAGAATGGATGGGACTTCCCACCTCCCTTTTGGGGGTTGGGGAAAACAAAAATCTGTCCATGCATTTTTCGCATGAAAAAATTTCATATAGTATAGATGATGATGATGATGATGATGATGATGATGATGATGATGATGATGATGATGATGATGATGATGAAGATGATGACGACTAGGTTGCCTTTAAAGCAATAACAGGAAGGACAGAATTTAACGAGAGTTTACGAAAGTTTTTCGGGTGGTTTACCTTCGTGCAAATAATTGAATAAGAATTTTGATATCGCAATTTTTCAAGTTCACCTTGCTTTCATTCTGCTCATGATTTTTCGCTGTTCATTAACTTCCTAAATATTTGGGCAAAAATTTGCACCGAAACAGACTAAAAGTGTTCACAACAATTGCCTCGCAAATTTGTGTGCCTAATGCGTCAGTGTACTGTGTTATTGCTATCAGCAACAAATATTGTAACTGCCAAATACGGACGTAAACAGTATGTTTGCTATTGATGACACATGAACAATGCAAGGCTTCTTCCTGGGTCTGTGTCTATAACGTGAAGGCAGGTCAATGGAATGTCATGGAGCTTGACCCACGGAAGAGGGTTAATAGCTAACGTAGAGACCAGCGAGATCGAGGGACACCCTTACTCGATCTGCACAGTTGTAATAGTAAACTTACAGAATGGCATAGCCGAAAGTTCGAAGTTAGGTGATAAGATCCATAAATCCCTTGCACTTTTACAGGCAATTTCATCTGAGATGGTAACGTTACTTTTCACGGTTTCAGACGCTAGCAACCCATCTATTTAGTTAAAAGCACATTTTATGTGCCTCGCACATAAAACAACAAAGTCACTTATAAAAATATGTACCTGCACCTACCAGCAACCAGTCCATTGTCTAATTCAAACGAATGTTTGAGCTTTCCTTGTATAATACAACTTTACGTTACAAGATTACTGATGTTGTTCATCCGTCTATTCTATTAAAAGAATAATTGTTAGGTGTCTTATAAATAAAACGCCAAAAACACATATAAAATGTGTGTCTACACTGATCAGTAACTATTTGTATTGTCTAATTCAAATGAGTG
This sequence comes from Alatinidae sp. Z8VKAUB7J3, assembly GCA_010016025.2. Lineage (NCBI taxonomy): Eukaryota > Metazoa > Cnidaria > Cubozoa > Carybdeida > Alatinidae > Alatinidae sp. Z8VKAUB7J3. The sequence goes on from JAAAKM020006971.1 coordinate 92,614,012, forward strand.
TTTGAACTTGGGAATTCTAACATTGTTGATTAAAAATGGGTAAGGCAAGGAACATCCAATTTTCAAAGTCCTTAATGTACGTTTGACAGAGAGCTACCCCATCATAACGATTATGTAACCTTGACTCCGTTCAATGAGACTTACAATCAAGACCTACAAACTTCATTGCCGAAGCAGCGTCTTGAATTTTTTTACATTATTTAGAATTTTCAAGATTAAACTTAACTCTTCTTTGCACCTTTGCGGTCTCCAAATTTACGTACGTCGAAGCAGCACCCAATTTACTCACCATTGTGCCTTTATTGTCACTAATCGTTCATTGTATGTCAGTTTCTATTTAATGTCATTACTTGCGTATTTGAAACATTCAATAGATTTCTCAAGTACTATAACTACTTATTCAGGTACGTGCTCTTCAACATGCCTACTCAAACTTCTCAGTACATATTCTATGATATATCACACTATTCATGATATAGCGGTAGGAGTTTAATGATCAGCACAACACAAACCCGGAGTTGAGTGACGACTTGATAGATAATGCTCCCTCTCCCGCAATAAGTAGTTTAACACTATATAAGGTATCTTTGAGCCCCTTCAGGGTTCGAAATTAGCTATTTTGTAGTGTCCCAAACTTATAAAGTTTTCTCCTTGCATTGCCTCAAAGACTCTTCCTGCCCTAAAGTAAAAAGGTTTACTCAATTTCTCTTGCATTATGTAACATCATGATTGAAGTTCAAATCCCGTACTGAGATAAGGTTGTTGCGAAAAAAAAGAGCTATGTGCGAGCTACAATAAATTCCCGAGGTAACCATGGTTTGTTTAACGTTCAAGCAAAAGCCAGCGTTAAAATTTTACCATTGCTTGCATATCCTTTTACTTACGTCATAACTATATCATTTTAGACTCTTTTTGGGTGTGATTTATCGTGCCTTATCCAATAAGGATTGGCAGAGGAGATGTTAACCAAACCAGATTATCATTATTATTATATAATGATTTTGTTGCTATGGTTATTTAATGCTCTGTTCCATCATAAGTGTATGGATCCGAAAAACAACAACAACAACAACTACAACAAAAATCTCGTTGTCCCCACCAAACTTGCCGGGAGAAAACAATGTGAATGTTATTAGTTTAGAAATTGTAACTTTCAGTTGTACAATTTCAGTATAAGAATAAATGGCATTGAAGTTTGAAGTTAAAAATTATTATTACTATTATTATTTGAATATGAATATACCAATTTAACACTCCTGCATATCGAATCCTGCTGTCGTATGTAGCATGACAGGAGAAAGCAGCAGGATATGTTATTATATTATGAACATCACCAATACAGGCATTGAGTTTAAAAATTAATATTATTGCATAGCCCTCCCGGGGCTTTGATGAACTGTGTACTTTTACTTGTTTGATGTTTTGTCTTTATGAGGGTCTGTCCTACATGTCCTTATGTCCAGGTTAGGTTAAGTTTTTCATAAATCGTCTTTTTAAGTAGGCTACCTTAATCGAGATGTTTCTCCTTGTGTTGCTGACTTAGTGCTGAACAACATTCGATACACATTATTCAAAATGTTATTCTTTATTCGGAAAGCTCTTGAGCGGATTCAGTGTCAGCTCTTGGAGTTAATT
>JAAAKM020006971.1:92615746-92640798 GCA_010016025.2 Alatinidae sp. Z8VKAUB7J3
CAATCAAAAGTGTGTCCTTCCTTCCAGCGATATTCCGCGATCTCTTGACTCTTGATATCTCCTTTTGCAACGGTTTTCCTGTGTTCTTTCTCACTCTGACCTAAAGAACGTTTTGACTCACCAGTATAGGTCGCTGGACAGTCCTTACACTTTATCTTGTACACGATGTTGTTTTTTCAGCTGCTTGGACAGGATCTTTGCATTTTGACAGCGTCTTCAATAAGGTGGACAATTTAAAGAATGTGCATCGGATGTTATGTTGTTGGAGTATTCTTGTGATGTAAAAGCATTACATGACAAATATGTGGAGGGGCTGAAGACGCCCAGCGCTCACGGTGGCGGGGCAACTGATTTACAAAACACAAATTCTTTATTTTGAATTTAACAAAATTATGTCCGAGATCTCTAATACGAAGTACACATTTACGAATTACAGCTCATGCGCCTGTACTATCTCAACAACTAAAGGGTGAAAATAATGCACTAGTAAACGTTTGGGTACAACTAAGATGGCCACTCTCCCATCTCTGTCTCCTATTTATCAGTTTCTGCTGTTTGCTTTGGAGATTTGGACTGCATATTGTAGTTGTGTATCTCTCCGTTCAGATGAAAGCGATCTCTAGCCAACGCGGTAATTTTTAAATACACACAAATATTAGCTTTCTTAACAAGGCTTTGAGAAAATGAGGATATCTGACAATCTAGTTCTGTGAAATTGAAGTGGAAGGTTGAGTTGTTTGGATAAGTAAGTGCTACTATAAGCAATATATAGAACCAATATTGATTTTAGACATGCAGCGTTGCAAATATAATTTCAAACTAAATAAAGGTGTACAAAAATATGGCTATCACTCCTTCTATAGATTTATTGATCAGTAGAGAAGAATATTGGCGTAGAGAATGGGGCAGCGCAATTTAACCCTAATTTTTGTACGTACAGAATGTGTAAAAACCACAAGAAACTGGTGCTTTAGGCTAGTTGAGCACGTTAGTTCTTAATAAGACTTCTTCCAAGGGAATTTTTTTTAGGATAGACTATTCCAGAAACGAGGATGTTGCACGCTAGCAAGGGCCTCAGAGACTAGTGAAAGACGTTTTGGCCATAGATTTTCTACATGAAAGATATGCTCCGTAATAAGATTTCTTCCTCGCGTATTTGCTTTGATAGAGACTATCCCAAAACATGGGATGTTGTACGCTAGCAAGGGCTTCAGAGAGTGGTAAAAAATGGAACCAAGGACCTTTTACATGAAAATTTACTTCGATACGAAGACATTTTTCTCTGGTATTTCCTTCAATAGAGACTATCCTAAGAACCAGGGGTGTAGTAAGTTACCAAGGGCCCAAAAGGGAAATAACGATCTGTTTTAAAGACACCAGGGCCGAGGTCTTTTCACATGAAAGGTCTTCTGAAAAGGCGATATCGCCCAATTTTGAGAAAGACTGGATTCAAGAACAACACCTGTGGAGTGGAGGCAACAGGAGGGGGCTGGGGGCGTGTGTCCCATCATATATTTGCTAAAAAAGATTTGTCTGTCAACGAGAACAAATGACAAACTGAAATAAGAATGAAGAAAAGGAAACAAGAATCCCATACCAAACATTGGTTGTAAAAATAAGGAAAACTCTCTCGGAAGATCGAATGGAAAAAGGAAATGAAACCTCTGGTTACCTGCCATCAAGGTCCCCCAGTTTCAAATTAGATGATGCCTCCCTTGTCATATCAGGAAGACGTGTTCGACAAGCACGAGGTAGCTTGTATAAAAAGTAGGATTTCATATAAAACTATATTGTATCCTTCACTTTTTAGGCATGCTGACAACAACGACTCAGGTAAACTACACCGCATCGCCCACAGCTGCTGCCACCAATGCCACTCCTGTCAAGTGCACTGATGATCCCGGTGATGCAACCTGGATATTAACAAGTGCTTTTATTATTTTCACAATGCAGAGTGGTTTTGGATTGCTTGAAGCAGGTATGGTCCTTAAAGTTGTACTTCCTTGATGTCGATATGATGTTTGTGGCTTTCCTATTACCCAGGGATGCATCAAGCAACAGGATTGATAGCCTGAATTTAGCTTTTCTTGTAAACAGGGACCTCAAACCTCAGTCCTGACTGAGCCATTCCTATGCTGCGACTTCTTTTCTTACGTAAAGTTGCAAAGGTGTAGCAACCTTCATGTCACCTACATAGGGTCGGAGTTTGTTTTAACTTGATAATCGTAATTCAGTTTATGTAAATAAATATACCACCTTTGGACCCTGGCCGGTAACAGCAGGGACTTTTGAAAGCTAAGCCCTCAATCAAATTCAAGAGCAGCCAGTCTAAACTCTTATCTGTGCGAGCAAAATGAGTGGAGACACACTGCTTCAGCTCAACTGCGCCTTTGTATTACAAAAAATAAACTGAGCGAATGATGGAATTTGGCTACCAGCACAATTCGGGGGTTGCTACTTGTCTCTACACGTCAGTTTTACATCCATTTTTCATCCATTTTGCGTCCATTTTGCATCCATTTTTCACCCCTTTCAAGGTTTCAGATATCCTTGAAACATTTTAAACCCATTGACAATTGTCTGAATTGATGAGGAAAAGCTTGGAAACTATTGAAAGTCATTAATTAAATGTCATAAATATCCATTTTTTGAAAAAAATTAGTAACTGGCACATCATTTTTCCCGTAGTTTTGCTCTTCGATTTCGATTTCAGATTTGCTTGTAACTTTCCGTAATCTCTTTTTAAAATGTCTGAATTAATTGAGATAAGCTTTAAGATTTGAAAATCAGTCCACAAATGTGTACCATTATTGAAAATTTAAAAATAAGCGTAATTTTCAAGCACGTATATCAAGTCCGAGATCGGACACTTTCCACATCTTTAGTGGATTTAAGTAAAGAGAGAGGATGGAATTAAGAAGAGAGGATGAAACGGAAAACAAAAGAAACTAAGTAGAAGAGAAGGGGTTTGATGAAGAATACAAAAACGTACTAAATTACTGTATTCATGAAATCAAACCATGACACATATCCAACTATCCTACAGTGATTTCTTTTTCTATTTTTCTTCTTTCACAGGGATGGTATCCCAGAAAAATGAAGTTAACATCATGGTCAAGAATGCAGTGGACGTTATATTTGGTGGTCTAGGTTACTGGCTCTTCGGCTATGGTCTAAGCTTTGGTATGGACGAGGGTTCAAATGCATTTACCGGAGTTGGGTACTTTATGACCGATGCGAATGATGATAAGATGGGAGACGTTTATTCCAAATATATTTTCCAAATGTCGTTCGCTACAACAGCGACTACAATCGTCTCAGGAGCAATGGCTGAGCGCACGAACTTAAAAGCTTATATGATATATTCCTTTGCAAATACTCTATCCTATTGCTTTCCTGCTCATTGGATGTGGGCAGAAAATGGATTCTTGAAAAAAATGGGAGCCATTGACGTTGCTGGTAATAGACATGGAGCCTTTTATATTATATATTGTTTCTGTAGTATTGTATATTACCGAAAAGATTTGAACGTTGTCTTATCGCAAGTATCCCCGTAAAGGGATTGGATCTGAAATCCATTTAACATAAATGAAGCCAAGTAGCAGCTATATTTAGTAGTCCACTAGCGAATCAATAGACCAGGGACAGGTCACTTTTCTTCCTTAAGGAATATTCTAAACGTATGGCATCCCAGTGAGATAGGCCTTACCATGCCCGAACGGCCTAAACAAATGTAAATAGAGCTTTGGATACGCAGAAGATATATTTCTACTACAATATTTTGCTTTGGGAAATACAGTTCCTACAAAAGTCTTTGCATGTTTACTAAAAACATGAGTTGAAATTTTGTTTGTTGGCTTTCTGATTCTGTGTATCAGATCTAAGATATTGAATGTCTCAATTGATCAAGCAAAGCGAACAAAACAAAAGAGAGCTGGTTTCGATGCATTGACTTGACGGCAATGCAATGCAATGCAATGTTAAGCAATGCAGCTCCATGGTGACACGTTGACCGTTGGATGAAAACACAGGTTCAGATACAGGTATTGCTGGTGAACTTGTCCAAATCGGAATTGAAGCTACTGGAAATTATGCCTCCATATGCTAAATTGTAAGATTCAAACAAAGTTGTTCACAAAGCACGTATTTGGTAATGTTTATACTTGATTTTAACAGTGAAATGATGATTCATGAAATACTATGAGTTCATGAAATCTAAACTGCTTTGTATGGCCTTTTTGGCCTTTGGAAGTATAGGAGGTGGAATTTCGAGCTATCGAGCACAGAAGCAAGCCATAAAAGTGGGCTCAACCGTCCAGTAGGGCTGCCTCTCAAGGATTATGGGAACAATCTGTTATCAATGAGAACCGTTACTACAACCTATCCTTGGTAACGGCCTAGAAGCTATATCTAACCTGGATATCCATAAATGGGTTGTTAATACGATCTCTGCATACTGGCTTGCTTTCTTGTACATATTTATCCATATTTGGATGTAGATGATGCTTGAACATCGAAGTGTGGGGGAAACCCATGTTTGCACCATGGCAAGAGTTCACTCGCGGCGTGTCCTACCTAATTACAACTATGAATTACAATATCGCGCAAAAAACTAAGCATATAATTTCTAACAGGGTGCCATACACGAGAGTTTGTTGGAGTAGAAGATAATAGACCATAGTAAGGGGATTTCAAATCTTGCCGGCCCTAGATCACTTGGTGGCATGAAAAGGTGGCCACATGATGCAAAATTTCAACGGGTACTGAATGGCCTTGACATGAAAAGAGAAAGAAGAGTACGTTTATTTTTCTTTTCTGACTGAGGGTTATGTATTACTTTAGTGAAATAAATAACTTCAAACCATCTTGGTGCTCCTTCAACATTTCTGGCTCAGTTTCAATTTAGATACTTGCCGACACAGTAAAGCATTTCAGTTAAAAAAACAACAAATAAGGAAACGTCATTAACAAAGTTTCGTCTTTAGAGTTTTCAGGTCAAGCACCAATTGGCTGCTAGAACAGGCTAAACTGAACTCATAGGCCTACAGTAGAGATGATAAACCTTAACTCGAATTGCAATCTGGTTTATTACAATAGAAGAATTTCATTGCCATGCAACGTCACCTATGAAGCTTGAAAGGAGCAAATGCAAGAAGACACGGAGCTGAAGTACGGGAAAAACCCAGTTATATGCATAAGGAAGGGATAATGGAAGGTTGACGGGAGGGAGAGGGGGCGAAAAGAGGATCAATTAGCAAATAGGACAATGAACAGAGCAAACCACTGATCATCCAAAAAACATACCGTAAAAGACTATAAAAGACGTTAGTTTAGAAAATAACTTATTATAACATATTTAAGGATAATAATCCTAAGAGAGCATGAAGAATTTTACTTTTTTGGCTACATCTCTTCCATGTCAAAAAGCAATTATCTATAAATCTTTATGTATTTATTCTAAAAAAGATATATGACAGATATTTAGATTTGTAAGGTAGAAACTGTTTCCAATATATCAAATATTCTGTATCTGCTAACATAATACTAAACACCAGTTTTGTGATTTCATGTTACGTAAGATATAAAGAACATCGTTAATTGTAAATTCCTTGTACGTATATTTATCGAAGTTCTTTAACTTTCGTAGAAGAATAATCAGACGTCGCTTGCAACCCTGTCGTTAGAAAGGAAGCAATGTCTATTTCTACTTTTTGTGTGCTCCATCCGATATATGTCATCTAAAAATATCCAATTTTATTGTGGTGAGATGGTTGTGTGCTACAACTTTTGTGAAATCTTACCTAACCACATTGTATATTGGTAACGTTAAGTGAATTTGAAGAGACATTCGAAGACGTCCAGGTTCAACATAGCACTCCATAAGAGTCCTTAGTAGAGATGTCAAGGACTAATCGATTCCTTAAGACATAATCAACTACTTATTTTATGCTCGAATAGTCGATTACTCCGAATAGTCCATTACTCTCAATAGCTCGACGATATTTAATTTTCAATAGACGTCCCTGAAGTCGTTTCCTGAGCTCAGTAGTTACGACATATTGATCAGTCAACGTACTTTATCCCTGGAGCGTTTATACGCAAGGCATTGGTTAATAAAGTGCACTCACATATCAGATGGCAACTATAAATTGAATTAACTGATAAAAGACTATATTATCATACAAGTACTTTTTTATATCAATAGATATCCATGAACGACTTCATTGTCAAGGTTAACATCGAAATTAGAGCATTCAAGTTATTTTATTGCCTTCTTCATTAACGCTTAGTATTTCTAATGTAAGTACATAAATTCTTGATTTTATTCATTTGCAAGATAGCTTAATGAGTTACTACGCGTAATGGTGCATTGCAATAACACATGAAATTGTTATGATTTCGCACTTTCAAGAATTATAGCGCCTTAAGTACCAAGACAGTGTCATACTTGATACTATCGCAGATATCAAAAACGTCAGACGATGGATATCGCATTTCTTCTAATAAATTCCGCCGCTTTGGGGTGGGGCGTTTAATAAAGGGCGGCGATTATTACAAAATAAAAAATGGAAAAGGAATAAAAATTTACACCAAAATTCTTTATGACAAACTATTTCAGCTGGAAAAGCAGAATTTGTGGATCGAAATCATTTAAAACTCGTATAAACTATTTGTCATTTCGTTGTTGGTCTGTTTTCCAATAAATGCCACTCTTCAAGATGCGGCGTTTATTAGAGGGCGGCGTTTATTAGAAGGTGGTGTTTATCAGAGGGTGGTGTTTATTGGAGGGAATACCGTATTGACCATTAAAGTCAAGCTGTCCTTAATTAACACCAATATCACATAAGACATGATGATGTTCACTAAAGAGTCATACTTCACCCTTATTGCATAAAATTGAGACATATGGAAAAAATTTAAACTAACAATTTGTAGAATTGCTATTAGGTTTATAACAGTGCTTTTAAACCCGGAGAACCCAGCATACTTCCCCGTCCCTGGTTACACTGGTTACACTCTTTCAGATAATATTTGCACAGCATTAAATACCGTATTAGATAGTGATGGCAATGACACCGAAATGTAAGTTAATAAATACGCCCTCTCCGACTAAAGTTGCTTTCTAAGTGGTTCATTCGAAGCAATCTAACCTAACTTTTCTAACCGAAACTTTTCAAATATGATGGCGTCATTTCTGAGCTAATAACATTGGACATAATTTGTTTAATTCTAGGCAGGAAAGACCACATGTTCATTAATTAACACATCCCTGGAAAAAAGGACGCAGAGTAATGTTGTTTTGCTTTTATAGGAGCATGTCCAAAGCAAGATGAAGGCTATTATGCCACCTTAGTGAAGACAGAGAACCTATGTTTCGTCGTTGCACCTAAAGGTGCGTTTTCAAGTTTATCCGGCTTATGGTGACCAAGTTGCGTTTTCAGATTTATCCGGCTTATGGTGGGCAAAGTCGTAGATTGACTTGAGGTAAAATCAACCTATCATCAGCCCAGATAACGAGTAGGCCCAAGGAGTTTAAACCATTTAAGTGTGTTAAAGAAGGACTGAAATAAAGTACCACTAACTTTCCGTTCACAAATCAAACTTACAAGAATGGATTTAGCACAGGTTGCAGCTTTTATATACCAGAAACTACCGAGTACCATGTACATTAAGGCCTTAAAAACGTAACTACCACTGACGTATGCTTTGAGTAAAACATCAGGGACGTACATGGTGAATCGCGAGAGCTCAAATTGTTTCGTTTGGCAGATAAGTCACGAAGGCGAGGGGACGATGACCTGGTTTCAGCTTTCAATTTTCCGGTCTGTATGATCCACGCATGTTCCTTTTATCTTGCAGGTTGTGCAACCCTTTTTGGGAACTTTTGCGACTAATGCCGACCCATTACTGATTAAGTGGAGCCAGCTTTGTGGTTGCTGCACATTAGGATTTGTAACATGATGCCTATAGTGTGAGGCTGGAGATGTCGCGGTATGGAGCTTATTACTGAACATAAAATCATGTTTGGGAGATTATCAAGGCCCTTTTCGGAGTCAATTAAATAAGAAGGTGAGCTAAGGATTTTAGCTGAACTTAAGACTTATTTCATAATGTTCGCTGCAATTTGTTTATATATTTATTCGGAAGGACCACCGGTCGATTTATCCATTGCAGACTATTAAGCCTTATTAACCTAATTTCAATTTATACATATTTTTGTATAATGTATCAAAACGCAGAATATGTCTTCCGTTTTAACAATTTTCCTAGTGATGCCAAGTGCCCTCAGATCCATCGTCGATGTCGATATATTTTAAATTTCAAGATTTGAAATTCATTAATAAAGCATTATTAATTAAATATAATATTTCGAATCTCTTACACAGCTTTTGGATCAATAAATAAATATTTAAAGAAAAATAAAGATAAAGATATCGATTTGGCTTTTAGTTGTAAGTATCCACATAGATATTGATCGTAAATTAAGAAATTTCTAAACATTGGTTAGAACAGGCCCATTAGATGCAATACTTCTTTGGATTACACTTTCTTTGGTAATAAAACATCCTCAGATACATTGATGTATAAGTTTATATCAATTTTTTCTATTTTGAAAATAATCTTTTGGACCAAAGCTGGTCTGATAAGATCTAAAATTTGATCTCACCGAACTTATTTGATCCTTACAAATTCTTCAAACTTGTTCAAATAACCAAGTCAGCAAAGTCCTCTTATCATTTGCAATCCTTACTAATGTTTAATCAAAGCCCAAAATATTGTAGTTAATTTATAATTACATACATAGAAAAATTAAAACGATGAGAGGTCAACAGTGTTCTTCTCGTAAACCATTCTCATGGTTACCGAGACATGCTTAAATTTCAACGACGTCAGACGGGCGGAGAATGTTGCCCGTTTCAATAGAGCTCAGGGAGGACATAAAAAACATGTCACACATGTCAGTACCTGAAATATTATTGTTGGATTTTAATATAGGATAATCAGATTTGAAGTGTGTCACATCTTTGTTTTGAGTTTCACCAAATGCGTCTGCAAGAAGCTCTAACGTTTATCCTGTTGGAGTCTCTCTAAGCCTTGAATTAACTTCCTCAATAACGCCTCGTATGTTAATATTAAGGAATGCATTTTGTAATTATTTCATACAATATGGATCGTAAGATGAACTGCAAGATTACCATCTGTCCGTCAGAGACTTAGCGTTTTTATAGAAAAGATTTACTCACATTACCCTCGCAAATGTTAAAATTCTTACTAAATCTCTTTGCCTTCTGTCTTGGCGGCCCTTTGAATTTTCTGAATTGTTCAGACTCACAAGACAATAAAAGAAGTTCACATGGTTGGCCTAAATCGGTAGACATGAGTGGTAAAGGTTGTGTTATTATTTTGATGTGAGTATGACATTAAGCACTGATAGTTCATTTTTATTTTGTAATTGATATTTAATTGAAGTAGACGATCATCAACGTTACAACCAATTTAAGGAAAAGATGAGTCAATGTCAATTAACTCAAGGATACAAATAAAGGAATCTTTGTAAAATAGGGACAGACGTTTTAGCACATGAGTCGCGTTGGCGTGTGGGTGAAGCTTTCTCCTGAAAAGAGACGCCTTTTTCGACCGATAAGGAATAACGTGTGAAGTCGATACATACTTGAACTATCCTTAATTAGGAAACGGTACTTATATCTATGTTAGAAACAATATAGCATGGATTAGAGATTTAGTAGGACCTCGGTAGCAGAGCAGCAAAAACAGAACGATTGAAGGACGTCATCATAAATTCATAAATTTATCCACCTCTATCACCATCATCTTCAGACCCCTGGAAACCTTTCTTATGCACATGCACTCTATTATGTCCCTCGCAGTCAATTCACTATTGTTTGTAGCAGCTTTCTAAAGCTTGCAGCGTGTCTACCTGCACTTGCATCATCAAATAGACATTTACAGGAAAGTACCTCTACTTCGCCTCCATCTTCCCTCTCCCCTATCCGTAACGTGACAATATTCCGGTGCCCACTGTATCTCTTCTTCCTCTTTTTCTTTCGGCTCTTCCCTTTAAGGGGTCGCCACGGCGGATCCTTTGTCTCCACACCAGTCTATCGTTTGCTTCCTCCTCTGTCACGCCAACCACCCTCATGACCTCCCTCACAACATCCATGAACTTTCTCTTTGGCCTTCCTCTCTTTCCCCTACCCGGTATTACCATCTCCAGCATCCTCCTTCCAATACATCCCTCATCCCTCCTATACACATGGCCAAACCACCTCAGTCTCGCCTCTCTCACCTTATCACCCAACCACTGTATCTCTGATTTTATGAAAAGATAAGACATTTTGCTTGTATAACTGATGTTCCACTACATAGTTATATTCTTAATGCTTAATTTAACTATTCTTATTTAAATATCTGCGTTTTGTTATTCGTGGAAGAAAGCTCATTATTTGCTACACTTAGACATTAAAGTGACCAAAGTTCATATGCAATGCTAAGAGGTTTCAAGAGGTACTACAACCTTAAGATAAAAATTCTACTCGGCATGATTGTAACACATTTCCTCACAATGATTCATTGTCATTCGTTATTTTATAGTTAAAGAGCATACTTCAAACTTTGTCCTACACTATTCTCAGCTTACCTGAATCTTCAGTCCTATTCTCTAGATATCGATCACCAGAAAGAGGCTACGGATTAAGAGGCTGTTTGGAGTCAATGATTATGATGTCAATTGATTCCTTAACTCTAACTTCTTGACACAGTCTATTATCTACCTCATTTTAAACTATATCCCACACAATCCTAAGCTTACCTGAAATTTTAGTCCCATTCTCAGTCTCGATCACCAGAAAGAGGCTACGGATTAGAAGGCTGTTTGGAGTCAGTGATTAGTCGTAAATTGTTACGTCGGGAAAAAAAGTATTTTAGCAGCTTGTTTTATGGTGGAGGCGAGGCTGCTCTATTTTAATGTCAATTGATTTCTTAACTCTAACTCCTTGGCATAATCTATTATTTACTTCGTTTTAAACTATATCCCACACAATCTTCAGCTTACCTAAATTTTAGGTCGTTTTTTCTTGGCCTCAATCACCAGAAAGAGGCTACAGATAAGTTGGCTGTTTGAAGTCAATGATCAGTCGGAATTGTAATATCAAAAAAAATGAAGATTATGTTTTCCTGTTTTTCCGTGGAGTCGGGGCTGGTATATTCTAATGTCAATGGATTTCTTAACTGCAAGTTCTTAACCTAATTAGCAGCTGCTGCAACTACGTACTCAGGACTAATGCTCCATAGTTACTGGCATGAGTTTGAGCTAGTACCAACTCTTACTTATCAAATCAAAATTTCTATTTAGAGCTATGAAAACCATGTTTGAACATTTAAAAATGGTTTAAACACAAAGTTCACACACATAGAGAGAGCACCCTCAATTTGCTGTTTGCAAAGCTTATTGTGCGGACAGTTTAAGGACTTTATCATGGCAGTAGATCCATCTTTTAAACTGTCTAGTTAAAATGTTGCTTGCTTCATCCTCTTTCATCTTCCATTGATTTTGCTGCATCACATTCCAGTTTTTTGAAAAACGTGAAATAAAATTGACCTAAAATTGTCAAATCTGTATAATTCCACAGTTTTATTTCATCCACTAACTTTGTACATAGAGTTTAAAATGTTGACTTTTCACAGAAAGTTTTATTAATAGTGAACTATTACATACTGTATGTAGATAAATGTTAACAGAATTACGGTATAGCTAAGGGCATACATAGAAATAGGTGTACACTATAATTCAGTAGAAAGTCAGAAATGTTTGGTTCTGGATTGTCGTCTGTGCGCGTTTGAGTCATCTCGCTTCAGAATCCATATAAAGTCTGTCACCATGTCTGCGATCCATTTTCCTTTGTACCTCCGCTCTATCACAGCAATAGCCTGGTGGAAGTGTTTGCCATGTTCGTCTGACACATCTGCAGAATTGGAAGGGAAGTTGAGATGGGACATGAGGAAATGCATTTTCAGTGACATGTTGCAACCCATAGCATTGTATCTACTCAGCAAAACTTCAATCAGTTGGTGGTAGTTCTGTGCTCTGTGTTCCTCCAGGAGGCCATTGCAGACATCTTTAAAGGAACTCAACGCTGCCAGCTCCACTGGATTCATCAGCAAAGCAAATTCTGGATCCAACAATAACCGCCGAATTTGCGGCCCAACGAAAACTCCCTCTGGCTATGATTCTGAATCGACTTCTGGTAAAGTTGCAGATCGAATTGCAGATCTGAGATTAGGTGGATATTTAATTGAGGATTTTGTTCCTAGTGATGAATCCTTTAGCCTTTGTTAAACAGAAATAGCAGTCATTTCTGTGATACTGCTACTCCCACCACACCATCGGTACTCCGCGCCACTATTAAGACACAGTTGAGATCCAGTAGGGCTGATCATTTTCCAAACCTTTAGTTACAAGGCATAAAAATGCAAAAACTCGTATATTTTTCTATAATTTGGTGTGTGATCGCCTAAAATGGATTTCAAATTTGAAATCAGCATGGTCAAACTATCAAGAAACAGGCATTGGCTTTTCAGATTAATTTTGGGTGTTGTACAGTGTAATTGAGCACTTGTAAAACGCTTCTTAGCCCGCTTCAACTAATATTTTGTCCAATTATTACATATTTTGAAGCAAAAAAAAATTTGCATTAACTTATTCTTCAGACAGTTAGCTTTGCTCCAAAGTTCTCAAGCCTTTTATTTTTAATTCGATGGACTTTAACTACGCCTAAAATAATTTTGACGCCACCGTCACCGAACCGCTCTCGTCGCGTTTCAGCCTTGTTCACCATCCGCAATCGTATTAGAATGAACCTTTGTAGAGGAGGATCCTTTGGAGCAGCATCATGCCAACCAAAAGTGGTTGGAGAACTACAGCTCAGCCGTCTATCGTCGATGCCTTTAAGATTGACGCCTAGAATTTCGCATGGTCGAATTTTAATTGTAAATAGTTAGCATTTGTTCAAAGTAAATTTCATATGTAAAGTTTAAACTTTTGAGGTAAATATTATGTACTATAAGCAATTCGATAGCTCAGCTGCGACATTTGGTCTCATACTTGAGAAACCTACCCAGTGTCTTATACGTTATAAATATATTTTTTTCAAGGGCATATTTAGTGCCCAATGACATGTCGATTGCTTATTATATTAATTATAATAACAATGCAAAACAAAGCAAATTGTTGCCCTTCAATGACTGTGTTCCTTACTCCAATAAAGTAAACAGATATTTGCAACGTGCAGTTGTACAGATGTTAGTCACGGGAACACCAGGAATAGACATTCTCATGTTAACATTGTTTCTCGTGTAGCTTATTACAAAAGCTTACAACTTTCGGTAACACCATAAAAATATAAGCAACATTTAGGCTGATGATGTCTACTACTTTCGAGACGGAAAGTGGAATTGCAACTTGTAAGCAAAGACAAAGATACCGATCGCACGATATTTTCTGCGCGAAGGTAGCATAGCAAACAAGATCCATCAATTAAAATTTTTGATGAAGTGGATGCGCTTTTTACGCCGTGCATTCCCCTTAGGCAACTGCTAGGGCGGTACCTGCCCTTCCTAGCCACCACTGATGTGACAGAAAATCAAACCTGTACTCTGTTATATTGCCAAGGAAATATTATAACTTATGTTGCGTTAAGTAACGGATTCATTCTGCTAAACGTCTTTACGCCTTTTTCAGTAACACGAATGACAGAAAACGTGTCGCTCTCGTGATTGTTATTTTCTACGGCGTGTTTTGGTCTTCTCGTTTCCTATAAATTCATCGTTATAGCTTTCTCTGTTCAATCCGTACAATTGCTGTGATCAGCGTATGGCGAAAACGCTTAGCAGAATGAATCCGTTACTCAACGCGATATTCAAATTTAGTACCACTAACCAACTCTTCATATAATTTATGTATTTAAACGATTGTATTTGTGATTTGTAGTTAGAAGCAATGGATTCATAACAAAAGTAAGACATGTGTTCTTAGTGATTAGTCTACTCGCAGATACAACATACCCTCGGAAATGGAGGCCGATATTTGATACCAAACCCTCCTTATAAGCAGTGAAATTTAGGCCTGGTCAATTATCTACTGGACCATGGTAACTATTAAGTACAATTTAAGATATCAAAAGTGGCGTCCACTCTGCTAAACCTAGCTAGGCCTGAACTCGCGCTCGTTTACTCAAAATACCAAGGATCATTAAAAACTCCAACAGATAATAAGTGCTTCTTAGGTTCTGATAAAACAAATTTATGCGATAAATAGAGCTACTGACGACCCATGTGCAATGTCATGCTTTGCACAACAAGGTCAATTTAGCTTCGAAAAGAACACTAGAGAAGTAGAAAATGTGTCACCACCTGGGATCGAACCCGTGAAACAAGCCTTGGCGGCGTGCGCTCTACCAATTGAGCTAGGTGACCTCCGATGTTAACATACTTTTATCTCTCTAGTCGCCACATTACCTCCCAATCATTAACCAGTGGACATCGACATCTAGCTCAACGCAATTGGAGACCAGCCTCTCTGCGCCACGTGACTTGACCAAGGACGAACTACCCTACGGCCCGTCATCAGTCCAAAGCCCATTGAAGTTACAGAGTACCACCGAGGAGACAAATTTAGCAGCCAATCCATCCTCATGGGATGTTTACATTTACTTAATTACGTTTTGATCCATCTCAACGAGTCCTCTCTCGATGAAATAAAATAAAACTACCGGAGTTTAAAAAAATGCCTTTATTGGTTCGCCATGCTTTTGTAACAAGTAATTTGAGGAAGGGCTGTAGGCAAAACTCTCAAAGGATTTCCTAATTAATGCGTCCTTGATTTTGCTGATGGATGTTTCTGTATCAGTTCTGTTTCTGTATTAGAATATTTTCACCGAATTCTGTTATCATTATTTGCGACGAAACAAAAGTAATTTTATTTCTCTTAAATTCCACACAAACATTTCTAATACATGAGTTGGACGAAATTGAATTGTTATTTACACAGGACTGTGTGGAACCAAGAATATTGCCGATATTCTGTTCTAACATTAGCCCTTAATGCAGAGCGACAAATACGAGGGTTAGAGGGCAATCTCTCAATCAAAGACCCCTGATGAGCAGTGGGCCCGACGTTGAAACTACCTGAAATTATCAGAAAAACCACCAAACAGGCTAACTCATAAATAAAGGGCAGCTGGGGCGTCCAAGAGCAACGCTCCTCAATTTTGGCTACGGGGGCAGAGAAGAAAGCCATGAGGCAGACTCAACCGCCCAGTAGGACCGCCTCTCGCGGATTATGAAAAGCATCATTCATCAATAAGAACAGATACTACATCCATACGAGGGTTTGACGGCGCTCCCGGTTAATAGGACAGACCAGTTGCTTATCGAGAGACTGGTATGAAACACTGGACAGACCAGTTGATTGTTGGCACACTCTTTAATTAAATGTGCATGCAATTCGTAGAGTTCCAGTGCCAAGTGAGCAATCTATAGAAGCAATTACGCAGACCACTACTTTCATTCTTCACGCATTCTTGAATCGTGGTCAGTCAGTGTAACACTGTTAAAATGCTCTTCTAGGGTGCCTTTCATCGATCTCTTAATATAGGTATTTCAGTGTGGCTTGTAATTTTAGTGAAGGCAAAGCATCCAAGCTTGTCTGATACGAAAGACGGTCACTGGTTTTCTGACCACGCGTTCGTACATGTCAATAAACACAGGCACAGAAAATAAGAAGAAAAGCACGTCCCTTATAACATTAAAACCAGTTTGGTAATTTGCAAATACAAACAGAAGTTTGGTATTTAAACACGCCCCAGTTACATTTTTATTGAGCCAAATTGTGATAAGGATGTAATATTCTGCTAACTGATAGTACATAGCGTCCTCCCCCCCCCCAGGAAGTTGGGGGAAATAAATGTTTTGGTTCAGAGGGGACCACAAATATCGACTTAAAATGTTGGGGGGGGGAGGCAGATGGTAGCGGAATATTGCTGGGACCAAGTTGGGGTCTGTGTGCGTGGAAAACTACAATCTTCCATATATGGAGGTAACACAGTTAAATATAAAATAATAGGATGTTTTGCAAGGAAAATATCTTTCTTTTTTCAAGGTTTCGCAAGGCATAGCTCTGCACAGGTGTACAAGTTTTGATGTACATGAGGACTTGTATAGTGCTATGTCTGAGTTTGTTTTACGGTAGCTGACGAGAGAAAGTCATTTCATCTTAATGATACGCAGTTAATAATTTCAAGTTGCTTAAAGGGCAAAAACCCAAGTTATGGAGTTCCTAAGACATTCTTTTACTTTAAGTTTAGTTTATAAAAAATTGTGTAGTTGGACATACAGACCAAGACGTGTATGTAGGCCTATGTTTGTATAAGAAAACTGCAAGGCTTTCTTTTCTCCACTTTTAAGCTATTCACTGGCCGTAAATTCTGTTTCTTTAACTCTGTTGTGCGGCACATCCCTATTATTGTACAGTTAACTTCCACTTGCTTTCTTTCGACAATTTTGGTCTGTCTTTTATGGCAAATTTAACTAAAGCCAGTTCTCATAAAGCAAGGCACACTTAACTTAATGGACTGGGCTTATGGCACATGGAGGGGTTTCCTTGAAGTGAGATAAGGAAGAAGCCCATACGGGAGACCAGGTGCCGGATGGGGGAACTAACCCTAGAGGACGCCATGTAGTAGTGTAACGCTCCATATACGTAGCAATCAAAGAAAAGTCGTTTTGATAGTCTTGATACAGTGGAACCACCAAAAGTCCGTTGTCACAAATTAAAACACTCGCATCTGCTTTTGCAACGCATATTTTACAATCTTAGGAACCGTATGATAATGAAGCAGCAGCCAAAACGCATTATTAACCCTTAGATGCCCAAGCTTTTAATCAACCTTTAGTGCCCAAGGAGGGTCCTCAAGGACCCAGTGGTACTTTTGTCATATTCTGTTATTATATAATGTTTTAGAAGCTCCCGTTGTTTTGTATTACTTTGTTGGGGTTATAAATTTTTGATTGCACCTCAGCCGTGTCTAGTTCGAGTAACAAACAGACAATTAAAACAAAAATTTTGAGTATGCGTAAAGTAGTCACTTGAAAACGTCAACACACTGATGATATGAAATAAGAAGCCTGGGTATTAGGCATGAAATAATACATGGAGATAAAGTGTCAATAGGGCCTCGATTACGAACTTAAACATTTTGGTTTACTACATACAAATCTCTCCTCCTTTACTGAATGTGCAGCGCAGACACTCCTGTTACTTCTCTGGTATGATCGCGAGGACTTTCCATCGACATGACTCGGCGAGCATCTGTAACTGCGCTTTCTCCTGGATTTCTTAGGTTTTACTTCACTATCATCTCCAGATGGAAGAGAGATCTTGAACGCTAAGTTGAATTCCATTTACATTTTGTGCTCTGGAGCGTAGGTATGGATGCACCAAGGCGTAAATGATACCTCCTTTCTCCAGTTTTGGCAATACATAAATGCAAATATAAGTGTTGATGGCACAAAGGTCAAGTACATTCATAAAGTAAGCAAAAGGCCAACGCTTTGATTTGCGCTGAACTAAATATCCCTACGTGGCATCGTTGATTCATTATTCTAGAATAAATATCATGACTACATACATGCCCAAGCTGGGTCCATAAGATTCCATTACTGACGTGAGCAAAATGTCAAATATTTCCTAATCAAGATTGATCCGTGTTTTGATAACATGAAAATAATAGTAGCTAGTTAATTGTTAAGGAATACCAGGAAAGTGGGAAAGATCCATCGATAACTTGATAAAAATGAATTATAATTTATCTGTTTTGGGTCCTCGAGGACCCAGCTTGGACACTTAAGGGTAAAGACCGCGAGAACCCCTTGGCTGCTCAACCCATTTCAGCAACTAAAGACAATGAAAAAAACAGGGACTGGCAACTGTGGACATAACACCCCCTCACTTCCTTCAAATCATTTAACAAATTGTATGCAAACATCAAAGCGAAGCTGACCGCCGAATTTGTAGATTACTTTAGTCTACTTGTGTAATTGCCAATAAAAGTAAATAATACTCTCCTCGATGTCGAATCGCGTTCACAAGCAACAGATTTTAGTTCCCACTCGGAAATTGGCGATTTACAAGCATAAGAGGATGTGACCTAAACAATTGCATTCGGAGGAAATGTTTCTACTCTTTTTATTCTCGTCGCTCTTGCGCCGCATGGTGGCTGCCGTAAATCAATACCTGGAATTCTAACTAGACGATGCTCACTCTTAAAAGCAGAAGTATTTTGTTGTACGTTCTGGCCTAGAGTAATAATCACTCCAAAGGCACTCAATACAAAACATTTCCTCAAACGGAAATACATCCACGGTAGTTTTCCACACCATAGCACACTGATAGATCTAACAACGAGCGATGCTCACTACTCTAATGCACGCATCACACTAGCGCACATCACTGGAGAGTGCACATGCAGTCCTAACCTCGGTTTGAAAAGGAGACAGGGCGCGTCCCCTTCTTAAAGATTCTTCTGCCACGGAGCTCTTGAAGCTGTCTAACGCAGTCACAATTCGTTTGGGCAACAATGGCCTGTCTTTCTTAGATAAATCTATATCTACTATTCTGCAAGGCCAGTGGATTCCGATAGCGCTGCGGATTATGGAAAGCATCTGTCATCAATGAGAACAGATACTACATCCATTCCTTGCCAAAAGGCCGAGAAGCGATCACAATGTTCAGTACACAATGTTCCGCTATTTCGTGCAATATTCTTGTTTTGTACCACAAACAAAGAAAATGAAATTAACAAAATGACTCGACATAGAAATGCCCCAAACCAAAACGGCCATTTACCTCCCAATCTCTCTATTAAGCTTGCTGGCAAACTCTCAATCCAAGACCACTGATAGAAGTGCGCCCCTAATTTAAAACTACCCTAAATAAACAGTAAAACCACCAAACAGACTAGCTAATAGACAATGGGCAGCTGTGGCATCCGAAGGTAACGCTCCTCAGTTAACGCTACGGACAGAGAAGCAAGCCATGGAGATTAATCGATCTTACAGATACTTTACCCTTCCCCAGCCAAAACGCCAAGAAGCCTTTAATCTGTGAGGACGTGTTGTGCACCAAACTGAAAATCGATAAATAAAATATAGTTGAGGATTCACCCTTCCATCATTACGTCAGATCACAACACAAAAATCTTTTAAAGTCCTATATGGTGATTTATGAGACTATCAGAGTATTTATTAAACTTGGATCTCAATACCAGTTGCTTTGACAGTGAATCGTGTCGTGACATATTCAAAGTGCTGCATACTTTAATTCGAATAGGTAAGGACCCAAAGGTGAGGGGTTGGAAAAATACCAAACACGTAATAAACGGGGGGTTGGAATAGACGATGACGATGACGAAAATGAAGTCAGGAATCGATGTTTAGAATCAACTGCAACTTCTAAATGAGCAACTGCAGTCTCCTAAATGCCTTCCAAGATTTTGGAAATGTTCTCCTCATAAGAATGTGCTAGGTTGAAAATTTTTGAAAAGTAAAATTAGCGGGGGGGGGGAGGGGGGGACGGACGTCTACTAGGCACCCAATAGTAGATACACGCCAATTTTGTTCAACATAACTTCAACTTGTGTGATTTAGTTTCTGTAAACGATCAAGGTTTAATTCAAAATATTTGTCTTTTAATATCAAGTCCAATGCGCTTGTAGGCTGATAAAAGGCCTATGACATGCCGGTCGGAAACTACGGGTCATAAACAAGAGGTTTAAACACGTTTCTTCATTCTTACGTGAAGAAAAGTTTCTAGCATAGGTGAAGAGTAGGTCATATTCCCGTCTTTCCTTTAAATCACATACAGTTTTCATATGGAATAAGGGCAGATACAACAATTTATAGTGACCCATGTTTTCCGTACTGAAGCCTCTCCGACAGGCAGATTTTGCTAATGTTTGTCTGGCTTTTTAAATTGACTTTTGTTTCCAAAAGGGGGTGGAGCTCTGGGAACCGTCAATTTCCGAGACAAACATGGCGACTAGAAAAGATTCAAGTTATGTAAACGAGTACACGAGTAAGGTTTTAAGAGCCAAGAAGGAAGAGGACAGGGTTAAAGGAAGAAGTCAAGTACCCTGCGAAACGTCCTTTGGAAGGAATTTTAAAAATATAAAGATTAAGCCACGTCGTGTGCTGGACTGACTAAGTATATACACTAAATGTTTAGTACGACGATGTTACAATGCTTCCTTTGACTTATTTTAGTGCCTCTAGCTTGTTATTACTTTGTTTTGTTTTGTTGCAACAGCAAAAAAAAAAAAGGGGGGGGGGGTAGCTGCTCCATATGTGGCGAGGGGCACTAGTGAAATCAGATATTATTGTCATTAAAAGTGAATCGTGTGGGGGCTGGCGATGCAAAACTTTATCAATAAAAGTTGTTCCAAATAATTGTCAATATTATTGAGCGACTGTGTGCCGCATTAGAAGCAGCAAAAGGTGACGACATCAGTCTTTGTTAGCAATTTCATGTGTACAATATTTACAACTGGTTATTAAAATTATCAGAAGTTCTCCGTAACATAGAAGAATACAAACATCCTTTTGCAAAGAGTATAACAACACTGACATGAAAAATCCGTCAACTTAGTTTCTACCGGGACCATATTAACTACCACGAATCAAAAGATACTACGGATCGCATTTTCATTCATAGATACTTCCCCAGTGCAGTCCAGTTTCCTTTCAGTTGCTTTCCAAGACGATTCGATCTTTCTCTGATGTAGTTTTCAAGCTCTTCAACTCGCTGATCCCTGTGAAGTTATGAAGGAGCATTGAGCGAAAATCATGTACTGTTTGGTCTCTAATAAACGGAAGAGGGTACGTCTAAAATTGTTTAGAAATCCTCCCGGGAGGTAGAATACTCTCAAAAGTTGCGGATTGAAGGCTACTGATAAATGAGCAGTGTGCCGTAGGCACGGTTTCCAACCATCCCGTTTTGAAACGTCACACCACCAAAATTAAGTCCGATGATCCTGAAAGTAACATACAAACCAATCGGCATTTTCTTTAAAACTCAATTATTTGCTGCGAATAACTAACAAGGTTTGCTTAGCAACTTTACTGCTCTTATAGAAGCATATGGCAAGGCATAAAAACGTCCCTGCCGACAAAACTTTTACCAATCGAACTCCAGTAAGTCTTATTTTTTATGCAACCAGTATTACCGATTCTACTAAGATTCCCTCATTTGTTCAAATGTTTAAATGGTAAAATTTCAATAAAAGTGTAAGAAACTTGCGTAAACGTATTAACAAGTGGTGGCACCATCTATAAAAAGTGTGTGTAGGTGTGTGTTGGGGGAGGGGGTAACTTTAAATAGTTCATTAAAACCCTGGTCCACTGACACCGCACGAGATCACTATTATAAGTTATTATGAATGAGTGAACGAAAGTACGCGAGTTGAAAAGGATCGAGAAGATGTTAAAATAGAAATACCAGTGCTACTACATATTTCTTCATCTTCACTTTCTTAATTTCATTATCAGATTTGGTCAAATTCAAAATATGATTGTCTACCAGTGTTAAGTAATCATGTGGTTCTTTTAACCAATCAGAGTTTAATATTGCCACGTGCTTGGCCAGTTGTGAGTTGTAGTTTCAGTTAAGAGAATCGAATTGTTTTTTATTTCAATTCGAATTTGTTTACAAGAAAATAGAGAAAATAAAAGTATTGGAAGCCTAGCGAATTTTATTGAGATTTGGCAACTCATGACAAAAATTTGACCTTTGAGATCAGCGGGGACTGGGGAGGCGAAACCCACTAATACATGGAAATAATTGTTACTCGAAACTGGAAATGTACTTTCCGAGACAAGGGGAATAAGCCACTAGGTGGTCGGAGTCTACAAAAAGGGCAGCGTTTCGTGAACTTCGGAAGAAGAACAATCACAATCTACCCAAGCCTCGTTCACTGGGTGCGAGTATTTATCAAAAGACTGAAAAGGAATTTGATGCAGTTACATTAAAGCACACTCTGATAATTAAAATTGTCTGTAATTTCATCTCCTGTGTCTCTTCCGTTCCACTCTTCAAAATCGAATATTTCATGAGCGGAAGGAGTGAGAAAACTCATTTTATGGTTAACTTGTCACTCTGTTTAAGGCAATAAGAAATAAAACGATTTCCATTTAATTAGTAAACAAACTTGCTATTCGACATAATGTCAAAATTTTTGCTAATGAAAATAAACATGAGTAAATAATCATTAAACCAACAAATTATCTTACAAAAACTAGGCTTACTTGTTTGCCAAAACGTCGCACATTTAATTTTTAGAAAACTAATTAACTAACTCTCTAGTGAAAGGATGAAGTTTCATTTGCCAATGGGATCAAATTTGCTGTGATGTCAGAATGTTGATTAACTTTAGTAATTGATCCTTTAAACAAGAGCTCTTAAATACAGCTATTTTTAATTCATGTCAAAGCTTTATTGTGATTGAAGACCGTTCGATCAGGCATTTTCACCGTAAATGTTTGCATTGAAGTAAACTCGTGACCGGTGGTAGTAAAACGAAGATATAGACAAACAAAAAGGCACTAGATTCTTGAAATGGGCCTTTTTCCGATCATTCAAAAAAGAGCACAATCGATGCTGGAGCTCCTACATTAAGAGTCATGGATACTTGAAGAGGAATCATCAATTGGATTGGCACGCAGTGATAGACAAGTTGTATGCACCTCTTTCAAACAAAACGTACTGGTGGTGTTGATTACATCATTAAAACATGGGTTTGGACTTGGAGTTCTTTCTATCTATTGTGATGACTTCCACAGCAAGTTTATTGAATTTGATTGAGTTGTGTATTCTCTACAAGCAAAGGCACTTTCTGAAACCCGTTTTCTTGATTATCGCAAGTCTGGCTACCGCTGACCTTATTTCAGCCGCTGGTACGTTAATATTTACCATTACGAAGAAAGCGCTCGCAATAGGCAGCCTCGACGACGAAGAGAAAGTAAGGTACTGGACAATGATTTTTCTATACTTAATTCCAGACTTCTCTATCTTGGCTTCCAACATCCACTTATTTACTATCAGCATGGATAGGTTACTTGCGGTTCGCTGTCCCATTTGGTACCATGTGTCAGCTAACAGACGGAAAGCATACGTGCTTATAGCAATCAGTTGGCTATCTGCGATTGGCTTTATGACGCTTCTTTACTTTTATGGCATAAGCACTGACTGGAAGCATTACTATATCTTTCTCACTTGGTTCCATATTATCGGCATAGTCATTGCGATATTGATGTGCATCTGTTTCTTGCTGACATTTGTGAAACTTTCATCGCAAATCAAGCGTTGGGAGAACAATTCAGTGTACAGTGATAAGAAGCAGTACAAGGCCTTAACTCTCCACGGGTTGATAGGACTTACTGTATACACTGCCACCATGCTCCCTCCTGCTGTCGTGGTGTTTAGCCGGAACAAGAAAAAGATGTACTTTAAGCTGCTGACATATACAAGACAAAACTTCAACCCAGTATTCTACTTCCTGTTTCTGCATATACGTAAACTGAGAAAGCAAAGAAAGAGTACCATTGTTGCAACCACTAAGTAAACTGCTAATCTGGGGCAAAAGCTTTCCAAGCGACACGAAAACTGACACGCAGCCAATTACGCGATTAAAATATTGGCATCTTAAGTGTTTGATTAGGAATCTCACTAATGGGAACGACACATCTATTGCCTTTCTTATTTGTACATTAAAAAACGTTGCTGTAAATGAGCAGAGACCATTATTTATTTGCTATAATCCTTAACAGGTTACGGACCCCTAAACCTTGTATACAGAAATCTCTTATTGCGATAAGTTGTTAATCCCTCGCCTCTAAACGTGGCCCTCGTTTAGAATAGGAACTCTTACATCAAGTGCGTTCTGGTATCTTAAAAATTAAGTGAGAAATCGAATCATTAGGACTGGCACTTATATGCTTTTGTTGTTTCTACCTTAGAAATGATGGCTTAAATAACTTCATTGCTTATTTGTTTCGATCCTTAATAGGTTACGGACCCATAACCCTTGTATGCAGAAATCTCTTATTGCTATAAGTTGTTTATTCCTCGCCTCTTAACGTGGCCCTCGTTTGGAATTGGAACTCGTTACGTCAAGTACGTTTCGGCATCTTTAAAATTAAGTGAGGAATCGAATCATTAGGACTGACACTTA
The DNA here is from genome assembly GCA_010016025.2 of Alatinidae sp. Z8VKAUB7J3. Taxonomy (NCBI): domain Eukaryota; kingdom Metazoa; phylum Cnidaria; class Cubozoa; order Carybdeida; family Alatinidae; species Alatinidae sp. Z8VKAUB7J3. The sequence continues at coordinate 92,640,046 of JAAAKM020006971.1, forward strand.
TATGCTTTTGTTGTTTCTACCTTAGAAATGATGGCCTAAATAACTTGATTACTTATTTGTTCCGATCCTTAATAGGTTACGGACCCTTGAATATCGTTTCCAGACCCCAGGTTACCGAAGACGCTGCATCATGTATTTAGCTAAGCTAGGATATTTTCCGAATACTTCTTGTGGATTATGGCTGCGTACGTAGTACTCCCATCGTGGATTGTTTACTTCCGTACGTTGGTACAACATTGTAAATAGTGGATTGCGCAACAAGTTAAGTATATGTAAATCCCCGTATAGTCTGCAACAAGTCTCGTACTAAACTATAATATGTAGAAAGCTATTAACTGTTAAGTATTGTAGATGGAGTTGACTCGCGATTGCTGCTACGAGATATTTGTAGCTTTGGAAAGGACCTCCTGTCCTAATTTGCTTACCTATTCTTTGATTTGGTTCCGACTGCACAATTAGAACAAGTGTACCGCAACGTTTTCCCTTACGCGAATCCCCTGATGTATAAGAAATCTAATTTGCAGACCACTTTGCGAGTGGGATCGTCATATAAAATGCGACTGTGGGAGTGAAATGTATATTTAAGGATTCGATTAGGGATCGCATGAGTGCCAACGACGTCTATATTGTTTTTGTTGTTTCTATATTAAAACTGTTGTTGAAAATGAGCAAATTGATCCCCTGATGTATAAGAAATCTAATTTGCAGACCACTTTGCGAGTGGGATCGTCATATAAAATGCGACTGTGGGAG
>JAAAKM020006971.1:92640898-92717546 GCA_010016025.2 Alatinidae sp. Z8VKAUB7J3
TGAAATGTATATTTAAGGATTCGATTAGGGATCGCATGAGTGCCAACGACGTCTATAATGTTTTTGTTGTTTCTATATTAGAACTGTTGTTGTAAATGAGCAAATTGTTTGCTCAGATCCTTAACAGGTTACGGACCCCTGAATATAATATTCGGACCCCAGGTTGTAGAACATTGCTTTAGAGCAGTAATTCTCAGTAGTATAGTAGTTGTCATAAAACAAAATAACAGAATTAACCATCATCCAATACTGAAAATAGAAAAAATGATGACATACGAGGACAATAATATATTTATGGCATTGTTTACTTCGATTCAATAACATTTTATGACAGTTTGCAAATATGAAGAAGATACTTACCTTGTTACAAGAGCCGAGTTCGCACTGAATTGGTTAAAATGCGGTAGCCTTGATATATCTGTTGCAATTTCACTAGTAATCAGAGAGAAACCAGAATGACACATTCTTCATCTTAGTCATCACCTGAAGCGACATCATTATTATCATCACCATCATCATCCTTATCACAGTCACTCCCATCATCATCATCATTATCATCATCATCATCATCATCATCATCACAACCAACACTACCATCGTCACCACCACCACCACCACTACCACCATCACCGCACCATTATATAAGGGGCGACAAGGCTCAATAGTAAACGAAACTCTAAAAAACGGAATTTTGATGCTAAAAGTTACATCAAAAGAATTGCATAGGTAATGTAAAGCAAAGATAAAGTAGTTTCTTTTCTTCGCTCTAGACCAATGCCATTTAGTTACCATGTTAATTTTAATGTTAATTTTAAGTTTAAATTTTGCTGTAAGTTTGCAACATGCTGTGATATTAATAATATCAACCAAGTTATCAATTTTCAGAATAACTGAAACGAGGAGTAAATAATTCCAACCCAAACGGATGAAGGCATACCAACTGTTACATATTTCTGCAAAAATCCTCTGCAGTTCAATTACGATCTTTCAAGCATTCACTAGACTTAACATAATAATTTTTCTTGATTTGTGATTACACAGATCTTAAAACTTTATTGTGATCAAACAAGTGACGAAAAGCAATAATTGTTTGATGGATCTGCTAGAAAGACAGTTTTCTAGTAATGCGTGCTTCAAATTATCAATCGGTTCTCTTCCTTAGATAAAAATCTAGTGATGTATTTCCTTAGACAAGCTAACTTAAATTAACTTTATAAAATGCGAACATCACCGTCGAAGGCTTCTCGGCAAGGAATGGACGAAGCAACTGTTCTCATTGACGATTGTTTCCTTCCATGATCCGCGAGGGGCGGTCACACTAGGTAGCTGAGCGTGAATCATGGCTTGCATCTCTGCCCGGTAGCCTTAACTGAGGTGCATTGCATTGGATGCCGCAATATCCTTTATTTGTTAATTAGCCTGTTTGGTCGTTTTACTTCTATTTAGAGTAGCTTTAAAATTGGGCACACTGTTTATTAGGGGTCTCTGATTGCGACATTGCCAACTTCAAATCCCCCCATTTTAACACTCCACAAGATGGACTGCATGGATTTTCCTGAGCCATACCCTCTCAATCACCAACATCCACATCGTAATTATGGTTATTGAACATTTTAAAATCAACCAAACTAACAAATCCGCCCGTCTTAAGTCAGGATGGCAAGTCCAAAATGTTGGAGGATCCTTGGTTGGGGGTGTAGTCTAGGTACCCCCGGATCCGCCACTGTCGTAATTCCGATCGACAAAAGTTATTCAATAATACATATATACCAATAATATCTTACAAACATGGTTAAAGCGTTTTCTCGTCCGTCTTTCACGTAAACCGGAAGTGGGTTGATGTGCATTTTCTGATGTGCATTGGTCGTCCATAATCATTTGTTACTATTTTTGCCACGGTTTAATATGTCCTTTCCCTTCACTAAGCCCCCCCTCCCCCAAAGCAACCCTGTTAAAATAAATATTAGAGCGAAACGAGTCATAAAGCCATATCAATAAATCAAACAAACTGTTTCAATGAAATAACCTTTTATTGTGCTTTGTTGGCACTTAATTCACATAAAACTGTTTTAATTTCAGTTTCGACTGCACATCTAAATGCCTGTTGAAAATTATATTTATATCCACATAAAATGATTTAAGTATTCTCACGCATCTCACATACGTCAGATTAAATATGAATGTTACATAGAAAAATTATAAATGCTCACTAGAACTACATCTCGGGTGTATGAAAACCACTACATACCATATTCAATTCAAAATCTCTATGTATAACGTTAAAAAACGTTGGTGTTTGGAACTTGTTAAGGATTGATCAAAACTAAGAAAATTGCTATCCAGCACACTAAACCTCATTTTAATAGCTTTCCGCTAATAGCAAATTTCACAACAATGGGAAAAGCTGTTTTTGACGTATCTCGCTGCGATAGTATTTCTTAAGAAACTAGCGCTCATTTAGAGCTAATTTGAAAGAAATATCTGCCCCATTTTAGAGCTAATTTAAAAGAAATAAACGCCTTTCTTGAAATAATGCTCCCTCTGAGTTGTTAATGCTTCACCTGCTAAGAAAAGCTATATTTTAAGAGAGGAACTGATTTTGGATTGGTATCAAATGGAAGATTTCTAACAGTTTCTATTTCAAATACATAACACTTTACAAGAATTCTTAAATAAAATATCTAAAGCCCTGGCCAAACGACTGGATTTTTGACTATACAAGCAGTAGAACAAGAGAAATCAATTCGGCTTTTTGAACAGAAGCAAAACCCATTCTACAACACTACACAAGACTCTACAACACTATGCAAGGTGGCCAAACGACTTGGTTTTTCATTCGACATTTGTATAGTGAAAAGTCGAATGGAAAATCCAGTCGTTTGGCCAGTGATTTACATGCGCTTCCATCAAATTAGCTCTCCTTTTGAGAGACGGTAATTCAATCAACATCTCGGCTTCAATTTAGGCAAATACGGTATTCGAATACTTATTTAATTCTCCTCCTCAATAGGCACGGTAATGCAGGTAATTCCAGGCTCGGAAATAAAACTGTAGCTACTTACAGTAAGTGTAGGACAAACTGTAAACTACCTGAACAATGTTTTTATTGGGCGCCGAAAACGTTCACCCTGTTAAAAAACCATCTCTAGCCTTCTGAGCCGCTTAACATCCGTTTCAAGAGCGACTTTCCATACTCGATCGCCTCGGCCATTTGAATTTTTCAAAAGAAATAACTCGAGTTCGAAAGTTCTTACGACATGTGGAATGTGTTTATACTTATGATTGCAAAGGCGGAACGTGAAATATCAGTTTGAAAATATACTTGATAAATAGTAAAAATGTGACCGATAGGGCTCGAATCCGTGACACAGACATTCGGTTGTGGCATATCTCTTTAATATCTTTTCCACCTGATAGGTATTTTAAACCCTCTCTTCTTGATGATCATTTTAACATTTGATTGAGTATAGAGATTGACGGGCTCGATGGCAGTCCTTCCTTGATTAAGCCACATGGAGCCGAGAGACTTTTATGAGATTGCGTAGAGCTAGATGTCGACATCAACTGGTGGATGATGTGGCCACTACACATGTCAACATCGGGAGTCACCCAGCTCAGTTGTTAGAGCAAACGCCGCACATGCTTGGATCACGGGTTCGAGTCCTGTTGAGACATGTTTTCTATTTAACCGCATCTTTTTCAAACTGACGTTTATATTTATTATCGAACACAAAAATGAAAAACTGCTATTTGTACATCTTTCTGGTTCAACTTAGTGTTACAGAAATTTCAAAGCTCAAATTTATCGCTCTAGCAGTTCTAAGGTGATCTTGTGTTATAGCAATGTTTCTCAACGGGGCCCGGAGATCACTTAGGAGGTATTTGAAATTTAAAAGAGGGTAAACTTGAAACAAAGTAGAAGTAGGGGGTCCATGTTACAGCTAAGGGGTTTAACAGTTAATAGCATATAATCTTACGTCAAAACGCAAAACCCAAACAAGAGGATAAAGAATTATATAAACAAATATTGTCTCAGTTTTATCCCACGTTATTCAAATGTTCGTTTTACCCTGGAAAGCACGTTCGGACTCTTCATTGACTATCTATTAATTGTATACCTGTTAAATATCGATGCAGTGAAACAATACCGAACTTCCAAAGACTAGGGGATTACTTAGAAATTTTGATACATCAAGGGTAATTTACTTTCAGAAGTTGAGAAACCCTGTGTTATAGCAAACTAAATAAGTAGTTGCGAAGCTGCCTTCTTACGCGTTGACTTCGTATCTTATAGCCTTTCCCTTAACTTATATGTGATCAAGTACTGTGAGTTTTGTTTCTTTACTTTACTTATAATAATTGAACTTTCCAATTTTTTGAATTCTCGTGGTAGTGGTAAGTTGGATCTAGACAGTGGTTTGCATAGGAACTTTGGGAGAGGAAACTGTTATATCATGTGAGATTCAGAAATTACGTCATGTAGGGGAGGAGGGAGGAAGATAGTAATGACCAATTGAGAAATAAACTGGGAATAACATTACCACTAAAAATTACCTACAAATGAGATATATACCGATCCGAGATCTTTTCGCTTTTTTGTACTATCAATAATTGATGGTGTCTCGGAAATAGGCTTGCCAAAGTCATGTCCGTTGCAATTGCTGTAAATCCCCAAATTTTGTGTCGTGCATTTAAGAAGACAGGCATTGTCCACCCATGCCTAAAAGTGGTTGTAGCTTGATTTTCTTTCACCAGCAAATGTCTTATTGGTACGGTGAACACATCTGCAACCTATAGAAAAAACAGCAAAGAGTTATCAGTACGTGACATATTTTTGACAACAAATACAAAATAATATCATTTCTTTATATGTATGACTGGATCGGATTTTTACATCATACAAATGGAAATATGAAATGATTAATATTAAGTTATTTTAAGACTCGGAATGCTACAGTCCAGTATATGTAAGTCTCAAAGTATGTTTTCATAATCTTTAAAATGCGTTGGAGAATGAAGTGTCAAAGTACGTCTGGAAGAAAACCGTACAATTGAGTACAACTGAGGAACGAAAAAAAAAATGTAATTCATGCATCTTTGAAAAATGTGCGATCATACCACACGTTTGATGTGTTGAGCTGTGTTCTTCAAATTTTGAACGTTGCAGAATTTCGTTTCCGTGTACAGCAAATGCATTGTCCGTACCTTCTCTGGCTAATGCTAATCTACCCCCTTCTCCCCCTCCCCAGTCCTCGCTACTTTCGGTTTTCTAGAGGTAAAATATTGTATTGGTTAACTCTTCTTGGAAAACAACCTAACACTTCCTTTGTGATCTACTTTGTTTGCAATCTTTCTATTGCAGTTTCTGTTACCAAAGCTTCTTTATTGTGTTATTGTTTCAATGTTTCATATTCCTATGCCTAAACATCTAGTTTAAAGATATTCGGCGCGATAAGGAAAACTAAAACAAACAACATCCTCCCAAAGGATTAAATAACGGTATTCCTTCTATATGTATCGGTATAAAATACGTTTACAGAGATCACTTTCTTTCAGCCATTGCAGGAAGGGTGTCGTCAACGCCTTTGACTGTGCCGGCTATGTTACCTTGCCGTTCCGTACGTGCTCAGCTGTTTGTCTAACACTGTAAAAGTGTTTGTTAGTGATGAAGAGACCAGTCTTATATTTGCATGATTATAACTACCATGATGGGTCATGAGTCCGTTCACTTTACCCTAAGGGATCTGGGTAGCTGGGTGTCTGCAGGTTTGTAATCTGGACAACTGTATGTCTGCAGGATTGATGCTTTGAGTTGGAATGAACTCTTAACCTGGTTTTGACATAAGTCCCACAGTTTTGCGCAGGAATCTGGTTTCGAAATAAGTCCCATAATTTTAAAATAGGTAGCTTTCATCCAATTGGCTAGCGTAGTATATTCCACTTCTTCAGAAATTATCTATTCTGACTGAGGGCGTTTATCTGGTTCTAACTAGGGCCCGTATGGCAATTCTATCGTGGTTTATGCGGTGAAACTGATGAGGTGGCTTTGGAGCTCGGTGGTGTAGTTGGAGCATATAGGGGCCTTTACGTTCTAAAGTCGCGTCGTTATATTCCAGAGAATAGTGATCATTTGGTGCTGGTCTTATGATGCTACTCATCAACATCAACATCAACATTCATCCAATACAATATAAAGCGTTTTGTCGTGGATACTGTGGCGCCAAACTGGGGCACAGTATTCATCACGGAGAAGCAAAGAGTGAATGCAAATGTCTGGTGTCTGTTGGAAACGTTGTACCCAAGGTGGTGCCTGTCAGCATGCGTAGTAAGTTGGAATGTGTTACTACTTCGGCAGCAGTTGATGTAAGATGCTTTTATGGGCATTTTTCTGCCGAATGCGACTTCAGAGGTATTTCTGGGCATATTTGATTGGGATTTGTTCCTTGTTGAATGTAGTATTGAACTGATATTTGGTTTGTCGATTAAAGTGGTGGAATAAACTTGATACCGTACTCAATACGTTTAGGCAGCTAAACGTATCATATCGTAAAGTCTCGTAAGATTGACGAAACATTAGAGAGAGTTTTTAAAATAGCTTTTAGGTCCTTGTCTTCGTAAAGGGCTGCTGTGTGATACACATAGGTGTATTTCATACTGTAACATATTGTGTATAGGTTAAGAGAAGCAGTGCTATGACAGAACCTTGAGGAACGCAACAATCTATGTGTCTGGGTCTTGATTTTCTCTTGTGAGATATCAAAGCTTTCTTTGGCAAGCAATTCGATTATACGTCAAACACTGTCCTTGCTGAGGATTGTTTGAAGCAATTCCCTCGTTAATTCCTGTGTTCCGGACAGCATCAGAACCAGAAGATACATCCAAGAGAACTATTCCTGCTCTCTTCTCGTTCCCTTAAAGCTGCTTCTACGTTTTGAGTAAGGCCATCTGATCGAGGTGCACCTGTCTGTTGCAGACCCTGCTTACATATACACAAGAAACTCTACAAGTGGTCGCGTTCATCATTTACGAGGTGATGTGGGGCAAAGGGCTCTCTTTTCTCATCTTCTCTCTTGTTTCATTCTTTTCTTTGTTCTCTTTGCCTGAAAACATTATTTGGCAAAAGAGTGGACGGGCTAAAGCCCCCTCAAGCACCCCAAGTGGCATTGTGCATTTGTGGAGGAAATTTAAAAACCCTTACTGAAAATGCTAGGGCTATCCTTAAACAGATCTATGAATGAAAAAGGTTTTACAACAGTGAAGTGATAACCAATAACCAGCACAACGCATGGACTAACTAGCTTCTTGGTTTACGAGTTTTAAAAGAGAATTTTAAGTACAAGTAATGCTCTAAGCCAGTGCTTCTCAACCTTTATTTTAACTTTCCTCCCCTGGGCCAAAACTGCTAGCTCATTCCTCCCCTTGGCTCATAAATTTGCGATTACACCTTGGATTAGACACATTTTTCGCGCGGAAAAATTTCATATAGTACAGCCCATTTCTTCTTCTCCTCCAAAAAATTGTTGTGGTTGTTATTTTTCTTCCCCTTTTAGGGTGCCCATTTGAGGCCCATATATGCTCAGATGCGACGCGAATTATATACCTTTAGAAAGCCAACGTACTTCTGTGTGCAGCAGGAAACGGACGTGACTTTCTTCCAGTTACTCGCAGAATGCATTAAAGAGACGCTCTGTTTTGGCATCTACATTTATCAAATTGATACACTTAATGACGGCTATAAGAACAGTATCTGATTCTAGGGAAAGGTTTTTGGACACAAGGTATTCTCTGTGACTGACACTATGTACTGTTATTACATTTGGATTATCATCTTTCATGAGCTTTAGTACTCCTTGTCGTCTACCCATCATTTGTAGTAGAAAGTCGACTTTAAAGGACTACGACAAAGAAAAAGAATTTCGAAACTCAGTGGCGGATGCTGGGTGTCTAGGGGTGTTCAAGGAAGCCATGATGGGACATTTAGTATTCAAATGGTATATTTGAAAATTTTTCCGTCTTTTTCGTAAGGAAACACCCTCGTTTAACCCCAGAAAAAATTTTTTTCTCATCACAGAAATGGAGGTGAGGTTACCACTTCGTAGCTATGTTATAAAAAGTTCCCTTTTCATTTAACGCTGAAAGACAGAAGATCATAAAATATGAATCTCTAATCCGGTAAACTGATGTTCTATCACCACATCAGAAATTAGTTCACTAAAAGGTGTTAAAGATGTAAAGATGGCCTGCCTATCAGTGGGCTAAACTGAGAGATTGGTAAAGATGTATCAAAGCATTGTAATTTTGATTTCCTACCTTCCTCATCTTTCTTTGCAATTTCATCCTCTGTGTCTGGTTCGTCATTTGCACCTTTGTCTAAAAATGAGAAATGCCATTGTACCAAAAGTCATATAAGCAATCACCTCTGTTGGGAATAGACTCGATTCGATAATATACCTTATAATAAGAACATGTTCTCAAGAAATAAGAGAAATTATATCTTTCTCAATCTATTCCGACTCCAACCTCTATTCTGTAATCTGTAATCTGACTCAATGGTCTTCGTGACAATCAATTTATATAATGACGTAATACAACGTCTCATTGTTCTAAAGACAATAATCCCTAACAACCTCTTTATTTTTCCATTTCTGTAGAAATGGCTTGTTCAAAAATGTAATAATTATAATAAACGTTGCAAGTTAAAGAAATAGAACTGCAGAGTAACGTTAAGGTCAAATTTAAGTACAGACAAAAGTCCCTGCCACCCTGTTCCATTTTCCAGCTACGGTAACTTCTTTGCCACTAGAAATATTGGAAGGTAAACAAATACACAAAGCCAACAGTATTCTTAGACCCGATTCGTGCCACGAATTTAGTATTAATTTGTACCTTGCGCATAACGCGGAGCATGGAATGAAATACTTAGCACAAGATGTTGTGGAGCAATTTGTCATTAGGTTACTTCCAGCGTCAGAGAGAAATTCATGTAGCTTCCACATAGATTAAAAACTTTACACATTCTTCACTCAAGAATTCTACCGAAAGCTGACAAAACGAAAACGGGTGTTTGCCTTGGTAGTTTTGGGCAAAGCAGCCCATTTTCCATTTTTGAAAGGAAAAAATTCGAGAGGTAATATGTAAATTTCGTTTCTACTTTAGGGTGTAAAAAGTTAAATCTTATCGCCATTTCGCCAAGTCACAAATGTGGCAAGAAAACTTGGTACCAATAAACACAGTATTGGTAATAACAGAAGGAAGCAAAAGAATATACAGAAAGGCAATGGTAACAAGTACCCCAGTCCATAGCTAGTAAAGCCTTTGCGCTTATGGATAAAAGTTTCTTTTGAATCACTCGGTGCAGAGAGTATGTTGACAACGCGTTGAGTATTAGATGCAATTTCAAAAGAAGAAACTTAAATCTTGATTAAGGATATTCAAGAAGGAGCAGAGTAGGTATCGCTCTTTGTAATATCTAATCAAATATTGCTTGTACCGTATTGAAAGTAACGCAGCATCGTGAAACCTCGGGCTCCTAGTATCAAACCTCCGAGTTTGAGAGGTTCCGCCATATTGCAATTCAGTAGAGGAAGAAAAGACCAAAACCGAGTGATATGCATACCTCCTGAATATATCATTAATGAGCTGTTTGTTGGTGCAAATAGAACAAAATTATTACCTTTCATATAAATTATGCTGTTTATGCAATACCGAAGGTGTTTTCTTCTATCCTATACTACATTAACGTACTGTTATGTCTGGCATATTTGGTACCAGACCTCTTTCTGTGACACAAAGACTATAAATAAGGATGTAGGCGTACGTTTAGAGGGTCGTCAGGAGGAGAGTACATGATACGGATTTGTAAAAGTAAGCTAGCTAGTATCCTTGTAGTGATATTGTATTGGAACTTTAATGCGTAAGAAATAGTACTAACTGTTTGAAAGTTGTTATTTGGAGCCTTTGTTTGTATTTGCACCGCGGGAACGCTACACATATCATTTGTGCATACCAATTGTGATACGTTATATTCTACCATACAATACTGTATTATACTATACTATTCCATGTTCATACTCAATACCATATACTGTACTGTACTAAGCTAACCAACCCTATATCTAGAGGGCATATCAGATTAGACTACATAGTGATATTTTAGTTACCATTAAACTCCTCAGGTATTACGTCTTCAACCTTTACTTGTACATCTTGATCCTCTGGTTCAGCTGCAAACGAAAGCAATCGTGAAAGAAATGCAGTGTATTCAGAAGAAGTGAGACAATATTATAACTACCAAATGATTACGCGTCGTGGGGCAATACGGCCATTGAAAATGATAGGAAATGACAGCATTTAGAACAGTGTTTTCCAACGGGGGTCTACACCCCCCACCCCCACCCCTTATGTGGCATTTAGGATTTTGCAGGAGGTATAATTGAGACAAAGGGTACTAAGGTGTCCAAGTCACATCTAAGGGGTCCCGCTGCAAATAACATGGTTTTTTTTTCTTACGTCAGAATGACAATCCAAACAAAATGGTCAATAATTCCTATCTCCATTCACCCTAACGTTTCTCATATTTTTGCTTTACATCGGTAAGCAAGTTTTGAATCTTTATTGACTGTTTATTTTGTGGTATATTCGTTTATTATCGATGAATTCCTATCGACGAGGGGAAGGTAATTTACTTTCCAAGCTTGAGACCCTCTGTTTTAGAGCAGAAAATACTTTTCTTACAATACATAGAACTACAGAGATGAGGCGGCAAAGTACACCTATTCATTGTAGAGTCAAAATAAAAATTCTACTAGTCTGTAAAATTGTAGGTGCAGCGTTTATAAGATGAAACCATCGCCAAACCAGTACCCCTCTTGACGTAACAAAATGCAATTCGGGCTACAAACAAATGATTGGTAATAGAGGGACAGTAGCCTATTCTCCTCTCATAAGAATCCATAAAAAGCATTTTTAATTCTTCTTTTGAAAATATCTACGACTTTGTCTCATTTCCAGCAAGCTGCTAGAACAGGAGTGATCATGCAGCTTGTGGTTGCCATTATCGTTTCTATGTTGACGATCTCAGCAACAGATTAAAAGCACTACGTGTTTGCAGCCAAGGCGCCTGAAAGCAAGCCTGTTGACCTAATTTTACGTCAGCACTGTCAGATTGAATTTGTGATCCAAAAGGTTACCATGGGCAGCTCAGTGGAACAGAGAGTTATGCTAATTAAGTTACCATATGCACAAAAAATACGATGAAAGAAGGATGTGTGACTATTTCCTACTGGAGGTCAGGATGATCATTAAATGCCTTTTACATAATTCTATATGGCACACATAAAGCACACATAAAGCATACATATAGCAAACATATAGCATATACATGGAATACGTATGGCATACATATGGCATACATATCTCCATCTATGTAACATATCAATGTAACATACCCGAAGTGATTTCGGCAAACACCAGGGGAAGAACGAGCAGAAAGAGTAGCAGCTTCATGCCTAAAAGAGAAAAAAGGCGATAAAAAATGGAAACTACATCTTTTGCATTGTGTTAAATGCTCTCTGTCTTAATATGTTCCAATGTCGTCCAAATTTATGAAACGTCACTATTCAAATAGGAGAACAAGGGTTTTTATCCGTAAAGGACTGTAAGTTTTTGTTTTTTTTTCCCCTCAAAAAGTAGTTATTCGATGAGCTCATTAAAATTACATAGAATACTCGCAGTATTTATTCAGATGAATGCCTTATGTTACAGTTTAAGTTGTAAAGGATGAGAGGTGCAGCTAATCAAAGGTATAAGCCAGCGTAAAAAATAACTGATCCTTCGTGGGTGTTCTAACTAAAATTGCTTTAACAAAGAGCAGTATTAAAGAACAGCAGTATTAATAAGAAATAATTTTCTCACTGTCATGTTTAGGTGCATGTTCAATGCTTAAAGTTAACCTGCGCTTATTGCTGCGTTGATTCCTATATTTTTCTAATTGGAGAGTGCTAGTGCTTCAAGAACATTGCAAAATTTAACATTTGATGCTTTCAACATAAGGTTTTAGCTAATAGCAATCTTAGAAGAACTTACAATTTTACTGCAAATGCGCATGGCTGTTGTTATAAAAATTGCAATAATGCGTACATCGATGGAAGAGCTGCAAAAGGCTATTGCATTATGTACAAACGTCTCCATGTGTACTGATTCCAAAACCCAAATTAAAGCACATTTATACGTTTCTGGGCTATTCTTAGTTAACCTCATGTTGGGCTCTAGTTTGTAATGTGTAGATTAGACCTGTTTATAGCTAACTGAAAGCACTCCAGTGCTGATGCAAAATAGACTTATAATCAACTTCCCTAAAAAATCTTAAACAGGTTGATGAGTAAGGAAAGCAGCTAGCCCTCCACTGGTGTCCATATACTTTATAGATTCATCTTATCATACTTTCTTTCCCTTACATGCAATTGCTTGGCCTTTCTCAAGCATTCTAACTTACCTGGCATGCCGTTTAAAGTTTTGTTTCCTTTATTTGCTAGATTAAGTTACATGAGCCAAAAAATAGATAAGACTTAATTTGTTATAGGGGATTGCACGCTTCTCTTCATATTCCTTTGTGTAGCAGCCGCTGTTAAGGAATAACTCTGAAGATGTACTGTTTATGGGATATCTTAAGAACTTTTGACCTCTCCCAAATATCTGTGTGATTGCGTTGACACCATGGACCTGTTACACTTCCTTCATTTAACACATCAGCTTATACATTCAGATTCACAATTTGGATTGAAAGCAAAAGGTGGCTTCAAATAGTACCGCTATATGAATATGGCATCGCCTGGGGAAATTGGAACTTCGTTGGGCGCATTATAACAGTAACTATGTGCAGAAATATGAATATTGAGAGATTGAGATTGAAAATGAGACATTGAATGAGAATCAATTATTATCCCCTTTTGATTCTGCAAAACGTCTACAAGCCATGAAACAAGTGCTCGCAAGTCGGAGTAAATCAAAAATGGTAGTTCCTATTCTGTATTTCTATGTGATTTCAAATGTCGCTCTCTTTTGAAACAAGAAATCACCAGTTGCAGAGCCTTGTCAGACTCCTAGTTCTTAAATTTACTTGACGTTAACAAGTAACAGTTAAACTATATTTCTACATGACGCCACTTAAGTAGAAGAAAAACAGAAGAGAGCAGTGTGCAATGGTAGTAAAATGGATACCTTTAAACGAATTGCAACACAAAGAATACAACCGTTAAAAATGGTCTAAGGTAATCGACTATACACAAATATAGATTGCAAATCTTAAGCAATTGTCTCACCTCTTTTACTCCTTCTTACTTCAGAATGCAGACAACCGTCTGGCTACACCTTTTTACTTCAGATCCCTTTATGTGTTAAGATCTTGCATAAATTGTTAAACATTCTTGTACCCCATTGACGGTATTGTTAAAAATTTTAAGAGAAATGGGAGCAACGGAAATAACTCATGCATTCAGGTACGACACCCTGCTGGTAATAGCTTAATGCTCGAATATCTTAATTAGCATCGTCTTCCGAGATCGGTCAACTTTCATATAGTATGGTACTTGCCAGTGCGGTGCAAATTTATGGCCTCTGCAAAAGTTGTGACCTTTGAGCGTGAACCGATTGGAGTGGGATAAAATTGATTACATTATAAAAACAAAAGTTCATTTCTTGAAATTTTGACTCAAAGTTCTTAAGTGATCTAGTGACATATGTTGAAAATTTCTGTAACATTTTTTCAATCCTTTATTCATACTTCCAACCGTTGCCCCTTGCATAAATTATGGCTGCATCTCTGATTTCCTCCTTAGCTAACGCCCTAGTTCGAACATGATCACTGCCATCAAAAGGGGCTAATTTTTGATAAACAAAATTTTAATTCCACTGGTAAGTATGAGCTTCGATCTATGGAGAGCAATGCAGTTCTACAACACGAATAGAAACCTGGAAATTTGATGTCATGATCAGGTCTCCTACATACAGCTTATGTGTAAAGGGGCAAAGTCCAAAAGACCAAGACAGACGTTCTGAGGTTTCATATACGAAACATGCAAACACGCTTTTTGTGCGAATTGCCCCCACTGCCCTTAATCTGACGAAAGACTCTATTATGGAAACAACATTTTTATTAAAAATCTTGTTAAGCTAACACGTTTTTTAGGTCTGTTGTAAAAGTAGTAACATTAAATTTGAATGCTTTCGAATACTGGAAGTGTTACTTGGTAAATTCCATGAAAGCCATGTTACTCTCACGAAACAAGTGAGCAACCTCTTTTATACTTTTCACAATGCGCACTGTTTCTATTCAATGCAAAAATTCATAAGTGTGTTCTTGAACTCTTTTGTACTTTGCAAACCACAGAGAAATCATTACAAGAAATGCACAGGCCTCCTTTCCAGGTGAAAAGTTATTTGTATATAACCAGGGCTATCTAAATAACTTATTTAGATATTTAGATAGCCCTTATTTAGTTATTTACTTATTTAGATATTTAGATAGCCTTGTATATAACCATAAACTAGAAAGATTAATACCAGATTGATAGCAGAAAGTAGACTTGTGTGATGATCAATGTACTTGAGCAAGAATCATCTCCTACAACCTCTGCAAGAGATACTCCAATATCTGGTACAAGACTAACTTTACAGTACTCAAATGAGAACATAAACTGCTTCACATTCGTGATAATAAAGAACAAACTTACCTTCTTCCAATTTTCTTTGCTACAAAATGAACTTAAAGTTAAATATAGCCCTAAAGCGATTGTATTTATATGGTTATTATTATCCCATATGCAGCATGGTTCAAGAAAAATTTTCCTTGTGATTCTAAATACGTTTAAAATGGGTGGAAATACCCCATGAATGTTAGTGAAATATCCAACTGATAACAGCTTGATGACTAAATCTTTTTCTTTTACAGTCTGTTGTTGCAGATACCACTCATGTAGGCATACCAAAATAGGGTCATTAGCTTGAATGTTCCAGTTCTTACGATATCATATGTCCATAATCTTTAGCTTCTGCCAACTATGCCTCTTTTGGGGGTTTGTTTTTTTAGGTATTATCTACTAACCCATTTGCAAATCATGCAATATGTGTATCTGTGACTGACATGTATTCACAATGGATTCATCCATTCACACTCATTTTATCTTGGCAACACTCATTTTAAAACGTATATATATACCATTAATGTGTATGATCAGTGGAATGTCCTTTACTACAACCCAGGAAACCAACCTTTGCCTCTTGTCAGAATAACCAAGCTTAGGTTCTGCTACTTTAAAAACCACAGCAAAACCAAAAGCATTGTATACAGCTAAGCTTGAAACCACTTTTAAGATCATCCATAGTCATCTTCAATAGTTCGTAATGATTCTTGTTTAACTTGCATTCAATGTTTAATCAAAGAAGGGGCAAAAGAGTATAAAATTTCAAATTTATCATTTTGTAAGACACTTGCCTATGATCCAGTTCATTCAACAAATTGATTACCACACCCCTGACTGAAGTACTAAAACTCATGACTCAAAAAGTGAAATGTTTTCAGCGCTTAAGCTACCTCCATAGGGTTTTGTGGTGTAGAACCCTTCCATCAAAGGCTTTATTGTTTGTAACTGGCAGCCAACTAATTGCATTAGATTATGAATGTATTTGGGGGATATTAATACAGTAACTGTAGGTTGCAAATTTTTACCACCTAGGAATTGAGTCACTAGGGTCCTATGAATGCTACAAGTAATTATTAAACTAGAAACTCCTAAATTGGAGGATTGTTGTTTTATCTATTTTAAGGATATGGGTCAATAGAGGGCTCTTTGAAGTTCTCCTTGAGGAAGAACTAACAAAGGCCATCTGGTTCCAATATTATCTGCAATCCAACTTCACACAAACCAAAGTAAAGTTGTCACTGTCAAAGTTGGATATCTATCATCCAGTAAAGACATTGGATTTAGCTTTTCAAGGCATTCTCCAGAGCTCTTCACAGTTTTACCTAGACGGGATGCTAAACGTCAATACTTTTGTTGATGGCAGTGCAAGGAAATTTGTCATTTTTACTTACTGCATGTCGGGACCATGTATCCTTTGTAAGAAATTTATATAGTGTTATATTCTTAAACTTGCACATATATCGTTTACAGATCAGCTCTTCTCGCAAATAATACCAGATTTTGATCAAGGACTAGCCTAACGAGTGAAAAATTCCATAAAAATTAATTGGCTCCTTCTGCACGCGCACTTTAATAGCCCTGATATTTCAGTCGTTGGTTATGTTCTCACGTTAAATTTAAGATTTAAACTTCTTTTCAGGAAAGGACCCGTTTTGCTCTCCCAGATCCAAGTTATGATTTAATTGTATATAAAGGCCTATAATTTATTAGTACTTCGTCTTGATTACAGCAACTAATTATCTAAAGGAAGTGTGTCTACTTACTCTTGGCAACCACCAATTATCGCTATCCGACCTGCTTGTCCTTTGTGCTTTTCATAACTCAAGTCTGAGATAAATTCTTTCACATCCGTCGTCGTTACTAGGGCTAGATCCACTCTTTGAGAAACCGGTGACGACATTCTCTCCCGAGGTGCGGTATGAAATCTTCCACGTTCCAAATTCCCTAGTAATCTCCAACAGGCGCGTGGTTTAAAGACAGTCGTTAACGCTGATAAAATCATACCACAGCCATGCTTCTCTTATTCAATAAAGTTAAGCTCTCTTAACTTGACCGTAATTTAGCGGTGTGTCAGACCTTAGGTGATCGTTGTCCCAAACTGCGAGAAATGATAACTAAATTCACTTCATGAGTCAAACTATTAAAACCGTCAATATCAGCTCCCTTTGTTTATCAACGTTTTAATTTTCGTCCCTCTTCTTCATCTTCAAAAGTATGAACTTCTAAATTTCCCGCAATTGATGCTTAAGACTACACATAAAATAATTCCACGGCTGTCAATCGATCTTTCAGCTGTGCCGATCCTTTACATTAATATGCCCTAACCATACATGCAGACAAACTCATCTTAATAAGATAAGCCTTTAAATACTTTTCATCAGAAAAATCCATGGAAATGAGTATTTGAAGACGCAAAATACGCACATTTTAAGGCTTCCCAGCCATAACACTAGCATATGGTTGGGATGTTACATCTGGAAGGCTAAATTCTGTTATGATTCTACGTCATGTTGGATACTCCTCTTTTTGAAAACGAGAATGACCTAATTCACCCATGTCGTCAGAAGTTTTTGCTGAGGGGTCATTTCAGTGTAGCGCGACGTGAAGTCAAACTCTAAAAAATCTTCCCTGGTAAAAAATTTCGGACTATGTTTTTCATTCACAAACCACTGTCAAAGTTTTGAAAGTTTCTTGCTGAGTATTTTAATTTCGTCATATCCGCATCATGGTTTTGTTATCCGGCAAATCTGCCCTAGCTCTCCACATATATGATTGGCTTGCATCGGCGATATATAATTAGATCAGGGGTCGATGGGATCTCAAAGTGGTCGATATCGACCCCCAGGGGTCAATGGGATCATCCAGGGGGTCGATGAATACCCAAGGGATCTAATGGGGGTCGATGAATATCCAGGGGGTCGAAATGGGGTCGATGAATAACTAAGTTCCCGTCCTGCAGTAAGAAAATTACAAAATGTACCATCTACCAGCCCTCCCCATCCCTTCCCACGCTTTCCATCCACTCCCACAGACAGGGCTGATACAGGAATCATTCGTCTTTTAGTTTCTTACTGGGGTAGTGATGATTTCCCCGTGGTCAGATCATTGATGTAAACTACTACTACTACTGCTACTACTTCTACTACTACTACAACTGCTATAACTACTACAACTACTACTACTACTACTACAACTACTACTACTACTACTACTACAACTACTACTACTACTACTACTACTGCCACTACTACCACTACTGCTACTACCACTACTACTACTATAACTATTACTATAACTATTACTATTATTATTACTATTACTATTACTATTACTATTACTTACTAAACTCATAACTACTTCTCTTATTAGCGGTACTACAGAACTACTACCAACAAAACCACAGCTGACACTGGAAGCGTTATTAGAGCTCCTAGTATTATTGCCGTGATAGGGTATAGATTTGTTAGTGTTTAAAGCGTTAATGGCTGAAGATAGATAGCTGGGCTGCAGTTGAATACACATACATCTAACTTTCACTATGTCGTAATGAAAAGTTCGTCCTAGCAGACGGAATGTTTGATTCGTCTAGAAATGCCGAAAGGGCGATTTTGAGTAGGTGCATTAGACGAACGCAAAAATCACAACAATGTACGCAATGTCTAATTTCATTGTCATTCCTTTCATTTGATATCATCGTCGAATAAGAAGGGTCTGTTAAAATACGTAGTCCTCAAAATGAACCCCAATAAAATGCAGCTAAGAGCCTCAACACCGGTTGCCAACTCTGATCACTACTTTCTTCAAGCACATGCTTCATTATTACAATCCCCATAAACTTCAATACACTCTTTTTGCATTATATGCATAGCGTTTATAAGCATACTTAAGCTCACATGCTTGAAAAAAGACATATACTAAGCATATTTCCCAGCCTCGGAAATTTTCCCTTACTTCCATTTCTTCCCAAATCAAGTGTAAAAAATAGTGGACGAGGTTAAGTGAGAAGAAACAGCATTTTTGCGTGAAATAATGTTTTGAACTAAACTATGTACAAAGAAATGGAACAAAGTGTTTAATTTAGTCCAGGAGACCATGAAATGAGTTTTGAAATTAAGCATAATTTCAGGCTCAAATTGGGAATATCTTAAGCATATTGAGCTTAAGCCCTATTTACCCGTATGTTTATAAAAAAGTGTACTCTCTGATGTAACTGAGATAACATGTCTAAATAATACAATGACGTAAACCAATAACAATGTTCCCTTGTTAACATTCTAATATCCCACCCAAAGCCACCCCCGCTTAGACGACTTCCTAAAGTTGGAGGTGATCGAAAGCCCACACAGCCCTCTATAATCAATGTTAGTTCTTATTTACTCATGGATTAATATCGACTCTTTGAAGTAAGTGTAGAGAACATCGCCTTATGATGACTTGCGTCTCAAAACCCCGGCATTCATTTGCTAGATAAGTGGTGATTCTCGTAACCTCAGATATGCTTTATTATTGTTACATCTAGGTCGTTTTAACCACAAGTTGTGTAAGAGTTTGAAACGAATCTTATTAGGCCGTAATAGATCCGGACACATGCTTGGATCGAATTGACAAAACAGACGAATGAACGAAGATGTTGTACTAACTGTTTCGTGTCACGCAGTTCATGAAACACAAGCAACTATACTTTGCATTTCGCTTCTCCAATATTTTTAACTTGGGCTTTAACAGGGGCTTTAACCGTTGGTTTAGACCCCAAGTGGGTTACAAGGGATGTAGAAAGCGTGTATCACACTCTCGTCTTTGCTGTGTAGAATCGTTACGCTCAGATCTTTTCTAACACCGCTCATTGAAATAATCACTTCCATATTGTAACCTCAACATTAATTAAGTTACAATTAAAGTTGAAAAATAAGTTATCAATATCTGAAAAACGTATTACCGAAGGTTGCCTTGCTGTATAGAGGGCATATTGCTGTATGAAGCGAGTGAACCTTTAACCCGGGGATGTGGCTTTAGCCAGCATTTTAGAATAACTGTAAGCGCAAAGTTTTTGAAAATTTGTATTTCAGTACACTCGAAGACGCCTATTTGACATATGAAAAGGCTAATGGATAACTTATAAAGAAGCATGCTATATTACTAGGGGGCATGGCCTGTCTAAACTTCCCTGAGAACTTCAACTAGCCTGGACAAGGTGTTACCTCTTTGGACTTAAATGCTGTAGAGTTAAAAATAGCTGCACGCATAGATACTGTAGTTCATAAATCTTCGCGAATATGACCATGACATCAATTTTCTATGGGATCTTGCATTCCTTACTTGCAAACATCATTAGTAATTTTTCCTTGGTTTTGACTGTTGAATCTGTCTTTCCTGGCTGTTCTCTTTCTCCTGGCTTCCACGATCCAGTCTTCCTCCTTAAACTAAACCGTTGTTAATTGAGCGTCGCTAGTCGAATCACTCATATGCTGGATCTTCTAAGAACTCCTTGTCAAGGCTGTCTTTGAACCTTAACTTTATAGTTAAAATATTGATACTAACCAAAGTGGACTATCTCTATCCTGAACTCGCAAGAGAACGGAACGTTAATTCGAGACAGAGAGGGAGTTTGAGATAGAGATAAGATCGCAAAATCCAATTTCATTCTGCAAAAGATGTCATTATGTCCTGGTTCCACCAACTTGGCCTTGTCTTCTTCCCATTAAATTTAAACTCTTGCTTTCTAAGAAATGAAACGCTTAGTTTACGCGATGCTGGTCAAGTACTTTGACATTAACGTTTTGTTTCGTTAAATGTCTTTCTACAGACATTTTCGCTTTGCTTCGTCGTGAAATCACAACAGCATTTGCTGAACTTCCTCAATAATCACCGCCAAACTGTTCAAATTGTTCCCTTCGAATGCATTCGAATTACTGTACGTTAAGTTCGAATTCGCAGCCTGTTTGCCCAATCAGCTTTCATGAATAGAGACACCTAACAAGTTCAGATAAAACCCATATACCTGAGCAGAGACTAAAAGTTCGAGATAAGAAGAGATATTTAGGCATGGGACCTATATTTTTGTTCGTTCTAGGAGAGGTTCGAGATTAGGATGGGGTCGTGATAAGGGGGAGTCCACTGTAAATGCTATAGTAATTCAACATCAACAAGCTATAGGCACAACGCTAACAAGAAAACTACAATTTCGATAACATTTCGTCTTATTGCAAGACTTCTTCATGTTTAAAGTGCACTTTGTATCCCTGTTACATTTCAGTATACATGAGAAATGAGGAACTCTTGCGACAAGACGAAATATTGTCGAAGTTTTAGTTTCCTTGTTGGCGTTTTAGCTGGTCAATTGAATATCCTAAATTGTACTACATCGTACAATATTATGCTGCACTGTATATTACATGATGTGACAATATCCTATGCTATGCCATACTGTATAATACGAGCTATTATGCTATATCATGCCAAGACACTCTGTATAACATTACTACTGACTATCCGTATCATTACTAACTGTACCACATCGCACTATTTCACGTCACTTTTTCTGTATATTTCTGTAAAATACTCTTAATTCACAGAATTTGTAATCAGCGATGTGAAATCTTAAACACTTAACTGACTTTTGAAAAGAACACTAGAGAAATAGAAAATATGTCACCACCGGGGATCGAACCCATGCCTCACGCTTTCGCGGCGTGCGCTCTACCAACTGAGCTAGGTGACCTCCGATGATAACTTACTTCTATTTCTCGATGATACTTAATTGACTACGAAACAGATCTTCGTGTAACTCGTGTCACACGTTCCATGCTTTCGTGCGTCTCTCGCAAGCCAATCGGATTCGGCACGTACAAACAACTGTGATTTAGAGCGATTTATCACTCCCAATGTGCGTTTTCGATCAACCAATGCTGTGAAAGCTGGCAAAGTGAATATGTCACGCCATGCCATTACGTGTGATCATTAAATCAAGAAATCGTCTTTGGAATGAAATGTTGGATCATTTCCCATCCATGTGCAACCAATCACCATTGTTGCGTTACTCGTTAGTCCTTTTTATCTGTCCACAGTAGACAATTTGTCTGTCATGACCGTTCATATATGCTTAAAATATCAGTATGATACAGCCTGTCTTCTCAAAATTGACAGCCCATAGCAGAGACCACTTTTCTCAGATCACTCCCGAGTGATGAAGTGAATTGGAAGACTGTGTATACACAATTTTACGCCGATCGGCTACTGTTATAGCTGAATGCCGATGCAGAGCTCGATGTGTCGGCCATAGGTCGCAGATTTTAACAATTAAAACCAACTCAGCGTATTTTGCCGTTGCCCCTCGCGGGTTAAGCAAGCAAAATGATAGGGGTAGCAAGAAAGAGGGTCCTTGGCCAGCACCTAATTCTTTTTGCAATGCAGATTATTAGCCTGGCCTGTTTTGCTGTTTAATCACAGATGTCTGAATTTTTGCCTAAAAGGAATCGAATTTCCCGACTATCAGGAATGCATGTGGAATCAGATTAGAACCGAGAAAAGGTTGGACATTACGTGTCACGATAAAGTGACTTGTGTCGACCCACTTTTCCCAGACTACGGCACCATCCTGGACTTTCTCAGTATTACTATACGGAATAGAGTAGTGTTATAGGATTCTTAAATTGTAAAGTTTTTAAACGATAAAAATGAAGGAAGGAGGTATTAAAATTCCTTAAACAGGACTTGAAATGTCTCGCGCTCCGTTTGCGAAGTACTCACTACTGCACATGCACACACTGGGTGCGCCTTCAAAGTGGGCTGCCTTGCATTTAAACGTATGGACTGTGTCGTGTTGGTTTGTAAGTGGTCCTCGAAACGAGAAGATATTTAGAATAGAAGTGCCCAGTGGATACAGATTAAATCATATTTGTGTCGTAAAAGTATGTCACCTTTTCCCTTTTGTTCTGCAACAGATAGAAGAATGCTTACGTGACCAGCTTGATGCACAAAATGAACTGGTGAAAATACAGCAAGAGTTTGCCTCGGCTCAGCAAGAAATGCTATCTCGACTGGTAAGCCATTTAACCTTTCTAGAAGATGATTTCGAAGAAATTATACCATTTGGGCCTTCAATATCACATCACTTACGTATTCCATTTACACAGATTTACTTAGATTTTTCCTCTTTATTTTCTAATATGAAAAGGTATACTCGTTGGATTTGTGAGGGTTACTATTGCCCTTTGGATATCCTTTTTCCAGCTGCTGCAGTAGAGCAACTATAGAGGGGCGGTTCCATTCTAGCTTCCCTACTCCTTTCTTCTATTTTTTTCTCGCAACACTACCCATTTGACTGTTTTGTCATCATATGAGATTCTTTGTTTGACTGATATGACGGAAGTATCTATACGATTGGTTAACTTACCACTGATCGATTAGATAAATAGTCATCTTCATAATTACAGGATGACAGTGCCAATTCAAAGCTTCCTTTTACTGAGGTCTTTAATCACTTGCCTGTTGCTTGTAAACAGTAAATTTGAAACGCAACTCAACCAATGTGGATTTACTTTACAGTGTTTAAGAAACTTACGCCAAGGCTTGTGTTTACAGAGTAGTTCATAAACTGACTAGTTATTCAATGGTTTGATATATATATATATTTCGTTAATTGATAAATATTATGATTCCTTGATTGTTTATTGATAGGGCGACTGATCGATAAGGCACCTAACCGAGCGACCGGCTGAGAGAGCGACGAATTGACCGAATGACAAGCTTACGAAGAGTTGGACCGTCTGACGAACTATCCGACTGCTTTACTGACCTTGCTGGCTAATTTGCTGTCTGACTGATCCTTTGAAGGAGATTACCTTATCTTTTCTGTGGCTTTTCTTTATTTCTAGCAAGAAGTGTCAGAGGATAGGGACAGAATTTTAGCAGAGGTTTGTTTTGTAACATTGAGCTTTCCAGGTTATTTTGAACTATTATTGAACTTGCCATTAGCGATGGAACCTTGATACCAGGGTCACCAAGACGTAACCCTCTATCGTCCATATCCTGCTCATACATGTACATCATCCATAGCCGCCAGATAATACAAATTCTCCACATGCTCAATATCGCACGCGTCACGAATTCCCCTTTACATACCCTATTCATCTTTTACACTTTCCACATCATATACATCATCCATACCCTCCACATCATACCTATTATCTTTCGACTCTATATCATGTGTATCATCCGTGATGCGAATTGTCCATACCCGCCACATCGCATGCATCGGCCCCACTTTCCGCATCCTTTATACTTCACCATTAACGCCATCCCCACCCCCGTCGCATAACATGTTATCTGTAGATCAAAAAGGCTTCTGTGAACCTTGCTTCGTATTATTGTTCAAAATTTATTAAGTTGTGCATTAGTGGATCAATTACATACAGTACTGTGTCTGAGAAGTGTGACAGGAGGTCTACAGAATATTGTGGCGCATGAGCGATAACTCTTTGGTCTTTACAACACTTTACATGTTGACAATGCCCTAGTTGTTGTCATGAAACAACGTTTTATATGGATGACTGACAGATCTTGCTCCTTGAAGTCATAATTTGTAGGTGATAATCCTTTAAACCAAAGACCGAAGTATGAACTTTATCGAGCTTTCAACATGTTGTGCTTTGAACACGCTTTTCCTTCTTTCCTCATAGATGGAGTCCATTCAAGAAGAAAATGCATACAGGACCTCAATAGGACAATTTGGTCGTGATGGATCCCAGGCTGTAAGATTCTCTTATTTTGTATTTAGATCATACTCTAAGCGTATGCTTTAGTCATGGAGTTGACCAGAGAAATGAGCCCATCATAATCCGAGTGAGCCAAGCGACTAAGAACACATGGAGTTAAATTTGTTACTTCATCGGTACCTGTTGCATGGTACTTTTTTACTGTATTTGAAAATAGAAAAAATGGTCAAGTCGATCTTGAATGATAATAAAAATGGGAAGGAAATTGTAAAAAACTTTATTCCCCAAATCGATCATAACTTGTTACATATTATCCTTTTGGAATACCCACACATAGTTTTTGAAAGCTGCTATGGCTATTGGGCAATAGTTATACAAGTTGAGGACTAATTTTGCCTTACAGGTACAAGTAAGGGTACAAAACATGCCAAAGAGCATAGCAAATGCCTTAGGGTGGGCTTAAATGTGCTAACTTAGCTCCTTTTTCCCTCTTAATTGTTGCTGCAAATGTCTTAGCATCATTCCTTGCTACAGTAGAAAATTCGTTATTGTTGCGACTTCATACTGTGTTTCCTCGAGGGAAGGCCTTCTCTTGAACGATTGCGTCTCATTAGTCAACCCCCCTTTGAATTGGCCGCGCTATTTGCCACTCCCAGAAGTCGTTTAGGTCTGCATCATACACGAGTCCTATGGGCACTCCTTCAAGTGAATACAGTAGCCATTATGAGGACAACTGTTCCTTACTTTGAAATTGCTTTCAGAACGTCATACGGTGGCCTTCAGACATGCTTTTACCCACATACAAAGCAAAACAAACGCAATCGAACCTTATGTTCCACGAACACTAAAAAGCGCTCATGGTAATACTTTCCACTCAGGACATGCAAATAGATACCGCCAGTCCGGCCTTCTGTTGTCCGACTTTGACCATGCTATGACGTAGAAAAATTATTTTGAATTGCATGCCCCGTATTTGTGTCCTTATTCCAGAGATTATGCGCCAATCATGACAAGAATCATAAGCTCTTAGCATCGACTGAGGCTGCATGCTGATTTTAGGACGTATTTCTTCATAATAGTAACGAGATGTTCCGTACAGCAACTGCAACAGCAGCAAATAGAAGGGATAGTGTGATTTATGCATATGCCAAAGTGCGATGAACGAAACAATATAATGTAATTTGTTCTAAGGCATGTTTAAATGTTAAGTCAGATCGTCCAACTCAGAGATTCCCTTTATGCCGGATATATTTTATATGAGATTAAGAACCCTCAGTAGGAAGTTCCTGCCCTGCAATCGCATGTTGCGTTGCCTTCTCTAGTTAACAGAGCTGTTGAGGTATGGGAAAACATAAACAACGTTTAGCGATTTGATATCTCAAAGTTTTCGCATTGAATAGGAATTTGATCTGATTTTTTGTGTTACTAGTATAACAATGTGTGTATTATTCTTACCGTTAGATATTTTTTAATCATTTATGTTCGACTCCAGATGCACGTCTTTATAGTTTTTCATTTTGTTACGACCAATATACCAGGTTTATTTGTCATTTGCTTTTTTTCAGAAATAGGGATGGGGTGTTAATAACTGACATTGTAAATCAGAAAGCAGGGTCATTTTAGGTCTGTTGTCGGGTTGCTTCTTGAAATGAAGTCAAATGAAGGACGCGTATTACAGTTCGTGTATATATGTACATCATAGTGATCATACTGCTTATACCTTTCCGTTTATACACTTCCAACATCTAATTAAGTATCCATTTGTATATATCTTTAGCGACTAGTGTTTCAAACGTTTGTGTAATCCTTTAAGGACATACTGGATGCTTGTACCATGGGAAGAGCCACTGTTTTAGCTTGAAATTGCACATTGTACTGTTGGGGTCACTAAGACCCTGATTCCTAAGCTAGAAACGTGGAAAGCCACCTTAAAGATCATTGACAGAGCGAGACGGAAGCACAAAGCCGTATTCTGGCAACCATGTAATTCGAGCCTGCATGTCCACAGTATTGTAATGTTTGTTGCTACATCCATAACTCTCCAATATATCATCAAACATCATTTTAAAGTACATGCTTTTGAACATTTGCTGCTGGACATTGAGTTTTTTGGCTGTTAATCATACTGTTTGGCTATCAGAAAAGTATACCTATGCCACCAAACAGTTCATTGCCGGGTCTTGAGTCTGTCCGCCCCTCCGCATTCACTCTGGGAATTGGTGCCCCTCAACTGATTGCTTGGTAAAGGCTTTGTGCAACGATCATATTCAGACGGGTGTTAGTTCCAGGTCAGCCCATGGGTCTGTCTTGAATGTGCTGCTTTCGTCTAGTGGTACAGACGTTGCCCTGAAGAGTCAAAAGTGAATCTGTTTGCCAAACGTAATCAGATCAACCTGGCGCACGAAATCTTTCTCTATTGAACTGGCAAGTATCAGGATTCTTATGGTTGTGGCTAAAAGAAAATAGCTTAAACTGCTTTTTATAAGTTATCCTCTGCCATATTTCGTGATATTTATTGTAGACACCATATTTGACTAGGGAGTCGCCTTAACGACAGTATTTAATTACCAACGCCTAGCTGCACACTAGCCCACCCACTAGACACTAGCTAGTATCTTCAATACACAATACGTTTTGCTTATCAGGTTACGTTATGTCTTGTTAATACCACTATGTCGTTTTGACGTTAAGGCATCACAGACTTCGAGCCACAGCGCTGCACAGCCATTGGCGAACCAATTGCAAGCCTTGAAGTCGACGTCGGAAGGCAGAGAAGAAGAGCTTCGTAGTGAAGTACGATTCTTGTTTTGTTTAGAAGTTGCACTTCGTTGGATAAACCCCATCTTCAATTCAAACCTTGGCTTGCGCAGATTTCAAACGAAATAGATGGCGACGAACACTTTTAACCGGCTGTAAGAAAATGGGAACTCTCCTCGAACCTAGCAACGAGCCACAATCACCCCATGCTAATGCTCGGGGGTGTTTCCTAACAATTAACAATTTCTACGTAACTTAATTGAAATTCCCTGATACATATTAAGAATTTAAGTAACTTCATAACATCAGTCACTTTTGTATATCAGCACGTATTATATCAACAAACTTAACATCGTAGCTTGTGTAAATGTTAAAATAGAAATTATGATATAGGAGAGGGAGCCGTTAAATTCATCCAATAATATTTAAAGTCATGTAAATTTACACTTTCATCACATAAATAAGGTGCTACAGCACAGACCTTTACCAATCAGGTAGATACTTTTGTGCCACACTTGAACAAGGGAAGTATCAGAGTTTGCTGAGCTTAGATGACTGGAGCGGTTGTCCGTAGTCATCGTTGGCGTCTTCCGTCTTTGCCATGTACGAAAATATAGACATTGAGTGCATTTATCGCCGCTTCACAGCTGCTAACAATGTAGCTCACGTTGCAAAGGTACGACGCCAACATTTGTACCCAGGACTCTTTTCGCCCCAGGATGCAGTTCATGCTTGTTCTTAAAACTCTTCTGAAGACATTGTTCCCAGTTCCATATCCATCGCAATGAGAGATGCTGTCATAAAGGTTTGGCTCTTTGAATGTGCAGTGCAGGCATGTGGACATGGGGACGTTATTCTCAAGTCGGAAACATGCCAGAGACGTCCTGATAAAGGACAGTTACGCAATGCTGCCTATACTAGGCAAAATTGAATGTGGCTTTAGATTTTGCATGGACGCACTTTACTTGACGACCTTTCTTTACTTTCATTAATAACCCGTGATAGGAAGGTAGCTAAATGTTTATTTAAGACAAACGATGTAAACAACTTCAATAAAAATAATGTCAAGTGGTCATAATTACCGAAAAAATTAATCAAGGCGTTTTTAATCATTTAATCATGTAATTATAATTTTAAGTATAACAAAGAGTAAATATTGTTCAATTGACTTGCCGATCAGAAGTGGTAAAAATTGTTATTACGCTTAATGCAACATAGCATCTTCTTTGTGTGAGTGGTAATGTTTCCCCATAATTAACGCCCTACTAAAAATAGACACCCTCTATAACAAACGCGCATTCTATGGCATGTAAACGCCCCTCTAAAACAAGCTGCCCTTACCTTAAACGTCCATCCTTTGGCGATACTTGTACTAAATAGGTTAATAGTGGAGTAGTTAAATTGATACTCATAATTCGATGTTTCCCTTGTTTCTTGTTTCTATATCATGTACTTCTTTAAAGTCTTATTACTATCATTACGGGCTCTCAAAACGGACCCTCTCTAAAGTAAACGCCTCGGACATTTTATAAAGTTAAATTAACGCATCAAAGAATTCGTAAAATCAAGTAAACGCTTCAAACAGTTAAGAAAATTAAACAGACGTGTCAAATAGTTTTGAAGTTAAATATACGCCGGATGGGTTTCAATTCGGAGACTACGATGTACGAACGTTAGAAAACATCAGTATATATATTAATGCCTTAACTATGAAATTTAATAGTGTACTTAACTCCTTAAAGAATTAAATGCAACAAATATCAGAACTTAAGACAATTTTAATATGTAAAGGATGACACTACATAGCATTCATAACTAAATGTAGCATGTAATTAAGGTACTTGGGACTTCGGATCACTCATAGAGTCCAATTAGGTACGGTAGTTAACTGCATAAGGTGCATAATTAATTAGCTTAGGTAATTCCACATTACAGTACGTAGTAGCAGTGCTATCTATTTAATAAGATCTTAAAAAGACGGTCCTTTTCAAAAGATATTAGTAGAACAAAGCCTTTAAAGCTTTTCTTCGTTCATGCCTACATTTATGGTCATTAAAATCGATTGTTAGTACTGTAATGGGATTAACAATCACCGTATTATATAAATGAGATCAAAATATTAAAGTTAACAATGTTCCGATTTACTTTCTAGATTTTACCGTGCATTGTGAACGTAAGGACTGTTTTTCTGGCTTAAATAATCGATAATGATAATGACCTTCAGTTGTCTGGTCAAGGTATACTCGAAGCTCTGAAGTAACTCAACATTAAACCCTGAAATCGTCCGGATATTTCCACAAATCTCCATCGATGTTCAATTTTATCACCGTGTGAAGCTAATCTTGAAGATTGAATGGTGTTTAATCCTTTTCGTAGTCAGTAATCCAGCAAAAAGAATAAGGTATCGATCGAAGTATTTGCTATGATGTCACTATTTTCCACAACACAGACGTTCACATGCAATTTTCTCAAAGGTCCAGAGGAAGCCATATTGTTTCTTGTAACGAATGGAAAGTTTGTTCTTTGCTTGAGACAATGATATGAATTGTTAAAACATTGAACTGTATTGTCATCAAGTGACAAACGCTGCAGGACAGAAAACTAAATTTGGAAGCGGCTCATTGGTTTCGAGGCACTGTCATTACAAGCCTCAAAAGCAGTGCGTGCTCCTTGATGTGTTAAATTGTTACCGTTCAGGTTTATTTCTGTCGTCACTACATTCATCAACTTTACAGAGGTCTTTGTCTCCCTTTATAAAGCTAACGCTAATGGTTTAAATTGAGGAAGTTTCAAATGGTAGCCCTTTGCCGATGACTGTTTTCAAGTTGGACTCAAAGCGATCGCCCCCCAGTCAATCCCAGAGTGCAACGTGCGATGTAATTTGCATATAATTTCCGAAATGGTCTATTAAGATAGGAGTGGAATCCCAAACAATTCATTGATGGATAGTAAGCTAGCACAGGTTATAAATCATGTTGCCACTCTTAGTTCACAAACTCTGAAAAGCGTTTGCTATCCTCATCACATAAAGTATGCAAGAATTGAGAGCTCTCAGAAAAGACACTTCTTAAGAAAATAGTAAATGAAGCATTTCATTTCATAACTTTTATTGCAGCAGTTCTAATAAAGTAATTATTGCAATTCAAAACAAAAAGATAACAGTATCGTAAAGTATAAGTAGCTTACACAAATTGTAAAATATTCTCGAGTTCGCACATCACTAACAAATGTCACTCCCTTCTACGGTCTGGTGATTCGCCTGTTGTATGAACTAGCAGACTGTCCTAACCAATAGTCCCTTATTGCTATTCCCTGTCCGCACTCCTTCAAATGCTACCTAAGGCATGGGTGAGTAATCTTTTGTGTTTTGTGCCACGATTAGTTATAAATACGTCATGTGTATCACGCTTCCTGACGTTTGTCAAGGGTACGAAAGATCCCCAATTCCCAGCAACCCATTCGGTAATGCTACAATGATCCCTTACTGTACAGGGCATAGTTCACAGGTCATTATAGTGGAATCATAAACTTCCATAGCTCTCTCATCTCAAATTGTCAGCTAAATCCTATTAGATGAACTTTCCCTGACTAGACCCATGGGTGTACCCAAGCATTAAATATTATATCATCCGGTGCCTAAATATGTTAAATATATCAGTGCATTTTTACAAAGAAAACATAGGAAATGTAATGTGTTACGTAATAATAGAACGATTCCTTAATTTATAGGGTACAGTTCCCTGATTACCGTCTTGGATTTGTAAACTGTTAAAGCTCCTGCATCTCAAATCTTGACCCAAACCCCATTTCAGTACATTTCTATAAACCAAAGTAACAAAATAGAAAATAGAAAATGTTACAAAAATATTGTGTCTGTAAGAGTCGAATTCATCTGTGCACTGACGTTATTGCTTTCGTCTAAAATAAGCAACCAGTTTTCCTTTCTCCTTGTCCAAAGCTCACCATCGTATTGGGCGACGTCTTCCTTTGCCTGTGTATGGAGCACAAATACAAGAAGAATAGAAACAAAACATATGCTTTGCAAAGAAATAGTACATTACCCACAATGGGCAGTGTAGGAATGTTGAATTACCGTAGCTAGGGACATGAGGGAAGTACTATGGAAACTATAGTAGATAGAGTCAACGAAGTAATATTGCATCTCTTAACTGTTCAATATATTTACGTTATTAGAACAAAGTCTGCAATGGACAATGTATTGTTGTATGGTCATTGAAGGTTAGTTTCGGTATTTCTTTGAGAAATGGTTAAGTTTTGATAAGTAGAACGCCAAATGTTGAAAATTCATTGACAATGTTTGGTCTAACAGACTTCTTCAGGTCACTACTGAAAATTCGCTAAACTGTTGTTTCAAATTGTTGAGTTTATTCCTTGTTGAGATTTTCCGAAGTTATCATTAGTTTATCATGGGAGTTATAGTTAATTGTGATGGAGGGCATTTTTTTTAAACGGAGATGAAACCCCTACAATAAGAATTCATCCCTTATTATTTCCTTGCATATGCATAATTGGAGTCAGTGTCAATTGTTAGAAGAGGTAGAGATTTTAAGAAACATTAGTTTATTATGGGAGTTATAGTTAATTGTGATGGAGGACATTTTTTTAGAAAAACGGAGATGAAACCCCTACAGTTAGGTATGGGAGAGTAAGCCCTTTACTTCTTTGGAGCCACCATGCTGTTTTGTAATTTCGTCACCAATGCAGTTTGGCTACGTCATTGTGAGGACTATTAGTAATATTAATGTTGTAGTTTCACAAACTGCTGTTGATTGGCAAGGATTATATCAGATTTGAGAATGACTATCGCGATCCTTGAATCAAATTGCAAAACTGCTTAGGGTAGATGAACAACACCTAGAATAGAGGGGAATTTAACGAGCTTATTCATAGACGTCTTTGCCCGACCCGTCATTGAACTGAGAAACACTTAGGTACTGGTAGGATATCAAATCTGGATGATGCAATAGTGGATCTAAGTTCGGTCAGCAGTGCGTTTGGCTAGTAAGCTGAAAGTTTATAGTCCAAGCCTCTGCTCTGCTTTAAATTTGAACATTTCCACTGCGAATCCAGCAGAAAAGCGAGTACGTGGTATTAGCTGGGGGACGACAAAAGGAGGCAAGGGAAGGAACTGGCCATCCTTCCTAACAATACAGTGGTTTAGGTCATGTGATACTCCAACATATAACATACCACACCCTCTAAATAGGGCACGGGACTACTTAGTGCTTAGTGGATGCACTTTGATCTATGCAGTTAATAACCAAAACAATGCAATTAGATACAATAAGTGCAATGTTCAAAAAAGAAAGAAACGACAAAAAATCGCCACTAAGAAATATTAGTAAGAAATAAAGTGTGGTGAGGATACGATGTTTTTTGTTAAAGGCCTCTGTTAATGGGATGCTTTGCGGGCGCACAGTTTTTTTGCAAAATATCATGCTCTGTAAGTAGTGACAATGATTATGTGGCTACAGACGACCTATGAACTCACAGCCAAATCTACTTGCAGCCAAGGGCATGCGTATGTTTATTGGTCTTGTATGTGTATTAGATATCAAATATTAGCATCGCTGATTTACCAGAAAACTGATAGAATCAAATGAACGATAAGAATCTGCCGTCGAAGAGCCCATGTCAATATTACGTACAACCATACCTTCATGTAGCCAAGTAGCAAATTCAGGTGCCAAGGAAAGAAGCTTTATTACTCTAATAGCTACGGTCACCGTTCCATTCTTTCCTGTATATACTTAGTACGACTGTACTATATTGAAATCGTATAAATGTATTGGTGCTAACTAAATAAGACATGGCTTGACTCACTTTGATTTGGAAAACTGATAAAACATCTAAAAATGTACTTGTAGTGCTATACGTTTAAAGACTTTTCTTTTCTTCCCGAAAGAAAGTCTGTAAAGTAATATGATACGGGCTCCCAAAATTCTGAGCTCCTGCTTTTTTAGGACACCAGTCGCAAAAGAACTTACCTTAATTTTGCTTTTAAAATGCGACTTAGGAAATGGATTGGATCAAAGAAGTGACGGGTCAAGTAAATCACAGAAATTCAATGCTAGGTTCTGCCCCTAATCAGTAGAAATTGTCACTACTATGGACATGATTTGGCAATAATTCCGAATACAGGTCAAGTCTCGGCCAGCTACTTTATACGGCATGTTAGAGAGATCGGAAAGAGAGTTCAGAGTTCAGAGTTCAGATATCAGAGTTCAGAGTTCAGAGTTCAGCAGTTAATACAAAACAAATGATATAAGGGGTGAATCTGCATCGAAAGCACGTAAATTAGTAAGGCTATAAGTGCCGTGGTAAGTAAGCAATTAATTAAGTTACGTTCACAAAGCATCCCGTTAAACTTATGGCTTTTAAATTGGAAGTAATACACTATGTTTAGGTATTGTTATTAGAGTGTGAAGTAGCTTCATGTGCAGCAATGAGTAGTTTGGTGCAAGAAAATAAGTAGGAAGCACATAAAACGTAAATCGAACGGCGTTAACCTTTTGTCAAAAACCAACTTATTGCATTTCATAAATGTAAATCATCGTTTAGGGATTGTACTTAAAAATAAAACATTTGTTTTCACATTTACGTTTACTTAAATACTTTCATCCGGATATAGGTTGAGTGCCAGAAAATGTACTTAAAGCACGAGAGGATGAAGTACACCATGTGATTTTGAGGTGCTTGGCATGAGGAATTTTATGAGAATAGGAGGTCTGTATTTGAATTTTTTACTTTCTATATCAAGACTTTATCTTCTAATTCAAACATAATTTTTAGTGGCACAACTGCCGTACTATAGTTGTGTTACGACTCATTGGTTGTAGAAACTTATTTTCATACGAAAACAGGATTTCGCTGTTCTTTGTAATTAGTATCCTCATCACCTAATGACGGGCAAACATACCACATGGTCCAATATGATGATAATACACTCTCCATCCTGATTCACAACTAGCGACTCGGAGTTCACACAGATTGTAATATGTTTTGCCATTTGTTGCACACATAGGCATATAAATCTGAGGGCATTTGTTGGCGCAGCGAACTGAAAAGTAAAAGTAAGGCGGAATAATCGTGAAGAATCATGGTTATTGCATCTATCAAGTCAATGACAAAAAATACTACGTCATTAAATATGCCACATTGAAGTACACCACGTTGCCTTTTGACAGAGTAAGTGGGATAACCCAGGGTTGTATTAGGCGTAAAAACTTTACAAATACTATAATTATGATGTTGGAAATGAACTTTTCAACTGAAATAGAAAATGTGGGATTATTAATCAAAGTATTGGAATTTTTGTAGTGTATGAATTATCATTATTTTAATCATCATCACAATCATTACCGTAATAAGTACCACTTTCATCTTTGTCATCACCATCATCATCACTATCACCATTGTCATCATTATTATCATAAATATAATCATCACAATCATCATCATCATCACCTTTGTCTCGTCATTACTAATGTAATCATGATAATCATCATCATCTTTATAACTATTATCGTCGACATGATCTGAAAATGTACCCATCCCGAAATGGAAGTGATTTCCACTTTCGGCCATTATTTATCGTAAAGAGTAAAATAATAAATAGAATTAGCAAAGAGGCGACAAGGATGTGAAATAGTGAACAATAAAATTAATTTGCTGAGTAAATGTTCTTTATGATTTTATGTCACTTACTGCAAGGGCCTTCGTACTTAAAGTACAGTTTTCCTTTTAGTTGACAACTTGCGGCCAACAAGAAGCACATGTTTCCGTACGTCTTTCCATTTGACCCACAGACAGGGCTGTAGTGCTTTGGGCACCCCATGACGCATCGTCCTGCCAGAAAGCAACAGAAATTCACCTATGACAGCTAAATGCTTATTATCTTAGGGTTCTCAAACCGGACGTTTGCAAGTGCAAGGCCGTGTTTACAGGTCTACGATATTTTGTAAAGCAAGTGCTGATTTTAAAACTTTTTATTTCTTTTAAAGCAGTGCATATCAGCAGCAATTCCGCTTTACCCACCTGAGTACATACCGAGTAAGTGAGCAAAAACATATCTATGTTTGACATCGATATCACTTGAAATTCAACTATGAAATAATATAAAATACGTGTATACAAACGTTTATGTATATTTTTTTAAAATTGTGTAAATATGCGAAGTGTTTTGTACATCGCTTCCATTTTTTCACGAAATGTGTTACCTATATTATAGTATACAAGCGTGGTAATCCTAACTTTTGTTCTAAATTAAGCATGGTATTGACTAACTGGTTTCCTGCAAATTCAGGACATGTTACAGACACTCTATCTAGCTTCTTAAAACCCCTACTAAAAATTTTAATTAATTTGCATTACACAAAAGGTGAGAATACATATGCGTGAGAGTCTCTACCAAATAACTGGCTACATTGACCGTTAACAAAAGACCATTGTCATAATACAATAGTAGCCCTGGGTGAGGTAGGCCGTCTCCACTCCAATGCTAGCTACCATTTCAAACTTTAGGAAATGTAAAGCGGTCTACATTCATAAACTTGTGCCCTCTTCTTTGACTGTCTTCCGTGATTTCGATCCCTTTTCATCTTTAAGACTTTGAAATGTTTACATTAAAAATGTTCAAGGTTGTTGTTGCTCCTCTACCTTATCAATTAATTATACAATTAGCTCAAACTGTGACTTACGGCATTTTCCATTGTGGCGAAACCGAACCCGCCCTCTTGTCCGGCAGGTTACAATGTCGAGCAGGCATCTGTTAGCATACGTCTTCTTGTTTGTTGCACAAACAGGTCTACGAACCTTGGAACATATTCTTCTGCAACAACGACCAGCATGACGATAGCGCACAGCGCCATGAGATATGCATGTAGCATATCTCAAACGACATCGATTTCCGTAAGTGACCCCATTTGTTCCACAGACTGGAACATACTCTTTACTGCATTTCGGTGAGCATCTTAGGCACGTACCAAGGTGCTTCAATTGCACACGCCCATTTGATCTGCACTTTGCATATTTTAACAAACAACGGTTACTGTACGTAACACCATTGGAGCCGCATACGGGACGATAAATTCTCGGGCACGTCGCTGAGCACTTGCATTTACTAGTGTGCTTGAGCCTGATGCGACCATTCGACTTGCATGATGCATACTTCAACAAACACTGATTGGCATACGTTCTCCCATCTGTCCCACAAACTGGACGGTAAATCTTTGGACAAGCTCGAGAGCATTTACATTTGCCAGTGTGTTTTAGTTTGCCCTCTCTGCGTAAGTTTAAAGTGGGTAAGAGGTATTGCTGTGCTCAATATAAGGATTAATGATACGACTTTAACAGATTATTGTACACCAAAATGGCTCTTTGGATGTCTTTGCGCAATGTAATACATATTAAGCTATTAGAAAATGGGTCTGAGTAGGGTCTTAAACACTTAACACATGAAAGGTCTATTGCTTTCACTTTATTTAGCTTATTTGCACAGTAAATACACTCGTTTCTATCGCTTTGAATCGATATGAACTAAAAGATCACTTAACTTGATGCTACTATTTCAAGGCGTCATAAGGTGATACGTTTGAAGATTCAAATTGTGTGAAGTAGCGCAAGTCACTCGCGCCTACACTATTCAACTAAAACCGAACACGTGTCACCGCAAATGCAGAAGCAAGCGTAATATCATCTCTGCAACACGAAAAGGCTCCTAAAAGATGGCGTACTCCTTAAAGTAACGGTGCGATATCAGGCATAACTATACGAGTGCTCGTACAAATATACCAATCGTGGGTCCGCACATGTTGCGACAGAACGTAGCTTAATCTACACCTAGATGAGCTATTATGCCATCCATCCATCAATATCTGGGTGTAAAGGCCCCCGAACATATAGTTCGTTTGGGCAAAACTCCTCATGCTATGGCACTAGCTACCACTGTTATAGCGATCAGCAGCACAACTATCACGGCCCTTCTCTTGTGGGCAGGTACGGTCTCTCGGGCTCTCGCAGCAAAACTTTGCCTGCCATTTTGCCACCTCAAGTTTTCGGCATTTAAAAATAGCTAATTGTTACTTTTCATATGTCTATCGCAACCCATGGCGAAGGGTCTGAAAATGGTCAAGTGGTTCACAGTAAATAAAATCGAAAAATCTTACGTGCACTTTTAAGTCAGATTACTCAAAGTCAAAGTTCCTTTTATATATAGTAGCAGCACCAAATAACAACACAAGTACATCGTCTATCTCTACATCACACAAGAGAAATTTTGAATCAACATTCCGCCAAGAAAAATAGATTTATTTGGAAGCAACATTGAAAATGGCACAACAACGTACCGGCAACGTCATGCTGCTCAATTACACTAACACAAGAAAAGCGTCCTGTTGAGTATACTATAGTATTTGGAGAGTAAACATCTTGCACTACACACCAACGCATTTTATCTTACGGATGATAAGTTATGGTGCCTAGGGCCTAGGTTTGTGAATATAAACAAGGGGGTGTAAAACCCCCCTTCCCCCAGGCAGAATTGTAAAAGGAAGAACCCCGAGAAAAACGCTTATGGCGTCAAAGAACGCAAGATATGAACAAATCTCGAGTAGAGTAAAGTTGTAGTACTTACCTCGAAATTCCAATCCCCTCAGCTGAAAGGTTACTAATCCATTGCCAATCTCAATGATATGAACAAGTGCATTCAAGTAATCGGATGCCATGACGAAACAGTCACCACTGGCAACAGTACCCCATCTCCCTAGCATGAGATCGCCACATAAACTGTGCTGAAGAGATCTCGTGAGATGTTCATAAAAGATTGAATTCAAATTGTTATCATCCAAACCTGAAAAGTGACATAGTAAATTGTTAACAAAAGCGACAAGGGGCGGGCTAAAACTAAAGACATTGAAAAAATTGCATCAATTGGCATACGCTTCCCTCACTATCCGAGGCCCTTGATTAGCAACAATGACAAAATATTACTATCATTTAAAAATTAGAGGCCAAGAGACAATACTCGTACTCCAGAAACTTCGTTACCCTATTCTCTCAGGGCTGGGCATCCATTGGAATTGCTATTGAATAAATAGCAACTTTTAATACAACTTATAAGAAGATCCTTTTAAACTGATTTTATACAGAGGAACAAACAGTAAACAACGTCTTAGAGGACGTTTTACGAAGACGAAGTTACTGAAATCAAACTTTAAGTTTCTGTTAAAATTGTCTAAAAATACGTCTTTGCCCACAAACCGCTGCAAACATAAACGTGTTCGATGGTGGCTACGATTTTGTAGACTTACTACAATTTGTGACGATGGAGGAGGAAAATTAAACAAAACGAGACGCATCTTCTCATTAACTCCTCTCCCTCCCGCCTCCCCCGTAAATTTACGGGCGTTAATAAGAATAATTACTGTGATATGAACACGACAAAGCGACATATAAGAGATATGTCATTAGATCCTTTACATTAATAGGGCAGCAGTAAAGCTTGCTGCCAGTAAATGTAAAAAAAATGGGGCCCATTGAATCAGCAACATCAAGGCTGAATCCATCCAAGCTGGGAATGGCTGTATGATACAGAAACTCAATGAGATCATCAACTATGCGTGTGTCACAGATTTGCTGCTACAAAACTAGTTGCCAAGGCGACATTCATCCTTTTTGAGGTCAGAAAATGGATTGAGAAAGCTTGCCCCTAGTAACTACAAACGTATCATATCGTTGCCCACCTTTGAGGAACTGCTTACTCGGATCCTATTTTACAAAAAACGTCTGGTTGCAATAGGGCAGTCGGAATTTAACACAGAGATAAAAGATTAAACAAACTCTCAGTTATTATTCCAACTATTGCACGCCAACGCCTCTCTGTGATTGCCTAAGGTAGCAGAAGAAAACGTCACCACAGTAGGAATTATGTCACGACCTGGCAACCTTTATGGCTTATGGCTTTATGCATAAATTCTTTAGAACGAGCAACTGAAATGCATGCCTCCCCCTAATCCATGATCAATGCTATACCACAGGCTCTCAAACCATTTTTATACATTGACCGCCTATCAAGTTGTAAATATTCTATCGATCATGCAAAGAAAACGAGAGCATCACTTAATCATCATCGTAACTAGGGTCCATATCGACCACTGAGTATACTAAAGAAGATCTCCCTAACGCGATGGATGATAGAGAAGGATGGAGAGAATGTGTCATTGCAAGTCGAGCTAGCTCGACCTGATAGATATAGATATTATTGAACAGACGATAAAAACAGTTTTGATTGTTTCAGCTGTCATGGCTACATATTGTGAAAGGAATAATGGCTAGTTAATGCCATATCTCGACTTAAAACAAATAAAGTCTTTATAGAATTATATATCTAAATTTGAGACATGGATAGAAGAAACTTTATTTCCTGGCCTACAGATGGCGGCCAGACATGAAAGCTTTAAGCTTTGCTAATGACAATAGGTGACAATACTGCTGAAGTCTATATACAGGGACGGGGTAACAGGGGGCCATGGCACCCCAAATATTTGCCAAATCTCAATTTTTTCAGTGACCACTTTCCAGCTTTATCAAAATTGAAATTGATCGCGACAGACATTATGTCACATTCACAGTAAGATATGTATATCGACACGAAGCACCCCTTTCCACAAAATGACCAAAGGCACCTTAGTGGAACGTGAAAAAATAAATTTGAAGGCAGCAATTTTAGGCTTTGGCTTGCTTTGAAATGTAAGCTTACTTTAAATTCGTACAAAACCATTCTTTTAACAAAGAATAAGAGCTTACTCAGATTAAGCCTGAATCTGGCACCACGTCCAAATTTCTCTCTCTCCCCTCCCCCTCCCAGTTTAAAATCAGCGGCCGTGGGCTCCGTTTACCTCCATTTCCTGTCGCTGTCAAAAAAACCTCTCTCTTTAATTCAGAACTGAGAAATCGCCCAAATCAGTGGCGTTCCGAGCATCCCTAATATTGTCGTCAGCTAAACCTTTTTCTTACATATCTAATTGTCATGATTTACTGAGTAATACTGAATGCAAGCTCCTAATATTTTTTTTTACTAAAGAGGAAAGATTTAACCAAAGCTAAAACATTGAAGGATGTGTACCCCAGCAAAATTTGACACTGCCCAACAGGAATTTTAACACTCCAATTTCGTGAATTGAACAGGAAAATATCACAGCCTCGAGTTCAGAGAGAGGATATTTACATTCTCTTCCGGTTGACCGGTAAACACATTTTGTTCGTCGATCGGCCTTTCTAAATCGTCTTACCGCACTGTACCCATTTGGTTAACAGTGACCTCATAAAGTCGCAGGATAAAGGCATGGAGTAGACGACTTATACATCTTTAAGACTGGAAACATGTCAGTGAATTCTTTCTCTGCGGGACTTGTTTACAGAATCGTGATAGTTTTTCAATAGACAGACCATCACTTTGGATAAGAATACGGAGTCTCAAACAAAGCTATTATGGTGATCTGTGAGAGCTAATGAACTGTTTAGCACAGGTACTGTGAAATTTAAAGAAAGACACTAGAGAGAGACGTCCCATTCGGAGTGGCTGCTTTTCTTTCTCTTAGTGCCAGTAGAAGGTAGTTATAAAGGGAT
The DNA here is from genome assembly GCA_010016025.2 of Alatinidae sp. Z8VKAUB7J3. Lineage (NCBI taxonomy): Eukaryota > Metazoa > Cnidaria > Cubozoa > Carybdeida > Alatinidae > Alatinidae sp. Z8VKAUB7J3. The sequence goes on from JAAAKM020006971.1 coordinate 92,681,715, forward strand.
TCCGTTCGTCATAAAGGGATCTGCACGTTCTCAACTAGATGGGAGCCATGTGTCATGTTTGAGAAGCAATTTAATTGCCGGTGCTGGAATCTATCAGGCTGCATGTGAGGAATGGTGTTTCGAATGAAATACTGCTCCGTCTTGATTGTCCTGTTCGGAGGGTTATTTTGTCTGTTGACGATTTATCACATGGAAAAGCGGATTGTAATGGATCGTAGCTCAACCTGGCGTGTCTCGAGAAACTGGTCACGGCAAAGAAATGTTCTTGAGACTCCAGTTTACAATGTAACGCCAAGGATTGGCAGGAAACGTAAGTTGATCTTTTGCGCGTTAGTATTCTATTCCTTTACATTAGGTTGCTCTGTTTGGCATTGCCATCCATGAGATGTGTTTTGCATCGGATTTTCTTGGCTCGACCCCTGGCGATTTCAATTCTATCAGCGATCTTTGCCTTCCCCTTGCCTCAGTTTGACACGCCGTAGGTTTTGATGATTGAGTTTGTTAACTGCAGGCGTAGATATGTCATTTTCCCCCCTCTTTTCAAGAACCTTTCAGTTTTTATTCAGTATTTTACTCAGAGACGAATATCAAGCAAACTGTTAGTAAACGACGACAGATAGTAGGCTCTCTGAAGTATTCAGGCGCGTGTTGTGATCATAACAACAGATTTAGAAGATTTAGAGAGAATATCATTAAAAGGACGCCGGACGCGATTCGTGATTTTCGCTGAGGCAATGTTTCTCTATTACAAGTTCAAAACTTGAAAGAAATAGTTTCTGCTTTGTTAAGATTAGATAGAGAAAGAATGCCGAAACGAAGTAGGAGGTTTCAGGTCGTTTACGCGATTGGGATGGTGCTCGAACGTTAACTCGGGGATTTTTTTAGAAATTGTTAAATATGCTCATGGCTATTTGCTGGCGAGGTAGACTATTCTATCGAGGAGAATTATTTGGGCAAGCCTGAATTTGAATGAGATAAAACTTGGATTATTACATTATTAGTGGGAGTAACCTGAGGTTGGCGATGTACCGATATGGGTGTAAAATGGGATTGGTAGCAAAAGGAACATTCGAGGAATGGGAACACGTGAAACTAGAACCACAAGAAAGAGAACATTGTTTACACTTGCATTATAGGCATGCACAAGCACATCAAATATTTAAATAGAATAATAGAACAAAAGATGATAGATTTGTTTGGCACCCAGACACGAAAGTGTTTTTTCCCCGTGATAGACCAGCCAGTGGCGGTCCGGAGGGATCGAAATAGCTGTATTCCTTGTCGAAACTCAGCCATCATTGTTTATTTACGGCAGCATTGATTCCGTTGTGGCTCATTAATTGATTTGCTCGATGAATTCCCTGTAAGTGGGTGTAGTTTCAGCTGCGGGTCCATTTGTTTACCGGGGATCTTTACTTTCAGGACCCTGTAAGAATGAGTTGTGAGACATTTATCTAAGCTAAATGGGTGGCACGTCTACACCCTACAGTGTAATCATTTGCCCCCTCACGTGAAGTTAATCTGCAAACAGAGATGGAGCCTAAAATTGTAAAACTGGTGTAGCAATTCTTTGCCGCGAACACCACATTTAATTTCTACAGTCTACCTTACGCTCGAGTGTTGAATAATTGTTCCTATCCTTCAAGCATGATTAATATTTATCTTTCAGACTGTGTTTCTTACAGCGGCTGTAGTCAGGCGGCAGGTTTAGAAAGGGAATTGATGGAGTGATTGTCAGCAGTTGAGAAGCAATCTCGTCAAGGCTCACAGCGAATGCCCATCAGGAGAAAGTAGATTAATTCGTGAGGGAGACAATCATTGAAGAATACACAGAGAATATGTGGTCTTAGAATTTCTGTCTTTGGTAAAATTATAAAAAGGGGCTATCAAAATATTACCAAGTACACAAACAGCCGCATTGAAAAAGAGCCCTTGGTTTATAAGAGCACAGTGGAATCTTCTTTAAGGGAATTATGAAATGATATATTTTCGCATAATAGCATGGAAGATTTGTCAAACCATTTGCCGATGTATGATGGATTTTCTTAAAACAGAATGTCAGGCTACACACCGTCTTTTATGACCGTATCACTTAAACGTTTTCTGGCGATATTGTTCTCTGTACTCAGATATGCCTAATTTTATCTCCCAAAATTGATTTACGTGTCACAGCACAAGAAGGCGAAAGGAGAGGAAAGATTGTATGTAGTAAATGTTTTACAAATTCAAGAAATCAAGCCTCACATTTGTTCTTAAAATACACGTATAGTTTAAATATTGTTTGCACTGAAATTGCAGAACTACAGGTCTCGTATGTTATGCTGGGTTTTTTATTTGGAACACCGGTATGTCTTTCCTGGCAATATTATAGGTTGGGGTAAAGTTTGAAATGAGTTTGATATTCAACATTTCTGCATAATGCTGCGCTCTCTATGCTTGTGACATCCAAAGATTAAATAAACGAAAACCAGCATTTCTCAACTCAGACAGTGTAAATTCAGCATAATTTTTTTATCCATTTATATGATTAACGCTTTAGTTTGGCTTTCTATCTTTCCTAGCTATCATCCCGCGTTATCACAAGATCTCAGCTTTTTCGTCTCATTATATAAGCTTCATATTTTAAAAACTTTTGTGAAAAAGTTCGTAACTGTTTTTCTTGTATTTTCTGTAGGCAGAATTGACAGGTTTTCGACTCGTCTGTCTTAAAATATATCGTGTTTTCTCAGGTAAAGGATGCCGCTGTCTGTGCAAGGATTTCCGTTTGTACTTAACCGTCGTTCCATCAAGTGGATAAAAATTAAGTAGTCACACACAAATACACACACACACACACACACACACACACATATATATATATATATATATATACATATTGTTTATATACATATACACATTCTTATTATGAATATCAACACCACACAAAGCCCCCCCTCCTCCCAAAAAAAAAATTGCATGCTATAAAATAAAATAAAAAACCAACGAATTATTTCATCCTGTATATTTGGTATTTCTTTCATCATTTTAAAGGTAAATAACAAGTGTGACACAACAAGTTAATAAAGTAAGACTAAAACAATACAGCATACTACAAACAATCGAAAAAGCACTAATTACCCCTGAGGAGAAAGATCAGTACCAAGGGAGAAGATGGAGAGAACATTATGTGTTAAAATAGAGAAAGATATATTAAAGAAGCCGCTAAGTTCAAATATAGACTTCCAAATTATCAGCCATTCTCCTACCTATACAAATATTCTCATATTTCAATAGACCTTTTAATGACTTTTCTATCTAATTTTCAAATTTCTTAAAGATAACAAGCAAACAGAAAATGCAACAAAGATGAATAAACTCACTGGTAAAAATGTCATGAACCTTCCAGCTAGGAAATAGCCACTAACTGTACCCCTGTTGGATTTGAACATGGACTATAAAAGAGAAACATCAGAAAGTAATCCACAGTAATCTATGAACAAGTCCTAAAATCAATAACTGAACATATGTTACATACCGGTATGGATGCATAAATATATGCAAATTGATTTGCATACATGATAAACCATTTTGGTAATCTTTTGTATTCATAAATCCAATAGCTGTACATGGACCTTTATGCATAAACATAAAGCATGGTAGAAGCCTTCAAAAAGTGGGGAGGGGTAAGTAATTTGGCAGACCATGTTTTAGAATTTTTAAAGTACGAACTGTACCACACATACATAAGGTGGATACTTCAAGGGTGTCTAATATAAGATATGAATGAGAAACCCATCATGACAGCTTTCAAAACTGAAAAATCCACGATTTTAGCTATTGAAGAATTGTTCTGTTGTTCTTTAATTAATCGAGAATTATTACAAATGTGCAATAAATAAAAAATAACAGTGGCTGGTGTCCTTTAACATTATTGTTCACCTATATTTCAAAACTTCAGAAGCATCTCTCTCCAAAACCATGATGAAAGATGTCCAAGTGACTTCCCATCTCTGACAGCAGCTAATCTATATATTGATCAAAATGTCCCTTATAGATACTCATTGTTGCAATCACAGAATTGTAAAAAATCTCAACAAGAATCCCAAGATACCAGGCCAATACCAGTACTAGGAAATAGTAAGCAAGTCTTGCTGATTGTTGACATTCTGTTAGATTTTATTTATTATTATATATATATAGTTTAAGTTATTGGCTAAGACTTATCAGTCAAGTTTCTGGTTCTAAGGGACCAAAGTGTTTCTAACTTCTACAAAACTTTAAAATGCTTGATAAATGCAAAACAAGGATTCTACTATATCAGTTGTTCTCAAGCACTGCCAATGTACTACCCCCTAAAGCTACCATACTTTCAAAGTACCCCCTGGGTCAAAAGAGTATGCCTACAATCAGAGATTATCAACTCATGTAAAATGCACAATAAACTTTCAATAAAGAGTACTTATTTGGTTATAAAGTGTAAAACAAATAGTTAGCAGTATGGAGAATAAGCAGAAACAACTTTGTGTTGTTGTTGTTTACTTTGGTTCCAGTGTTTCGATGCAAAAAACAATGGAATACACTATTAACTTTTCGAAAGCAAATAGTTTGTCAGAAAATTTGCAAAGAATAAAAGTTAAGTAGGAAAATCTCTATTAATCTTCTTAGTATACTTTGGCCCCCCTTGGTACCCCTTGTCTAAAATTTACCCTTAAAACCTCAAATATATACCTCCAAGGGGTACCTGGACCACTGTTAAGAAACAAGGTTCTACATAAAATAACTACAATTCAAAAGTTTAATAGGAGGTCATCATAGTGAGGATGCATTTACCAACAGCAATTTCCCAGTGCAGTCCCTGATCACCAATAGGGCCATTTACCAACATTGCCCCACCCACAATATAAATAGCCATAGATACATTTGGGCTATAGGCCCTGAGTGTATCTACGATGGAAGTGTTCTGATGGCAGAAGTGAATCGTACTTCTTGTACGTCATTGTGTGGTACGTTTTTGTTGTATCAGTGTATTAATACTTTAAAAACAAGTTGCATCCTTTTCAGTATCCTTTAAATAAAGCACGCGAAAAGTAAATCAAGTTCTCAAAATACGACCAATGAAGAAAACCCCGCGATTTTCAGTCCAATCAAACCATCTGCGCAGGTAACCCATGGAACTGGCAATTCCCCGCACTACTCTCTTGTTGTGCTCAAAACGATATGAATATGATCATCTATAAATCGATTATTACCTACATCAAGCATTTCCGGGGATACGTTTACGATTCAGTAAATCGACTTGCACTTTTCAGCACTCATACAAGTCTGTTCGTTTTAGATCGATGAAGAACACGCCGCGAGAGAAGACTTTATAGGGAATAAGAACGTTCAACGCGCTAACAAAGTTAACGTGTTACACCACTGTGCTAGACTCACTATTCTTACCGAGAAGTGTATTTTGAAATGTGATGACTATGAAAAATGACCTGCTCTTTTGAATCACATACAATCTGGATGTAAGCTGTTCTTAACAAAGATAAAGACACCGTTCTTCGTAAACTTGACACTTATCCCCACTGGGTTTCCCCTCGACTGACCCGGGCTAGGAATGCAGCAACAAGAGTAAAATTAGGTGATCAACAGAAGATCATGGGTCTATTTTTCCGACCAGTACCAACGGATTGCATCGATTGCTTTAAAGCTTTAACCGGAAAGTGGGCATAAGAAGATTCCTTTCTTGTGATCAACAGAATTTGACGAGTTCACACAAAAAGAGTGCACCCACCTCGGTGTAAACTTGATTGATAAGCATTGTGTGGCCCTAGAACGTCGCGCAATCACGGTTTGCTGTAAGTTAAGAACGTGGCCCTGTCCTTGATAGATGAATTGGAATATCTGGCAGTCAAAAATTTATTAGATCTCACACGTTTATCAAACAAATAAGCGGAGAAATGTGTATAAAATTCGATACCCTTTCCGTATGGGCTAAACGAAGACAACAATGCTGACATGGGAATAGCGGAAGAACTTCAATTCTTTGTTGATAACAATACTTAAAACTTCTCACATACCCAGAGTCCTACGGCTATAACTCCCACAAAGTAAATAGTTACAACTGCAATGTCCCCTCCAGATAGCTTCGCCATGGCTGTTTTCTGTCCTATGGCTGTGGGCGATGAGATGCGATCTCAATTTCCCACGTGTTATTCTTGTAACTCTGTTGTTATTGCTGATCTGGTACCAACTTCTTCAATGGGATGAATTCGTTTTGCATGGTGATCGTACGCCCATTCATAAAAAGTGGAAACAAGATGTTGTTTATTCTGAAGTCAACTGGCAAGGTAAAATCAACATAAATCATGCTGCTGTGTATGAACATGACTTAAATAGGATTAGACACGTTTTGCTGCATCGGATCAAAGTGCCAGCGCCTACATAACAAAGGATAATTGTTGGCCAAGCCATAAATCAATTATCAGATAGGCCTATCCAAGCATTGAGATTTTCGTTGTTGTGAGTGCATCATGGACAGGAGGGGCGCATGGCCAAAGGGCCAGGGCTGAGGGGGGCTGCAGCTCCCCCAGTTTGCTAAAATGTTACATTTTTTTCGGGCAAAAACTTTTTGCAGGCCCTTTGGTAATTTCTTAATAATAAATAAAAATGAAATAATTTTAAGTCTAACCAGCCCTCTCAGTTACCGTCGGCATTTCTGCCGAACTGAAGTGCTTATAGTCGGTTCATGTGCCAATAATTTTCGGGCAAAGGATTATTTTTTTCGGGAAAATAATCCACACGTACAGCCCCCCCCCCCATTTTTCGTCCGTTGCGCCTATGGAGGGGCCCTTCCCTCTCTCTAGATTTTGGCCTTTGCCTGGTTTCCCATTATAACGCCGACTCTATATAAATAATGGGGTAGTATATATAGTCTTTCGATCATATATATGCTGACACAGCATAGCACATGATAACACTTAACAAGGACATAAAGTCTATACAGGTCCATCGCCATCTTTCACACAGTTGGGGGGAGTATAGGGTGCAAACTTTTTTCGTTCTTTTGGCAAAGATAAAGTGTAGTATCTGTTCTCATTGACGTCAGATTTCCCATAATCCTTGAGGGACGACCCGACTAAGCGTTTGGTCCTCATGGCTTGCTTCTCTGCTGCCAGGTTGCCTGATTTGATGGACGTTGTCCTTGGGCAATGCCGAGCAGCGTTGGAGCTACTACGCAGCCTTGCTTGGCACAGTTTCATACCCTTAATGGTTCGGAGAAATTGCCGTTATCGAATACGCGACCCATCATGCCTTCGTGGAACGCCCAGGTGATGGATATAGGTGACTCTGTGCAAATGATCTTGCCGAGTAGCTTTCTAAGCCCTTCTCTGCTTAACGTATCAAATGCTTTGGTCAAGTCAACAAATACGGTAGAGTAGTGCTGTCCATCTGAGATTAGTTTACTAGTCGACCATTGTTTAACAAGGTCCCTAAAACAAAGGGGCGTGGCTTAAATAAGTGGAGCCCGATATCCTTGCTTTTAGATTAAATATCTATAAGGACCCCTCCCCCTTAGACTTTTACTAGTAAGCGCGAGGGCCCCTCTGTAGACCCCCATAAAAATTGACAACCTTAAAACCTAAATTGTAGAACTCTGAAAATGTCAATACTTAAAATGCAAACGGGCCCACAAGACGGACAAAGGGAAATGATCAGACGCTGGTTGGCACCTAGCTGAAAGGTTAACTTTCGTTCGTAGTTACTCTGCCCCGCTCCCTCAAAATGAAAACAAGAAACCTGAAGGTAAGATCCTTGGCTAAAGCGTCGCCAACAGAACAAGATATTTATATGCCTCGATTAATCACATTCGCCTTAATTCTGTCTTCCAAAGCTTCTGGTATTAAGCTGGAGATATTACTAATATTGCAACATTTTCATGACCTAAATGATTTCTATTGCATTGTTGAAGAAGATAGAGAAATAGGGACACTCAAGCAGAGTACTTATATACCTCTAGCACTGAAGAAGGCTCAGACCCGAAACACAATTAATAATTATAATTAATGAATTTCCCCTTACCCACGGAGTGGAGGCGAAAACATGGCAAGATTGACTTGAGAATTTCTCACCTTTATTATTGGACTTAATGGTTCAATGGTTAAGGTTTGTGTTTTCAAGCCAATGGATAGTGGGTTCGAATACCCTCAGGGCCATTAGTGAAAAAGAAAGCCAGCTATTGTGGTAATGCTCCACTCCGTGATAAATATATAATAATTGATATGTGTCTGCTGAGTACTTATATATCTCTGGCACTGATGAAGGCTCAAACCCGAAACACAATAAATAATTATGATTAATCTATTTCCCGATACTCGCTGAGTTGAGGATAAAACACGACAAGATTTGCTTGAAAATTTCTCACCTCAGTTATTGAACTTGATGGTCCAATGTTTAAGGTTTGTGTTTTCAAACTAATGGGTTGTGGGTTCGAAACCCCTCAGCTCCTTTCGTAAAAAAGGCAAGCTATAGTAATAATGCCCTACTCATGATGAATATATAATAATTGCTATGTGTGTGCTGAATACTTATATATATAATAAGTTAGAATGCTTTGAGGCGAGCTACCGGCAAAACCTTTTAAAAGTTGACATGTTAACATTCTCAAACTTCCCGGTTACCCCTATTAAATTTCCACAAACTTTCTTTCAACACCGCTGTTATGAACACAACGGCAACTCGCCCTGCTTTCCAACCTTTGAGATTTTAGCGAATGCCTTTTAACGTCCGTCTTATTAGATACCGTCCTGTTTATTGTAAAAAATGGAGAAAATGTCATTCTTTTCCTTTTCCATTGCAAAGTTGTCAACACCGTAATATTCAATCACGTATAAACACTGTGGCATTTGTAGAATTTCGAGGTGCTGTGGCTGAGGCGAAATTTGACTGCTTTTGTCTTGCCAGTATTGTTCTTGTATCTCGTCCATTCCACTTAACTTTGTTCACATTCTTTAATTATACTTACTCAGCACATTTCCTCATCACAATAGCCCTTGCACCATCCATCACCATAACTCCTGCTGACATTCTTGCCACCACCCAATTAAAGGAGCACATTTCCAAACTCCGTGACCAAATTCAGGCTTTGACAGCTCAAATTCAGTCACGGGGCCGCTCACATAACCACCTCAACCATCAAAATCTGTTCCTCGTGCTTCTCCCAACTCATGCTCTTCTCGTACATCTACCAGTCCTTCATCTCAGCATTCTACTCAATCTCACAAAACTCCTCCTACCTCCACAGATCATTGCTGGTACCATTTTCACTTCGGGGGTTCTGCTGAGAAATGTTCATCTCCCTGTTCATTTACCACCTCCCCAGGGAACCGACTTGGCCAGAGATTGAGCGTGATGCAATCGTCCGGCTCAGTAACTCGCAGTCGCCTACTCTACATTAGGGATAAGCACTCTGGCACTCGCTTTCTGGTAGACACCGGGGCTGACGTCAGTGTTTCCCCCCCTTCATCACACCAACGCCATTCTCCTTCTCTTCTCACTCTCCAAGCTGTCAACCAATCACCCATCACTACATATGGTCAACGTACCCTCGCACTTGATCTTGGTCTTCGCCGGTCATTTCCATGGATTTATATTATTGCTGACGTGCCCTCTCCTATTCTTGGAGCGGATTTTCTTGCCAATTTTGGTCTGAAAGTGGATATCCGCCACCAATAACTCATTGATACTCTCACAAATCTTGCCGTTCGGGGCCTCATACGTCCAACTCTCTCACTCAGTCCAATCTTTGCTGTACCATCTACTTCTTTCACTCCCATGTTACAAAGAGATCAGTCAGGCGCCGTTGGTTGAGGGCACCAATATATAGGTACCGAGATCGAAGAGAAAAGTATACGAAGCAGCAAACTTGATATTATTCCAAATCATTATCTATTATTGATGAACAAGACATAAATTAAGTAGCGGTTACCCAGAAAATGTCATCAACATTGTCATTTCCAATCAAATAGCCAAGTTTTTGTCTGACCCAAAATATGGTCGTATAAAGTGCCCAGTATATTTGCGACCGTGGATTGGGAATGTTTCCTTGAATTTTGACAAAAGAGTAAAAACGGCCGTGACCAACAGTTTCCCACGGTACAATTGCATGTTGTTTATTCCACCCAAAAGCTGCTACCTGTCACTCAAAGACGTTTATTAGTCGCCCGTCGTTCACCACACATCCTAACTCTACAGTAGATTAGGGTCGACGATAATGCGAGAGTCGTTCTCTTTCCTATTATCTTTGATAGGACGGAAAGCAGCTTAACAAGCTCACGATCTGGTTTGGAGCCCTAGCGTTTTGTCGTTTCCACAATTTTTCAAGGTCCATGAAGGCTTCATATCAGTTGCTTTACGATGCTTGTAGGTTACGAAGAGTAAGCTCATGGTACCTAATGTGTTTTTACATTTCTTGGGAAAATCAATAACAGTACATCCTTACTTTAATAATAAATTTATTTACGCAGATTTACATTTACAATTTTGTAACATCATCAATATCTGAAAATAATGACTAGCAAAATATCTACAAATCTGAAAAATAACTAAAACAATCAATTTATTACATATCGAAAATACTAAGTTCAGTACATTAAAAAATTATCAATCAGCATCTGTAAAATATATTCGCCTGATTATAAAAATGACGGCAGAATAAAAATTAAAACAAAGATACATCATCTGATATGATCCTTTTACAATAATCAATGGCTTTGCATCTCTGTTTGACTGAGTAGAACACGTCCTTCGCATATAAGCCAGATTGACGGTTCATATTTTTGGCGCGGAAACATTGAGCAGTTTCAGTACTAATCAATATATCACGGTGAAGGAGGAAAAGAAAGCAAAACATTATAGCGTAGATATCTTTCAGAAAATTAAAGAAAAACAGTAGATACATAGTGTGTTTGTTAAGGCTTTTAAAGCGAAAAATTTACGGTAGAAAGTCAACAGAAATGGTCCTCCAAACAATCTTTATATTTCAATAAAAGATGGTAATCGGTGCGCTTTTCTAAATCTATTTTGTTACCTGAGCTAGGCTAGCCTTACTATATAATTGAGTTAAACATGGAAAACATTGATTACGATATGATAAACACAATGAGGTTCGGTTTGTTAACGATGGCAATTAAGCAAGTTCGAATAAAGCGAGGCCAGTGCAGCACGTATCTGGTTACAACTCAAAAAGCTTGGCATCTATAAACATAATAGTTTGCTTAACATTGGCAAAGGTATATAACTACATTTGCATATTGGTAAGGCAGAAAATGCAAATTCGCTTGTATTCAAAATGAGAGGATATAATCTTTCATCAGGATAAAGATAAAATTACTTTAAAAGTTGCCATACCTATAAACTACGATAATCGATTATACTGGTATGCGTTGGTGATTAAAATAACTGATTTGTCAATACAATACAGTCGGTTATACTAAAACTTATGAATACAAAATCATAAAACTATTTACGAAAATAATTTAGCTAACTTCAAAATATGCTCCCGTCTTTCCTCTTTTAGGCACCTCTCTCTAATAAAAGTTGCACCTAAAAGCATTTAAACTATCACATTTTATTGATGCAGATGAAATATACGATATATACAAACAGCTCAATACTATCGTGGTTTAGTTACGAAGTGTGTATTTCTTCTTCGTGGTGCCTTTGGAAAAATATTGGAACTGTCTCCACAAATACCTCCCTCCATCAAACGCCTCACCTACATCTTTAAAATGTTATCAACGGCCTTATTGTTTAAAAGAATAATACGGGAAATGATTTATTTCTATAGATGCCTTATTTCATTACTAAAACTGTCACTAATAAAATTGTGTTCCTATTAGATGTTCAAACCTGCTGAATTACGAGAAGAAATTATTCATGGTCATATGGCAATTTATATATATCACACATCACAGGTCAAGATACCGTCTTGTAATGAAAGCAAAGGTAAGGCATAGCCACAATTTATTAAATTGCCTAAATATTGATCAATTGGATGACCATTACAAATGCCCCATTGATTCACCTATACACGTTTTGGGGGTGTGAATGAGAAATTTCCGTGTTTCACATATTGTAAACTTGAAGCATGCCCTCTGCTACATTCTTAGGTAAGACTGTTAATGTCACGTTAGACGTCTCTTATTAAAGCCAGTGAAATGCAGAGGGTAAAGTTTGGTCTTGTCAGAGAAACACATTTACTCTCCATAGTTAAGGGCTTATATCTACAAACGTGCAAAATATCTCCGTACATCGGTACGTCTAACAAAGTCACAAACAAAACAAAGTCGTTTTAAGAAAGTCGACTCTCGTGGTCACTTCAACATCAAAAGTGGACGTATAGGATGATGTGAATATATTACTCTATGTTCTGATAGAAAAGAGGGAAGACGACTACAAGTACCATATCTCTAGATGACAGGAAATTGTAAAACCCCTCTCTTATGGATGATTTTAGGTCTCCCTGCCTGTAGTTGTCTTCGAGACAAATCAAATTGAACTCCCAGGAGTTGCGGCCGTTTTATAGTTGCTATTGCCAAAGAAGACAACGGAATGAGACGAATGTCATCATCGATGTTCTCTTGTCTCGTCTCATTCGCTGACTTCGCCACAATTCCTCCAAGCAATCCTGGAGTGGATCGCACATGTTCTGCTCGACTCAATGTTAACCTAGAGGCCTCTTCATTTGGTGTTTCGGGTGGCAATGTTGTAACTGAACGCATCAGATGGCGTCTCTCTATTCTCTCCTCCGTTGACGTAGGGCCAAGCAAGCGGGGAATGTACGGAAAATTGTTTTTTGATAACCAAGCTTTGTATGCAGCTTGCGCTCTTAATGCCTTCTCTTCTTTATCACTAATGATTTGTTCTTCTAATACTGATTTTCTTGCTTGCTGTTCTTCTTCCTGTATTCTTTGCTTCATAACCTCTACTTTTTTGTCCAGAAGCCACTGGTGATGTTTAAGCAATCTAGAACATTCTTGATGACCCCATAATACAGCGAGTGAGTGGGGCGTATGTCCTCTTGAATCGACAGCATTGAACTTTGCATGCAAACCAAGCAAAAGACGTATACATTTAATGTTTCCCGATGCAGCAGCAAGGTGCATGGGTGTAACTCCGCTTGATGAAATACTACCATTGAGAAAGAAATGCATAAAACTCATAATGACTCATTGAATTAAGTTACAATGAAGAAAATTGCAGCAGGATAGCTTATTGGGTGGGATTGGATAAAAATCATAGGATTAGTAGCGCCCAACTATGAGTGTGGCACTAAGCAAGATAAGGAAACATCCACTTCTATGGAGTGCCTTCTTCTTCCTCTTCTTCTCTTTGTTCTTATTTGCTGTTGTGACATTCAGGGACTGAAAATCAAGGTCAGCTATAGGCGAAAAAATTGATTCGAACTATTATTTAGACAAGTTAGTTGACGTCAAAATCCTGGGAAAACCAGTACCAAATCAACACTTTTATAAGTAGTGAAATACTGATTTCAGACAATGAAGAAGTGTCAGAATTCAAGATTTTCATTCAGTCGAGCCCCGATCCCTCTCAAAAGGATGCAGCAACCCAAACCTATATTTAATAAACTCACCAGTTGCAAACTAGTTACCTCACCCGTGCCGTGAACCACCCAATTCTATTGTAATTGCTTTTTTTGGACACTGGGCAAAACCAACAAATTGTAAGGTAAGTCTGGTGTTTGCTGTATTTTGTCATTGCTATTTGGAAGTCGAGACTTTACATGGGTCAACTCATAGGCAGAGGGAGGAGGTATGTTCTTCCAGTTACCTAATTGTGACATTGGAAAATAATTAAGCAAACTTAAATATATAAATGTAATATGATTACGGAAACATTCATGTAATAAGTATTGGTATAGAACTGACTCTGTAATGTTTCCTTGCAATCTTTGTATGGTAAATGCTACTTTCATTTGCTTCTAATTTCTTCATTAAGGTAACAGATAGCCATAATTTGGAAGGGGGTCTGGGCTCCACACCTAGAAAAATCAACACCCACCTAAGACTCTAAAGGCCAATCCTCAATGTGGGAGAAACTTTTGGGGATACATTTCCAAACGTTCAAATTGCTGCTTTCCATCAATAATGTAAATAGAGGCATAACACTAATTTAGAGTAGTCTCATTGAAACATTTCATCACTTGAAAAGTTACACAATGCCACTTCATTTCATCCCTTGAAAGGTTCACAATGCCACTTCCTTCAAGAAAAACACCCAAACGCCCACCCTCTTGAGAGAAAAACTTCTCTAAACTTAGGTGAAACAGAATCGCTAATACAACTTTTAATTTGTAATGGATACCACCATGAAAAAAATTGTTGACAACCCCCACCTGCCAATGTCAACCCCAACCTTAGAGGCCAAACCCCACCTGCAAATGAGATTTGAGCCAACCCACACATAGATAAAAAAATTTTGAACATGCTGGACCCCCACCTACCTGGGGAAGGGAGGGGGGCAAACTATGATAGCACCACATGTAAATAAATGTTATTTTACACATTTACGGGCTGCTCAGCTTTGACCTAAAAGTGACCAAGGCTGCATAAAAAGGCAAAATTGTGGTATTGATGGGTATGTTTATAATGAGTTGCTTTATTAAAGCTACATTTGGGAGATATATTTGTGATCATCATGTTGCTGGGTTATATCACTCCCTAAATGTAGTTTCTGTCTGGTCTCTACAATGAAACAAACACACAAACATCATTGCCTATGCTGGGAAAATAAGGAAAGAAATACATGGCATAAAAATATATTTCAGTTGAGCAAAAAATGATTAACATCATAAAGTAGCTGTGTAACAAGAATATTCCAGCTTAACAATGAAAGTATCTCTAAGTAAAGACTTTTCTTACGACCGACTCTCCTAACAATGGAAGCAGCAGTGAAAAAATAGAAACTTTATCTAGCAATGTACCATAGTATAAAGAAAAATGTATATATACATACACAGGAAATTTATGTTAGTGTATGTATGCATAAAATTTCAGCAAATGTAACTCTAAACATACTTCCAAAAACTTATCTGTAATGGCTCTGATATCGATCCCTAAATTATAAAAAAGATGCTTTTCTGGACCTCTATATTTGCAAGAACTGGTTAAAACAATGTGATATATTTGAAGTAGGCCTAATGTCACTGATCAATATGGGATTTTTGAATGTCAAAAAAAAATAAATTAACAAATGGAATTACAATGTTTTTGCTATTTCGTGCAATATTCAAATGGAATTACAGTAATTTGCATAAAAGAAATAACCACAGTCAAAAAAACTTACCTTGATGGGTTAGCTCCAGCTTGTAGTAAGAACTTTACACATCCTATTGATCTTTTAACCATTGTATTATTTATGGCTAAATGTAAGGCAGTCCATCCATTGGTACTTGTCTGATTGACATCACATTTCCTTTCATCAATTAAAAACTTCAATGTCTTCAGTTGACATTCAACTGCTGCAATATGTATAGCAGCTAGACCCTAAAGAAGTTAAAATAATACAAAAATATTGGTAATTCTGCACAACATAGATGTGGATATTAAGACTAGCCCTGATTCATTCTTTACCACTTGATGAGGCATGCAATGTAAAGTTTGTAAGAGACTGGCCAAGGATATGGCAAACATGCATAGTCTAACTACAGAGATGCAAATTTACAATTTGAAAGCATCAGAGGCTTGTCTTTCAGCAAAAAAACAACCCCACATTGCTTGTGCTATAGGAACTACAGACTGTTTAGTGAAACGTTGAGATGAAGTGAAATTGAATATATAAGGTAAGGTGGTTATTTTGTAGGTGGCCCATAGATGAATCTGTAGCCACTATATGGACAGACGTATACTGGTACAAATCTGATTGAAAATTATATTGTAAAAGAATATGGTTTAAAATGGTCAAGGTCAACATTTTTATGCACAATTCACTAAACATGAAATTGGCCACTACATCTAATTGGTTTCGAGTGGTGGAAGATTCAAATTTCATTTGCTCGTATTAGGCTCTCCTTCATGCTTCTCAGCATTTAGTTATACATTAAAACTGAACAACATATTTTGATAAGAAATAGGAATAAACAACCAGCAAAAAAACGTCTAATACATAACTACTCCTTCTTGTTTTGACAAATGAAAGAATATTTTGGCTTTTTGGCATTTATAAAATGTTAATATAGTCTTTCCATTACTCACATTTCATATGCAATGCTATGTTTACAAGCATCAAAGGGCAAGCGTTGAAAAGCTAAAGCTAAACTATGTCATAAAAATTCATTATAAGATATTATATTTGACTAAGGATGTCCCTTTAAGAAGATTTTCCAAAAATATAATTGATGACAGAGAATATACATGCAGTGGTAATGTCTTGTATGAACTTGTGAGTTGAATGATAACACTTACATCCTCATTCTGTTCATGTAACCCATCACTATAAATTTTCAAACTTTGCTGCAACCATTTATTATCACCAACACCAGCAGCCATAAATATATCATTCTTAGCTCGGTCAGCCTGTATTGAATGTCTGTTCATCTTAACTGATGAAAGTTCTGCAGTTTTATATTTCCCTTTTTTGTATCTACGAGAAGCCATCTAAAACAAATAAATAAAATTCTTTTGTCATTTCACTAAAAAAAAGGATCAAGCACATATAACAGATTTAAGTCCTTCTGCTTGATTCACACCTGGTAATAAAGCTATAACAGGGCATTACTAGTATTTGGTACTTAGCATACACACAACCATAAATACAACCACACACACGCCTTTTATATACATATATACTATACATCATAGTATAAGGTGCATCAATTTGTAACCAGGATTGGCTCCGTTCATCTTTCAGAAATCCCGACGGCAAGGTCTCGTCAGCAGTTCGGAATATCAATCCAGCATTTCACTCCAGCACTTCTAATCTGATACTGTATAGGCCACAACTGTGACTCTATCATACCAATACATAAATACCACAGAAGGTCAAGTAGAAAGTGGTTCATCTATCTCGAGACATTAATAATATTTTATCTGATAACGGGACGTATTAACATCATCATCATCATCATCATCATCATCATCATCATCATCATCATCATCATCATTATCATTATCATTATCATCATCATTGTCATCATCATCATCATACATCATTATTGTCATCGTCATCATCATCATCCATACATTATTATCATCATCATTAGCATCATCATCATCATTAGCATCATCATCATCATTAGCATCATCATCATTGTCATCATCATTCTCGTCATCATCAACATTATAGTTGTCATTCTCATCATCGTTATCATGATCATGATCATCATTATCGTGATGATCATCATTATCATTGTCATTATTATCATTATTATTATCATTATCACATCATCATTATCATCATTAGCCATTCATGCCACTCCTGACAGATGACCTCCACAATTCCCTCTATTAATTCTGTCCTGTGCCTTCTACATCCCGTTGGTGCCAGTTTGTTCTTCTATCTTTCCTCGACATCTTTCTTAGATGTTCCTCTTTTTGGTCGGCCTTCTCGTTGGGTCCATTGTGAAGTTATCTTGGTCCACGTATTGTTCTGCATTCTAGCTCTATGACCAGCCACTAGCTTAAGGGTCTATTGCTATCTGATTTACGTCTTAAACTTTTGTTTTCTCTAATTCTCAACTCTCACATTAAAATCCGTTTATGAACTCACGTACTCTCAGATACATTTTTAATGATACTACAGAAAAAGAGCATAAGTCATGGCCGGCATTAGAACCCAAGGTTCACTCACCGAGTTCGAGTCCCGTTGGTGGCATCTCTTCTGTTTCCTTTTGATGACATCTTTTTCAAATCTTATCATTTTAACTAGTGAACGCAAAAACTACATAATAAGTAGCAGCTTTTTAAATTAAAAATGCAACTTGATATCCTTTGGCTATTGCCAATGCATGCCTCAGATATAGGATAATTACATCTACTTCTTGAATTTATAACAACGGCTACCTTTGTACTGTTCTATCAGAGATTTAAAGACCTGACGAATGTACACTGAATGTTACGGAAAGACATATTCACTGTAATTAACCCCTCGCCCCCCCTCCCTCTTTACTATGACAAGCACCAACAATGAGCTTCATAAAGCAACCCTCACCGAGCAGTTTAGGAAAATGTAGGCTCACAGTACCCACACATGGCGCCTGAGAGTTTCTTTTTACAAAAGAGTACTTCAGTATGACATCAAAGTTTAGTGAATATCAGAAATGTGATAATGTTTTGCAGTCGTTGCTTACTTTTTTTTGATATACGTAACTTTTGAGAAAGTTATTCTGAGTAATCGCCCTATCAAACTTTCAATCATACCTACCAAAACCATGATATCGAGACCTACAATCGTGGGCAAAAAAATGTTAACTTTTACTGGATCTCAAGGAAAATGACCAGAATCATGGAATACACTTAGTAAAGGAAAGGGACTCCCATTTGTGGTATTACAAGCTATGTGTCCCTTACCTCCTATCAACAGGGAGGTGTGACATGCAAGTCATCGAAATTAAGGATTTTCAAAATCCATCGTCAGTTGGAACAGGGGTGAGACCACTTTACATAAATTTATGTTCAAGATTGTAGTTTAAGACTTTTTGAACTGAGCAAGACTAGCAGAATTTCCTTAAAGCCTCTTGCAAATTTAAGCGACCGTTCCTTGCCGTTTGTATGAAATAGAACGCCACATTTTGCACACGGATCTTTTGTAGCAGGTGACGTTATGACGGTGACGTAATCACTGTGGTCACGTTCTACTTTGATACCTGGACGGCAAAGACCAGTTGAGTAATACCTTGCTTGAAGGATATCAGACCAGGGCAGGGACTGGATAACCCTTGATCTTGTTACCACACGGATTATGAGTCAACTCTAACAACACCACTTGCAAAGTTACTTGAGTAGCGAACAAGATAGTCTACGCCGACAGTAAATAATAGAAAAGGGCCACATACATACAATGAAACTGTTGCTTCGTGTCAAATTTAATGCCTCCATGCAGTACATCATCACCCGGCAGTCACACATACGTATACATTAATTCCGTACTTAGTAGTGATTAAAATTACGTACACGTTTTTCTTTATATATAAGCTACTCAGTTGCTTAAGTGTGAGGTCTCGATTTGGTCCAAAATCTAAGCAACAAGCTAAGCAACTCGAGGCCTCAAATTCAGGAGGGACAATTTTTAAAATGCTTGAAAAACAAATCAAGAAAGGTTTTTCATTAAGAATTGATTACGAACTTTTGATATATAACAAATACCATACTGTTGATCGTGTGTCAAGCAAAGAGATCAAAGATCCGACCATCATTTGGTATTTCATCATTTACAACACATCGAAATTCTACGAAAAGTTGTAGTGATACCTAAGCAACTACTTAAGCAACTCCAGCCTGATTTTGGAAAATTTCTAAACAACTCGAGGCCTGACCCCGAAAATGGAATTGCTTATAAAAAAAACACCTGTACATGATTTAAATTGTGCGGAGGCAAGGATAGGAAACGAGTTAAAACATTTGGTATCATGTTCTAACCCGTCAGTTAAAGCTAAAAGGGAAAACAACGGTCTGTACGCTAGGCTTCCGAACGTAACTTATGCAATTCAAGCAGTAAGACCATGATCTAATACTTACTCTTGGCCCGAAAACGACGAGCACGTCTCTTTACCACATTCCTGTAAAGCTAAACAGGAGAGACCACGTAGACCCCAGAAAACCATGCCATGGTTAAGCAAACAATACTGGTATGACCATGGACGCACTGAAGCAGTGTGGGTTAAATTGATGTCTTGATAGGGGGAGGGGGGAATAATCTATTGTTTCCTTGATAAATTACTCAATTAGATAATGTAATTGATTGATCGATTTTATAAGTTTTATTGATTAACTACTTCAATTATGTAATTGATTGATCGATTTTATTAATTTTATTGATTAACTACTTAAATAATGTAATTGATTGGTAGATTTTATAAGTTGCAGAGGTTCCATTATGTAGAGGATTAAGGGGTTGGTAACTTTACCTCTAAAAGAGGAAAACTTCTGTGTGCTTAGCTCCTAAACATTTGGGTGACGAGTCTACACAGTGCGCAGTCTTTTGGCTACTAATCACATACCAGATAATCAGATAGAATTCCAGTGTTGTTGTGTTACATAGCGATGGTAAACCTTTTAATTCCCCATTAGTTCGTTCAATCGAGGAAAAAATCGAGAGCATGACAGGAGGAAAGATGGCGATGTAGACTACCGCAATAGAGGCTGAGGCCATTTGGATTATAAGAACCCCAAAGGCTTGACTATAGAGTTTTATGAGGCCAAGTCTGATCATTCTGTGTCCGTGGATTGACTACACCCGTTTTCGGAAGCCCAAGTCTCCACACAGTGACTAATGTGGGGTTAAACCAATGGGTTAAACCTACTTTTGGATGGCCAAGTCTTGTCACCATGTATGTATGTCTAAGGATAGGACCGGTTATAACTTGCTCAATCTCTTTCATGTAATTGAATAATTAAACTACGCACGGGATAGAACAGTTATTCTCGTATGGTATATACATTAAATCTAAAACGACAGGAGAGTCTATTAATTGAGGTTGAAGTGTAATTACGTTGCACACAGATCGGCTTCTTGTTTCCTATAAGGTAGTTCAGATTTACCTTACAAGCCACATGTGACGCTTAAACGGACGTACTGGAAGCCTACTCATAATAAACGATCCAATTGTGTGATCCTAAACGCGCTCTTGGGTATAGAACACACCCATAAAAATGTCAACGGCTGTGCAACCTCGATTCATTTTGGGGTTTCCCCTAACACTCACAAAATTATACATACAGATCGAGAGCATGGCAAACAGTCTCACTAGCGCATTTGGCTTACTTTTGCCTCCTTAAATACAAAATAAAGACTATACTGCTGACAGACTTAGCTGTTTGCAAATACCAATAAGTTTCCCCAGTCTTGTTGGTACCAACACAGACAGTTGAATTGCTGGCTCCTATAATTACGAGGGCAGTTTTAAAAACAAATGAAGTTAACGACGGTAATTTAATTTGTAGTATAGCTAATATCAGTAATAAGTACATCCAGGTTTAGTTAAGTTAACATTGGCGGCGTTTCTTGGGGTGGAAATCGGTCAATAATGTCTAATGAATGAGCTACTTTTTCCTTAGCTGTGGAAAGACAAGGCAACGTTTCTCTGCAATAAGAGCTAAGAACATAAAACTTGGTCTTGGAAAGAGTCTGAAGTGAGCGAGTGTAAGACCCTAGAAACTGTGTCCAAATGGTCATCATCGTTATAGCCTGGTGTACTTATAAGGTCTGACTCTAGAACAGTGCCCAACTTAGATTAATTTTCCAAGCAAAGCGAAGATAAATTCGAGTTAAGTTATAGCAAACTTACCGCGTTCACAAAATTCCATGTCGCCAATCGCCGAAAAAAGCAATTTTAAAACTCAAATATTTTCTACCATAAACGAAGAGAAGGTGGTCCACAGGCTTAATGTCTGCTGTTTGACTTTGCACGTGTGCTGCGGCGAAGGCTAGAGAAGTTCAAAGTTTATCCTAGGTCTTAAGACCATTTCATGAATCATAGCGCCTGATACGGAAATTGTTATAAAGACGGAATAAAGAATCAACTTTAGCCTCAAAACCAGAAGTTCAGGAAAGTCGTCTTAATGGTGTAAATCCTATAGAATGTCATTAAGAAAGAAAGTTTATATGAAGGTCTATTAACTAATAAGGCAAAGAACTTAACTCTGGCACCACGTGGGGCTTAAAACAGCCTTAATATTGTCAAATTAAGAGTAGAGTGTTTACCTGGTTTACTTCTGTCCTCTCAAATCGATTTTGAGTCTATGCGATGATGGATGTGGCCGGTTCTGATCAAACGGAATAAGAAAGATGGATGACAGTCAGTTAAAGCTATCGCTCCTATTTTTCTCCGTCTGCGATATTCGTTTTTTATCAAAACCGCTCTCCAATTTGTGAGAAGTCGTACAATTAAAGCAATGAAGCTGGAGAGACTTGCGTTCGCTTGTTTAACAAGATAGAATCCATTCCTTATCCATTTATGTTACAATTTCTTTAAACTTTTGTCTAGATAACCACGATAAAACCCCATAAGGAATTGTCAAAAGTAGCTTTCTCTGTTCAGTCGAGAGCTAATAAGAAAAACCCTCTTTATGAGATTTTTATTAAAATTCCAATGACAATCACTTACAGAAGAAACCAAACATATAAACAGCACATAGACAGAACATTGGACTTCTACTGATCTGATTAGTTCATATACCATTTTACTTAATGATAATGTAAACAGCCAACGGATAAGGGCTTTGTCTTCAACTTAACCCTCGGATCTTCATTGATGTCTAATTCCTAGTTATTGCATTAGAGGGAAACACAATAGTTTTTCTGATTGAAACAGCGAGAAAATTACAATTTTTCAAATATATCTGTTATATGAATACTGTCATTACTACATGATGTGGGACTCGGTACTGAGAACATTTATGGTTTTTGAAGTAACAGAGGACTTTTTTACGTCATAATTCGGTAGATATAGTAGAAACAATATGTCTAATTCCTAGTTATTGCATTAGAGGGAAACACAATAGTTTTTCTGATTGAAACAGCGAGAAAATTACAATTTTTCAAATATATCTGTTATATGAATACTGTCATTACTACATGATGTGGGACTCGGTACTGAGAACATTTATGGTTTTTGAAGTAACAGAGGACTTTTTTACGTCATAATTCGGTAGATATAGTAGAAACAATACGTTTGTTACTATGACAACATAACCGATACCCTGCCGTTGCATACTATGAAAATGTCTGCTGGCTCCTTGTGGATACATCGTAGAAAATTCAGACTATGTCTGGCGAAAGGCTAATCAGTTACTAGAACGAGGAACACGAGACAAAAGGGGGCTACAAAGGTTTTATTTCTTTGAAATTCTTTTTCTTCCGTTTTTCAATCTTCGCCGTAGTCTATAAAATCCAAGATTTGTAATGTTGTTGTTGTTGGTTTGGTGTTGTTGTTGTTGTTAAATTCTCTTCGTCGATAGTATGCCCTATGCCCAGTTATCTATATCAAAGTTAATATTAGTGCTCTGTAAATAGGTTTGTTGATCCTAAAGTTTTACTGTTCCCATTTCAAATTGTTATCCGGTGAAAACTAGTCCGTCAATGATATGAAACCCCTCAACGAGTTCCTGTAATTTCCTTTAAGCGAGCCCCTTTCAAAGGTAGTCCATCAATGCTTTGAAACTCTTCAACGAGTCCCTGTAATTTCCTGTAAGCGACCCCCTTTAAAAATAGTCCGTCAATGCTTTGAAACCCCTTAACGAGTCCCTGTAATTTCCTTTAAGTGAGCTCCTTTAAAACTAGTGCGTCAATGATATGAAACCCCTCAACGAGTTCCTGTAATTTCCTTTACGTGAGCCCCTTTCAAAGGTAGTCCATCAATGCTTTGAAACTCTTCAACGAGTCCCTGTAATTTCCTGTAAGCGACCCCCTTTAAAAATAGTCCGTCAATGCTTTGAAACCCCTTAACGAGTCCCTGTAATTTCCTTTAAGTGAGCTCCTTTAAAACTAGTGCGTCAATGATTTGAACCCCTCAACGAGTTCCTGTAATTTCCTTTACGTGAGCCCCTTTCAAAGGTAGTCCAGCTATGATTTGAAACTCTTAAGCGAGTCCTTGTAATCTCCTGGAAACGAACCCCTTTGAAAGTTAGTATATCAATACTTTGAGAATCAAAGTGATAACTGAATTTATTGTATACTTCTTCCCGGATTTTTCATTGCCAATCTGCAGAAGCTGACTACAAATTGTGTTAAGGATGGAGCGCGTAGTTTCTCCGGTAGATCCTGGCTTTGCTGTTCGGACATTGGCGAGGTCAGCACATTTTAAGTCAAAATTGTATGGTCCAGCAACGTATTGATACTTATTGATACTTTTGACTGACAAGCTGGATATTCCTAGGTCTCCAAAACTATTTTACTAAGGGGAATAAAAAATTAATTCAGTGTAAAAATCTAGCCATCACAATCTTTCCCAACGCGTTTTACTAGTTTAAAACGAGTGCAAAAGTGTATCCACATCTTTATCAGTTTCAGAGATTTACATGTAAACCTGTTAACCCCTATAATCCATAGGGCCGCGCGAAGTTTTGGAATGGAATAGGCTCGGGAGCCGGCAGGAAAATGAAGAAGATTGAGGCGATCATCAAACCTTTCAAACTCGACGAAGTGAAGGAAGGCCTGCAGGAAGTCGGCATTCAAGGCATCACCGTAACGGAAGCTAAGGGTTTCGGTCGCCAAAAGGGTCATACGGAACTCTATCGCGGCGCGGAGTACGTCGTGGACTTCCTGCCCAAGGTGAAGCTCGAAGTCGTCGTGGAAGATTCGCTGGCCGAACGCGCCGTTGAGGCCATACAGGCCGCCGCAAAGACCGGCCGCATCGGCGACGGCAAAATCTTCGTTTCCGAAGTTCAGGAAGCGATCCGGATTCGCACCGGGGAACGGGGCGCTGAAGCGGTCTAGCCAGACCCCATGACCGTGGCCGCACACGGCCGACAGACACGATAGATCAACATCCAGAAATTTTGATAACGACAGGAAGAACGACAATGTCCGACATACCTACCATCCTCAGCATGATCAAAGAGAACGACGTCAAATTCGTCGATCTTCGTTTCACCGACCCGCGGGGCAAATGGCAGCATCTGTCCATGTGTTCGGAAATGATGGACGAGGACGCCTTTACCGACGGCGTTATGTTCGACGGCTCGTCGATCGCTGGCTGGCGGTCAATCAACGAGTCCGATATGACTTTGATGCCGGACCTGTCGACGGCGGTTATGGACCCTTTTGCCGCGCAGCCGATGCTAATTATCTATTGCGATATCTACGAACCGCTGTCCGGTCAGCCCTACTCGCGTGACCCGCGGTCCACGGCGAAACGGGCGGAAGCCTTTCTGAAATCCAGCGGCATCGGCGATACGGCGTTCTTCGGTCCGGAAGCCGAATTCTTCATCTTCGACGATGTCCGCATCAACGTCTCGCAGAACAGCACGTATTACGAAATCGACTCCGAGGAAGGCCCGTACAATTCAGGTACGCGCTTCGAGGACGGCAATATCGGTCACCGCCCGGCGGAAAAAGGCGGTTATTTCCCGGTTCCTCCGGTCGATTCCGGCAACGATCTGCGCGCGGAGATCGTCACCACCATGGCGCAGATGGGCCTGATCATGGAAAAGCATCACCATGAAGTCGCCCCCTCGCAGCACGAACTCGGAATCAAATTCGACACGCTGCTGCGCTGTGCCGACAACATGCAGATTTACAAATATGTCACGCATATGGTGTCGCACAGTTACGGCAAAACGGCGACCTTCATGCCGAAGCCGGTCCTGAACGACAACGGCTCCGGCATGCACGTCCACCAGTCGATCTGGAAGGATGGCGCCAACACCTTCGCCGGCTCGCTCTATGCCGACCTGTCGGAGACTTGCCTGCACTATGTTGGCGGTGTCATGAAGCACGCACGCGCGATCAACGCTTTCACCAACTCGACGACGAATAGCTACAAGCGTCTCGTCCCGGGCTTCGAAGCGCCGGTGTTACTCGCCTATTCGGCGCGGAACCGCTCCGCGTCCTGTCGCGTCCCGCACGTCGCGAGCCCGAACGGCAAGCGCATCGAGATCCGTTTCCCGGACGCGGCCTCGAACCCGTATTACGCGTTCACGGCGATGCTGATGGCAGGTATCGACGGGATCGAGAACAAGATCCATCCGGGCGATCCGATGGACAAGGACCTGTACGATCTGCCGCCCGAGGAATTGGCGGACGTCCCGACCGTCTCCAGTTCGCTCGGCCAGGCGCTCGACTCGCTCGACGCGGACAGGGAATTCCTGAAGCGTGGCGACGTGATGAGCGACGACCAGATCGACGCCTATATCGAGCTCAAGCGGGAAGAGGTGCAGCGTCTCGACATGACCCCGCATCCGGTCGAGTTCGACATGTACTACTCGGTTTGATCACACTTTCGACAAAGAACCCCCGCCGGTGTCACCGGCGGGGGTTTTTCTTTGCGTGCGCCGTAGCGCCCTACCCACTCAGCCAGTCTATGGCAGAGTGACCCGGAATTCCTTACCCCCATGCCCGTGCACCTTGTCATGCGCGCGGACGATCACTTCGGTAAGACCGGACGGCACCTGAACCCCCGATAAGGAGCGCGTGAAGGGCTGCTCGTCCACATGCGGGTGGTACAGGGTCCGCGTCCCGAGAACGGTCCCGTCCGGCGCTACCACGTCCCAAGCGTCGGCGTAGTGTTTCCAGCCTTCATCGGCATGACGCACCGTAACGCCGAACGAATAGCGCCCGTCGCCTTCCTTCCACGCTTCGACGGCGATGACATCCGCCTCGCCCGCGAACACCGCGGCGCTCCACAACAAAGCAAACCAGCCGATGAATAGCCTCGTCATGGGGATCCTTTCGTTAAATTTTCCATGGCATCTTATAACGATAGTATATTTTGGGCAAATTCGCACAATTTTTATGTAATAAATAAACTTCATGAAATATATAACAGTTATATATTGGTAAAATATAATTTTATATAGAAATAAATTGCATAATTTTTTTGTAAATTAAATTTATAAATATTATTTCATAATTTTTACTTTTCTATTGCTTACAAATTTTTTTTGAATATTAATTAACGCATGATCGATATTGAGAAACTCACCGCGAAAACGTCTGCGCTGAAATTCGCGATGGAAGAATTGATCGCGACGGAAATCCGGCGCCTCGTCGCACAGGCAAACGTCTACGTCTTCGCCCTGTATGATCCCAACAGTTCGGACAGTGGCCCAGTCGACTTTAAATGCTATCAGCGGGAGCATGGCGCCAACCGCATCACAGTCGACGTGCGGTTCGATTTCGAGGGGGTTGGTGTTTGGTATATCTGCCGCCGACAAGGCGATACCTTTACGGTCCGCCACATCATGGCGCATATCAGCGACGGCAAGTTTCAAAGCGGCAAGGTCGCCAGCTTCGAAGGGTATTGGGACGAGTTTCCAAATTTCGTTGCTGAAGATCGTTGGGCGCGCAGCTACTGTCGGCGTCTACCCCGCGTGGCGGCCTAAGCTCCGCCAACTCACAACATCTTGTGATTTCGGCGTATTCCCCTACCCTATAAGCTTGCCTCAAAGGGTGCGGAAATTATAATGCGCCTATGGCTGATCTCTTTCAGGACACCGCTGGAAAGCGCGCCTCCTACACCGCAAAAGACATCGAAGTTCTCGAAGGGTTGGAGCCGGTTCGGCACCGGCCCGGCATGTATATCGGTGGCACGGACGAAACCGCCCTGCATCATCTGGCGGCCGAAGTGCTCGACAATGCCATGGACGAAGCGGTCGCCGGTCATGCGAGCCGGATCGACGTGTCGTTCCTGGAAGACGGATCGCTGACGATCAGCGACAACGGGCGCGGCATCCCGGTCGATCCACACCCGAAGTTCAAGGACAAGTCGGCGCTCGAAATCATTCTCACGACCTTGCACGCCGGCGGCAAGTTCTCCGGCAAGGCGTATCAAACCTCCGGCGGTCTGCACGGGGTGGGCGTTTCGGTCGTGAACGCGCTGTCCGACCATTTGGAGGTCACGGTGGCGCGCGACAGGAAACTGTTCGTCCAGACCTTCTCGCGGGGCAAGCCCAAGGGAAAGCTGCGCGATAAAGGTGTCACTCAGAACCGCCGCGGCACGACGATCACCTTCCATCCGGACCCGGATATCTTTGGGGCGAATGCGCACTTTCGGGCCGCACGGCTGTACCGGATGGCGCGGTCCAAGGCCTACCTGTATCGCGGCGTCGAGATCCGTTGGAGCTGCAACGCCAAGCATCTGCGTAACGACGAGACGACTCCTCAAAGCGAAACCCTGCGATTCCCGGGCGGCTTGGCGGACTATCTGAGCGCGACGATCGCCGCGCGTCCGACGGTGACCGCGCAGGCCTTCACAGGGCAGGTCGCCGCACCGGACGGCGCCGGCAAGGCCGAATGGGCAATTTGCTGGCCGAACGACGAAGACGGCTTCATCTCCTCCTACTGCAACACTATTCCGACGCCGCAGGGCGGCAGCCACGAGTCCGGCCTGCGCACCGCATTGGCCCGCGGCATCCGCGCCTATGGCGAGATGAGCGGCAACAAGAAAGCGTCCAAGATCACCGCGGAAGACGCGATCGGCGGCGCCTGCGTGATGCTGTCCGTCTTCGTCGAGGACCCGCAGTTTCAAGGACAGACCAAGGAAAAGCTGTCCTCGCCGGAGGCCACCAAGCTGGTCGAAGGGGCGGTCAAGGACCATTTCGATCACTGGCTGGCGAACGATCCTTCTTCCGCAAACGATCTGTTGGAGCGCATGCTGGAGCGCGCCGAAGAGCGGCAACGCCGGCGCGCGGCGAAAGACTTTGCCCGCAAGACCCCGACCCGGAAGCTGCGCCTGCCCGGCAAACTGACCGACTGCACCCGCAACGGCGCCGAGGGGACGGAGATATTCCTGGTCGAAGGCGATTCCGCCGGCGGCTCGGCCAAACAGGCGCGCAACCGCGCAACCCAGGCGATCCTGCCGCTGCGCGGCAAGATCCTGAACGTGGCGAGCGCGTCGGCCGACAAGCTGGCCGGCAATCAAGAGCTGCGCGACCTTCTGCAAGCGCTGGGCTGCGGCACGCGCAGCGACTATGACGACGACAAGCTGCGCTATGAGCGGGTCATCATCATGACGGACGCGGATGTGGACGGCGCGCATATCGCGGCCCTGCTGATGACCTTCTTCTACCGAGAAACGCCGGGCCTGGTGGACAGTGGACATCTGTACATCGCGCAACCGCCGCTCTATCGCCTGACCCAAGGCGCTGTTACCCAATACGCGCGCGACGATGCCCATCGCGAAGAATTGCTGAAGAACGGCTTCAAAGGCAAAGGCAAGATCGAGATCAGCCGCTTCAAGGGCCTGGGCGAAATGCCGCCGGCGCAGTTGCGCGAAACGACGATGGATCCGGAAAAGCGGACCCTGCTCCGGGTCGATATTCCGAGCATGGCCGACCCGGAGCAAAAGGACGATGCCCGGCACACGGCGAAATTCGTCGAGGCGTTGATGGGCCGCAAGGCCGAAAAACGCTTCAGCTATATTCAGGAAAACGCCAAGTTCGTCACCGACATCGACGTCTAGCGCGACGCTCTTAAGAGCCAATCGCGCAACAAGGCGGTCACCGCATGCGGCCGTTCCATTGCGGTCATATGGCCGCATTCCTCGATCACGCACAGGCGCGCGCCGGGAATTCCGGCCGCGATCTCCTCGCTCAGGGACAATGGTGTGGCGGCGTCCTCCCGGCCGCAGATGACGACGGTCGGCACATCGATCGTTGCCAGGTGCGCACGGCTGTCGACGCGCGCCATGACCGCATGCTGTTGGCGAATGAAGGCGTCGCGGCCGACGGCCTCGGCCATTGACGTGATGGCTTCGACCAAGCCCGGCTCCCCCGCCCGGTCAGGATGCACGAAGGTGGGCATCAACCGCGGCGTCACCCCTTTGAACCGGCCCCGCTCCGCCTGCTCGATGAGCTCCAAACGCCGTGTCCTGGCGGCCGCGCTATCAGGGCGCGCCGAAGTGTCGAGCAGCGCCAGACGGGTGATCCGCTCCGGAACCCGTCGCCAGAATTCCAACGCGACGTAGCCGCCCATGGACAATCCGGCGAGGGCGAAGCGCGGCGGCGCCGTCTCCAGAGCCCGCTCGACCATCGCCCCGATACTCGCGTCCCGCGTCGTCTCAACAATCGTCGTCTCAGCGATATCGCTCAGATAGCGGGTCTGATGCGCCCAAAGCGACGCATCACAGAGCACGCCTGGCACGAGCAAAAGAGAGGTTCTACTACCCATTATTTAGCTTTCACCGTTTCCTATTGGTCCGCTGCAATTTAATTCGGGCCGCCGGGGAAACATTAATGAGCCTGTTTCTAGGCAATGACTGGAAAATCATGGTTAACAAACCAATATGTATGCGATCAAACCGTATCTTGGCTCGTAATTCCATTGACACGGCGCGGGAAGACCGTACGATCCGCCCCGCAATGCCACACTGAATTTTGGCGATTTTTCTATTGTATTACCCGATTTCATGAAATTTTCCGATCTCGGACTTGGTGACGACCTTCTGCGTGCCGTTACGGATGCCGGCTACGATACGCCGACTCCAATCCAGGCCCAGGCCATCCCCTACGTCCTAATGAACCGCGACCTGCTGGGTTGCGCCCAGACCGGTACCGGCAAGACGGCCTCCTTCACCTTGCCGATGATCGAGATTCTGGCGCATGGCCGGACTCGCGCCCGCATGCCGCGGTCCCTGATCCTCGAGCCGACCCGCGAACTCGCGGCACAAGTCTCCGATCAATTCGAGACCTATGGCAAGTATCACAAGCTCACAAAGGCGTTGCTGATCGGCGGCGTGTCGTTCGAAGACCAGAACAAGGCGCTGGATCGCGGTGTCGATGTGTTGATCGCGACGCCGGGACGGCTGCTGGACCATGCCGAGCGTGGGAAAGTGCTGTTGCGCGACGTCAAGGTCCTGGTCATCGACGAAGCCGATCGTATGCTCGATATGGGCTTCATGCCGGACGTCGAGAAGATCGTGGGTCTGCTGCCGCAGATCCGGCAAACGCTGTTCTTTTCGGCAACCATGCCGCCGGAAATCCGACGTCTTTCCGAAAAATTCCTGAGCAATGCGAAGGAAGTCTCGGTTGACCCGCCGGCGACGGCCGCGGAAACCATCTCGCAAGGCTTGATCAAGGCCGGCCCGAAGGACAAGCGCCGGATCCTGCGCGAGCTGATCAAGGCCGAAAACGTGCAAAATGCCCTGATCTTCTGCAATCGCAAGCGGGATGTCGGCATTCTGCACCGCTCCCTGGAGCGGCACGGCCTGCAAGCGGGTGCGTTGCATGGCGACATGGACCAGTACAGCCGGACCGAAACGCTGGACAAGTTCAAGGCGGGCGAATTCTCGATCCTCGTCTGCTCCGACGTGGCCGCACGCGGCCTCGACATCGCGTCGATGAGCCATGTCTTCAACTTCGACGTGCCGACCCATGCGGACGATTATATCCACCGCATCGGACGAACCGGCCGCGCGGGTAAACAAGGCCGGGCGATCACGATCGCGACTTCCGAAGACAACCGGTATCTGGACGCCATCGCGAAACTGATCGGCTATCCAATACCACCGCTCGAAGGTTTCGAGAGCGCACCGGCAGTCTTGATAGTTACGATATAAAAGCCACAGTTCATAGAGATCTCTGACACATTTGCATCTTAACCGAGCGAAGCACGTGCTAATCAATAAAAAATTGCACAATAAAGTGACATGAACATTTGCAATACATGACATCCTGGTGTGCAGAAAAGAATGCACGGCATTTCGTACAGTTGTACATCAACCAACTGCAGCAACGTTCTCTGCGGTGCTGGAACACAGCAGGACTATAAACCAGCATTAACACTAACGCCCTCTAAGAAACCGCTATGACCTTCTTCCTTGAAATGTTGAAAAAATTCCATCTGGGATACGCTGCTACCTCTATCAAACTTCCTACTAAATGACTTATAATTGTTAAACCTCTGCCTAAATTTAGTATTGGTGCTACCTACGTACTGCTTGCTACACACCGTACATTCTAAAAGGTAAACTAAATTGGATGAATTACAGTCTAACCTATGATTGACTACATAATGTCTACCAGAACCATGACCTACAAAAGTTTTCCCCTCTACCACAACACTACAAACTTGACACCTAGGCCTACCACATTTATAACTACCACCTACTCTACACTCCTCGATATTTGCTAGTTTGGCTCTAACTAAGGTATCTCTTAGATTCTTAGCTCTTCTGAAGGAAACCAATGGTTCTTCAGGGAATACTTCTTTTCAGTCCTTAGACATACTCAGTATGTGTTGAAACCTGCGAAGAATGTCCCGAATATATATATATATATATATACATGTACAACTAAAAACAGATCCCTAAGCCATAAAAGTTAAAAATATATATACAATAAAACACTAAACTCTGGCTCTCGCGAGCTTTCGGAAACTAGTTTCCTTCATCAGGCACAGAACAGTTGAAAACCTGGTCCTTAAATAAAAAATCTATGAACAATAAAATCTTGTTTACAATAAGCCTGTTTTCATTAAAAATTGCCTTAATAAAATTCCTACAGCCTAACAATATGAGATTCCTTAATGGCAGGCTGGTGAAGAAATTTAGGCATAAAGGGTGATGACGTAGAAACCACGCGGAAATTTCAAAACTTATATACATATATATATATATAGATAGATTGCAATTTATGGGCGCTGACCGGGTTCGAACTCACGACCTCACGAGGCTGCTGAGGCGGAGATTTTTAGCGTCCATCTTTCGCTAATTCTCATCCGTTCAATGTGTACGGGGTAATTAATTAGTTATAATTATGTATTTTGTTTCGGCTTTGAGCCTTCATCAGAGCCAGGCATATATTTATCATGAGTGCAGCATTACCATTGTAGCTTGTGCTTTTCACTAAGGAAGCAGAGGGGAATATGTATTCGTTCGTTCGTTCATGTTCCATAGCCAAGCGACCGTAGGTGCACTTTGACTGGATCTATCAGATTCTTCCATCTTTGTCGGTTAGCAGCATTTCTTGTAGCGTTTTGAACTGACATATTTGTCCATGTTCCAATATTTGACAACCAACATACTCTGGGTCTTCCTCTCCCTCTTTTTCCAGGAACTCGTCCATGCATGATAGTTTTTGCTAAGGTTAATTGTTCATTATGTCGTGTGACGTGTCCAAACCACTGGAGCTTTCTTCTTTTGATTGTTGATAAATTGTAGGTCGCTACTGATTTGACTTCCAAGGTATTTAAAAGCATTCACTTGCTCCAGTTCTTGATTTGCAATCATTATTGGTTGGTTTAGTCTGATATCGTCCTTTGCGGTGACCAAAATCTTACTTTTTTCAGCACTTATTTCCATCCCATACTTCGTACTGGTTCTGTCCAGCAAATGGGTGAGATTTCGTAGATCATCTTCATTGTTTGCAATCAGGTCAATATATATATATATATATATATATATAAAGTGCACGGTGATGGTAGACAATCACTATAGATATATAAGACAGGTAAGGCAAGACATAGTTTCGGCCTTATGTCGTATTTATGGCGTATTAATAACGATTTTACAATTAACTCTGTTATTATTTCCAACTTCTAGGTCGATTCGAATGTTCTACTGTTCGAACGTTCTACAAACATTACTTCGTACATTTTGTAGTGCCGAGGCCCCTTATTCCCTTGACATGTATCCTACTAGGAGAATGAACGGGAAGATTGGGAAAAGAAAGGGTGTAAATTACTAAGTACATGGTAGTACGGTTTCGTTCGTGCTTTCAGAACATATACGTCTGATACGAAGAGCTTGGCTGTATTCCAGACTGTTTTTTAATGGTAACGGGTATTCTAAACGTTTGTGCAGGTAATTATGGAGATCTGTAGGTTTGATATATCATTGGGTTTGTAATTTTTTTTGTCGCGTCATAGTATACAGTTGTATCTAGAAAGTTTACCTCTTGGAATGAAATTTCAAAATCAAATTTCATTGATCCGTGTATATCATTCAGAGTTGTGAGTCTTGTGACGAAGGTGATAAAGTCCAGTTTCGGACCCGTCCATGTAATAAAGATATCGTCAATATATATGAGGTATAGTTTGCATACATATACAAGATATGATGTTAAGAATGCAGCCCTCTCGTAAACTAAATCATTTGCACAATACTTGCAACAAACGAACGAAGGAAACTGATGCTTGAAATTGATGTGATACCTATGATCTTACTCTATAAGCATATAAAAGGAACAAATCGGGGATATGCCTGGATATTTTCTGGTCCGTATCCTAATTCACCATGGAGATGTTCTTTTAAATCTCGATATACAGATTGTCAGGTTGCCTGTTGTGAGTAAGATTTATGCCAAAGCACTAACAAGATTCGGAAACTGTTCATTTCAATCTCAGGGTCATCATGTTTTGTTATGTGCGTGGGAAGATCACAGAAAATGCCAACAGGCAATAATTTTACTTTAATGATATTGCTAACAGTACCTTAGCGTAAACACTTGCATAATCCACTGTTGTGATTAAGTCGAATCGAAGTGTTCTGTTTTCTTACATATCACATTATCAGGATTATAAAACGCACGTGGTAAACGATTTTTGGATTGATCGCATTAACGCAGGTAAGGTTTTGAATATACCTTTGTGATAGAAAAGTCCGATACGCTTGATGAAACATGCTGATGTGATTTAGTAAAATTCGTGATCATCCAGTGGAACAGTGGAAGGGATTTACCTTATTAACCCTCTTAATGTAGGGTGAAATGTAGGGTGAAAGCTTACCTCACTTTCCTGGAAGGGGGGGGGGGATATTCCCCCAATTTTAGGAAGCTGTTACACAAAAATGTATGATCAATACACATTATTCAACAATAAAAGATATTCTTAACAGCTAAAGAATGAAGCAAATGAAACGAATTGGACTCCTCCATTTGCGGAGAGGGTGGTTTAACTCCAAGGTAGTATATGCCACTAAAAATGAACGGCAATCCCTGAAACAGTCATACGTACATAAAATGTGAAATTAAAAAGTAGAATTTACATGATCGTACTCTCTTATTATGAATCAGATTATATATTTAATATCGTTTTGAAGTGGGCCATGTCAACTATGATGTAATAATGCAGTCATTTGACCAAACTGTTTAAACCTTTAATCATTCAAAGTTAGACCGGGTAACTTTCGTGTATATTTCTATTTATTATTTTCTCTAAATATGAGTTCCGATTTCTAAATTGAGAAAGTTTAAAGGTTGCCTCTCTCCCCCTTAACACGAATAAGATTAATAGAGTTTGCAACCTGTTTCTGCCACGGTACGGCAGGTTTGCTGTATCATCTGGCACACAGATTAAACTTCCTTTTCAGAGCTCATTGAAACCACGAACAGTCAACATTCAATTATGGAATAACCACTCTTTGTGCTTTTTATCCTGATAGAAGTTGGAATTTTTCTTGCAGCCTACGGTTAGTAGACGTTGCATTTTTGACAACGTGCCAATAAAAACAGTTTCGACCCTATTCTATAACGAGTAGGCACAATTATTTAAATTAATCTGGTCATTATTTTTCATTAGTTAAAAACTGTCATTTTAACTCTTGATTATCGAAAGATTTTCATTATGATCGTAACATATCTTTTTCTTCCGGTTTCTTCTTTTCGCAAAACAACTGGTCTCTTTAATTCGAAGTAAAATGATTGGAGATCTTGGTTACTATGTAATACAGGAGAAACGGTACAAGGATGATAATTACGCATGTTGACTGGAGAAAGCTAGCAATCTCTCAATAAAAAGACCGCTGATGAGCATTGAGCCCAATTTTCAAACCTAAATAAACAGAGAAACCACTAAACAGGCTAAGTAATAAATAGAGAGCAGCTTGGCCGTCCAAGGGCAACATATCTCAATTTAGGGCAAAGAAGCAGGTCATGGAGCAGGCTCAACCGCTCAGTAGAACCGCCGTAAAATAGGGGACATATGTTTGTAGAAGAATTGCTTGTAAAAATGCGTCCCAGTTCTTTCCTGACAGTC
>JAAAKM020006971.1:92732067-92744565 GCA_010016025.2 Alatinidae sp. Z8VKAUB7J3
TTGCATCGTGACCTTCTATAAATGATCAACTGACAACTTTGAACTATCCACTATCAACTTTGAACTATCCACTATCAACTTTGAACTATCAACTTTGAACTATCAACTTTGAACTATCAACTTTGAACTATCGACTGAACTTACTTTACAAATCACTATTAAATACAATTAATAAGGGACCATTATAGAAACAAGGTCTTTTGAACCTTTTTAATCTCTCTCTGCTAATTGTATCAGTAAGGGTTTCTTTGCTTTTATTTTCTTTGTTTTTAATTACTGATATTTTATACATTATTCTTTAAAGTAACTTATATATTTTTTGTTTAATTTTGTAAAGTAATTTGTATCTTAAAAATTGTAATTTTGACTTGATATTTTTTATAACTTTTTTTCTATATGTCAAAATAAATAAATACATAGATACATACACAAGGTAAACTTTATGATGAATCACAATTCGGAATTTTTCGGTTTCTTTAATATTAAAAATTCCCCCACACTCCCTAAATAATACTTTGTAGTTACACATATGCCATAAGAAAATTGCTTTCTTATGACATAAATGAGTGATACATCTCATAGGACTTTCATTTATCATAACAATGAAGGAATGACCGATTCCAGGTATTTTCCCCTGGAGATTCCCGGACACAAAGAACAAGACGTGTCTTTGTGGAGATTTAGGTAAAGACAGGATTCTAGTACTGTAACACAGAGTGATTTTGGACGAACTGGAATAAGTCAACAAAAAGGAGAACAGGCCAATTATAAGTTGAATATATATTCTGGTATTACTTATTACATTTACTATTTATAGTATTACTATAAATGATAATAGCTGTTACTTTTCACGTCATCAACTTTTTCTCCCTTTCCCATTTTTTTCTTTGGTTTTCTTGTTGTTGTTGTTGTCGTTGTTAGTATTGTTGTTGTTGTTGTTAGTGTTGTTGTTGTTGTTGTTATTATTATTGTTGTTGTTGTTGTTGTTGTTATTGTTGTTGTTGTTGTTGGGGGGGTGTTTTTTATTATCATTCTTATTATGTAAGTAATGCAGATTAAACACTCCTGTATATCAAATCCTGCTCACCAATGAAACATGTCAGGAGAAAACAGCGGGAACTGTTATTGTATGATAAAGATTACCAATAAAGGCACCAAGTTTTGCGTTTCTTTTATGTAATGGTAAACTAGTATGGTGCTTGTCCAGGTCAGGAGCGAAAGCGATCGAACTTCTTCAATCAAGCAATCAGAAGAGTCTGCTACTCAACACTGCAGTACAAAAGAAAGTATTTTAATGAAAGTTGCAACCGATATCAGAGGAGGAGCACTACGTTAGAAGGCCATGTGACCTGTGACGGAGAACTTGTTTATTTTACACCGTTTGAAAAGGGGTTCCCACATACCCTAGTAGATGTACATGCCGTCTTGATTTGGTCTTCTGAGCAAAAAGGGGTCCGCTCCAACACCATCGCCCCCTCCTAACGAATGGATTCCGTCACCGTGCACTCTCATCAATTTTTAGTTTTGAAAAGAACACTAGAGAAATAGAAAATATGGCACGAGGGATCGAATCCGTGACCACGCTGTCGCGGTGTGTGCTGTACCAATGGAGCTTGGTGACCTCCAGTGTTAACATACTCTGTTTCTATTTCTCATATTTCTATTTCTATTCTATTTTGATCGCCGGTGTTTACATGTTTTATGTTTCGCTAGTGGGTTTTTTAAACTAAAAATAGATGAGAGTGCATGCTGGGGCAATCTGTTCATTGGTCCAGTGGACACTTGCCTTCTATGCTAGAGGTTCGATTCGCTGAAGGGCCATCGGTGACGACAGGTAGGCCATCCGGTCTTTTAAGTGCTCTAATCCTCATCAAAGGTCCCGTATATATGGGCAGCCCCCTAGCCACGGTTAAGGGGAGCGTTAAACCCAATAAAATAATTTTTGCAACAAATTCAAATCCGCTCTTTTTTATCAAACTATCAATCTTTAGTAAGACCTGTTTTGTTTAATTAGCGCCATTGTTAACTTACGCAGCCATGTGTTTAATTCATTGTTTCTAATCAGTCGCTCTCTTCGACTTTGGGGTTCTTTCAGGAAAGTCTTGATCTCAAGCTTTATTTCATAACGTTATCATTGCAACATCTGGTCAGTTCCACTATATGGGTGTAAGACATGGACAGTAAGCAAACAAATGCAAGATAGGTTAAAGGCTGTGGAGGTGTGGTTTCTACGTAGGATTTTAAGAATTTCTTTGACGGACAGAGTAAGAAATGAGGAAGTTTTTAGAAGAGCAGGTACAACACCACAGTGGATGAGAACAATTCCGAGTAGGCAGCTAAATTTCATGGGGCACGTTATGAGGTAAGAAGAGTGGGAAGAGTTGGTGCTAACTGAGAGAATAGAGGGGGAAAGAGCAAGGGGAAGGCAGAGAACTACTTTCCTGTCAAACATATGTGATCGGTTGGATAATGGCATAAAGCCAGTGTTCATTAATGGATTGAGGTCGTTAATAGCTAACGTCTCATGAATAAGCAACTCGCTGCTTAGATTAGTAGTAGAGACTATTATAGTTATTATTCACAACAAGTAGAGCCTGTTTGTTTTCTAGGCATCTATGGCAATTTGCCAACCACAAAACGCTGCTTTCTGTACAGTGTTGTAGAACTTTGTAAATTGGGAATGACAGTTGTTCAGGTACATGCCATACATCTATTAGCAAAAGTAAACCATAATCTCCTCCTTTCAGCTATACAAATAAGCACACATGTTTATATAAGTACACACATGTAAGCCCTGTTTTATAAATAACTAGTTAGTATGCTCAATCAAGAGAATATGGTAATTTTCTTTTCAATTTGAAGATGGAAGAAAGTTACTATGGAAGTTACATTGATAAATTGCAGATTGAGAACAGTAAAGATGATCTGATAATTTGTGGCGATAACAGTGAGGATTCCATGCAAGGGACAGTGGTAGTATCTGCAGAAGAATCAAGTTCATCCACAGATTTTGACAATTCCAAAGTAGTGGATCACACAGTTGTTCCAACATATCAAATTCAGACTCTTTTAAAGGTATGGAATCTTTTAATTCAAAGTTGGTTAGTGGTAGTTGATTTATTAATGTTTTTAAGTAAATAGATGTTTTTACTCTAAAGTTTCACGATAACTTTATTGCTGATCACATGATTATTTGTAAAACTCAATGCACACACTTTTTGAAATTCTTTTGGCAATAAAAATGTAGTATTAAGTTGAACTTTTTCAGAATTTTAAAATTGCATAAAGTATTGTTTGACTGTTAAAAAGCAGTCAGGTGACAAGATTTAGCATTTCCAGACTTTTGATTTGGCAAATGAGTCAGTAACATCAATTTGGTAAAGGAGAAACCAAGCCTAAACCTTAAGCTTATGGGATGTCAGTCTGTTTAGCATCTTTCCTTTACAAGGACATTTATCCTCATTTCTAAGGGTTTTTTACGTTATCTCAACTTTACC
Source organism: Alatinidae sp. Z8VKAUB7J3 (assembly GCA_010016025.2). Classification (NCBI taxonomy): domain Eukaryota; kingdom Metazoa; phylum Cnidaria; class Cubozoa; order Carybdeida; family Alatinidae; species Alatinidae sp. Z8VKAUB7J3. The sequence continues at coordinate 92,735,565 of JAAAKM020006971.1, forward strand.
AGGTCTTTTTAGTCCACTTGATGTAAAGAGTAAATTGTCAAAGGAAAGTACCTGCATTTAGAATTTGTCATCCTTGTACAAACCAATTCAAATTGCATATTCAAAAATTTTATTGGTAGGAACTTCAAGTTGAAAGACCATTTTCTTTTGGTCCTTTGTTTGTTAAAGATACATGGTACCAAGAATAAACTATTAATTATTTGCTAACTCAATTTCGTAATGTAATTGCAATTGCCAGATTGATACTGTAAGTAATACCCCAAGCCAATTCATGCACTCTTGGGTGCCTAATAGACCTACCCCTGCTAATTAATTTTTCAAAAATTTTCCACCCAGGACATTCTTATTCCAACTCCCCACCTATTAATTTTTAAGTAATCTCCAACCCATGACAATTTTTTAAGGAGGTACTTTGGTGGGCAAGTGGAAAATATCTTAATTGAAATATGAAAACCACACACTATAAAGATGACAGTGTCCATTTACAAGGCTTGAAGAACTGTGAAGATGCACATTACAGATGTTAGCAATAACACTGTCATTGAGCAGGAGGATGAGGGGAACATTTTTAAAATCTTGGAAGGCATGTAGAAGACTACCGTGACTTTGAATAACTAAACATTGTTTATGTTGTGTTACCCTATGTTTAGGAAGTTGCAACTGATTCTAAACATTGATTCTTGACATTATTTTTTACATGTTTTGTCCAGGCCACCCCATTTATTACATTTTTTGTCATTTTCCAACCCCAGGCTATTCCAACCCCCAGTTTATTAAGTTTTGGGGATTTTTCCAACTGCCCCATTTATTCCAGCCCCCCTTCTATTAGGCACCCAAGATTACCCCTCCTCATGTACTACTTCATTCCATGTTTGTATTTTGACTTTTTGACCACCTTTTCCTTACCTCCACTCCTTCTGCATATGTATTGCCATATGGTTATGTAATTTTCGTTATCCAGTTATGTAGTACTTCCAATATCATAGACCACTTCCAATATCATAGACCACTATCTTTGTATTCCTTACGAAATCTACCACTAGGACATACTTCTTCTCACAGTTCGCTACGGCCAATATTTAATGCAAAAGTTGGTTTTTCATATTTTGTGCTTAATGAGATTGACTAGAAAGTATAACTAGAAATTTGCATATCTTTAAAGAACATAACACTATAGGGTATGGTATTTTCATATCCTAAGCCATAAATGGATCTCAGCTACTGATTGCCATAGATTGGTGTAAATTGGTTTTATGTTTCTGCGTTCACATCGAAATCTTCAAAATAAAACCAAACGATACTTCATATAGGGGACCTTTCTCCTATTCTGTAACAACAATCAGGTAGGTAGCCTAACTTCCAAGGAAACTGCCATCCGCAATTGGGAATTAAAATTATGATGCATGCTGTAGGTGAAAAGATATAGAAGCAGTTTTTGTTAAACACGTTTCCAAACCAATGTAGTACGTCAGTTTTAATACCCGATACTGTTGTGAAATCTAGCTTACTGTTTTCAATGTGCCTTCTTCAAATTAGCATCGTGGTCAAATAGTTATCATTCTAAAAGCCAAATGGTTTGAATACGGTATGCATTGCTTATTCCAGGATTTATGGTATCCCATGCACGATATCTTGCTACAGTGTTTAGCATCTTATTATTTTTGCCTGGTGTCATTCTGTAATGCTTGCTGCCCTTTTAATCCCTGTAGCCATGCCCTAGCACAGATATTGAAATATGCCTCATCGGCGTGTACAGTTTACGTGGCCTGCGCTATGTGGGTTGCACCAGGAAGCACGTTGTTTTGCTAGTAAAGTCATTTGAATTGAGGTAAATAAAGCACTTTTATCCCTTCTCATAGTGATGATAATTTGTTTCTGATTATTTTTAGTAAGAGTTTAGCACAGTGACTTTTTACATCGTGCAAGTTGAGACAGATTTGGAAATACGATGACCCAACAGTGTCTGTGTTTCCCCGTGATGCGCATTTCCCCAGTTTTATGCATATTAAATCACGTGGCATTGCACCGTTAAAATACTAAATTTCCACATAATACAACCAAAAGAAGATTTCATTTCACTGACTGTAATTTCGTCCCATCCTAAATGCCTCGCAATATAGTATTGGCAACTATGTCCCAAAACACGTTCCTACCTTTCATTTTCCTAAACTAGATTTTGTTTTGCGGCCATTCTCATGCTTTCTCATCCATAAACTTCCTCATTTTAATTAAAATTTCAATCTCCCCTCTCTGCATTACGTGCTCCATGAATATTGGTTGCCTTTTTGCGGCTTCGGAGCAAAAACAACCGTTCAGTTTTTGCTTTGTTTGGTCTACTTGCGTAGTTTTTCTTTGCGACCCAAGGAATCCGCAGCATACATCTCAAAACGCCATTTCTCTGCCGCTTCATTTCATGTTGTCATTCTTACACATATTATGTATGATTCGCAGCCGTGCATCAGCATGGGCACCATTGTGGGTCCTCATGTTTTTCTTCCTTGATGAAAGTTGATGTGTTAACATACTTTTCGCCTTTCGAAAATGTGGTTTTGTATGGTTTATTAGATCTTCTATCGCTTGATACATTCTTTGCACAAATACGTGAAATTGCCAACTCGTTTTAAATTGTCAAATGAATTTAACCTTTGTACAAGCACTTGTATTATTAACCACAGTAAATTATTTACTGTGGCAGCTCGGCAAGGATTGCTAAGAAAAGTCAACTCTAGAGATTTTACCTCCGCTTCAACAGCAGTAAGGTTGTGAGCTTCCATCAGAACTACGCAAAATGAATTTATCAGGGCTTTAAGGAATATATAAAGTGAGGGGATATTTACCTATAAAGTTCTAGTTAATGCAGAATTTTATAAAATATTTTTCTTATTTTCTGTAGTTTTCTTTCTATGTATTTATTTAAATGTAAAAGACACATGAATAACACCAGTCTTCATGTTGATGTGCTTACCCTGTTTATTATAATCCAGTTTGTCAGCTAAAATTCCACCGGAATGTTTGGTCACCACATAGCAATTATGCCTATGGGGAAAAAATCTTAAATTAAGCTGCTAGTTTTCTCTACACCTTATCTGCATTGTCAGCCAAGGCTATCTTACTACGGACGATGTCGCAGAAAAAATGTTCATGTTGGGAATCACTTATGTACCTGGGAGTTTGTTTTCTCCTACACTCTTGCATAGTATTAGTAGGGGAGACTGGGGTAAGATGGGCACCCCTTGGAAGACGATACTCGCAATGATTTTCCTGTAATAATGTTGCTTATGGCAAATTGTTGAAGTATGTTAGTTCTACTGCCATTGTTATTTGCAGTAGATCACTCATCATGGTCAAAATATTTGGGAAAATGCAAATTTGCAGGTAAAATGTAACAATTTCTATGTGAACGGAATTTCTTCTGCTAGCCACCACTGTAAACCTAGCGTAAGCGTACAGGTATTCAGCAGAACTCTGTCAGTAGCCCTATCTTTATGTAATATTAGAGACCTGTGAATGTAACACAAACTAGAAAAAATTAGTGGAACTCAAAAATATGATTTGGGGTAAGATTGTCATCTCTGTTTGTGGTAAGATGGACATCTGACCATCCTACCCCTAACTACCATAAGAACAAGAACTGTCAATTTCTTTTAAAAATTAACACCACAAGTAATAGATAAGAACATTAAGAAAGCAAGCTTTTACCAGCCATGGCACTAACATGCTACCATAGGCAAGCTGTACTCACTGTAATAGCCGGAAAGGATATGGCCTGGAGATAAAGCATTAGGGCGCGTACACCAGCATGCTCGGTCATGGAAAAACGTTAGAAATAAAGAAATCAAATCTAAAAGCAGTTTTTACATCATCTTTCGCTACGATCAATGTTTGACTTATTTTCCGTACAAAGGTTTCTACACAGCATCCACACGGTGGATCCTTGGAGGTTGGAGGTTATTAAAAGTTTTATAGTTTTAACATCCTCCCCTCTATATTTTTGCTTATGTTCCTACTTGATATGCACGAGGCAGCTGTCATAAGCCATAAGCAAAGAAACAAGAGGGCTTGTACAACCTCTCTTTAGTCCTAAAAGTCGACAAGAAACCCACAATGTAGTAAAAGGATCTTCTCATATGATAAATTTTGTTTGTTTTATACTTTAGCCTAGTAATTACGTCTCAGAATTTCGAGACCTCAATCAAAATTGGTCTAACCTCAGTTTTATTTTTCATATAATTCTTGTTGACCTATGTTTGTATCAGTTGCTATCAGAAAAGTTAAGACTTTATTCTTTAAGAAATATAAATCCACTCCGATTATACATTAAGCCAGTTTTTGTTACTAGAATCCCAGGATAATAGATTATTCTTTTGACCGGCGTGAGTACTGCTGCCATAGTAGTACAAAGATCCGTAGTTATCGCAGGTTACGATAGATCTGATCATGTATGAGTTTGTGAAAATAAAGAAAGCATAAACTCGAGGTGATTTGCGCTGTAATAACTTGTTTTTTCAGTAAGTTGGTTCCAAAAGACTTTGATTAAACTTCTATTCTACTGTGTTGAAAAGTATAACGATTCAAGTTTACGATACCTTTAAAAGCTTAAAAAAGTAGTATCTCTCACTATGTAATCTTTGAAAATTTTGAAAAATCTTGGATTTTAATTCATGATTTATTGTCATTGATGTTGAAAACCTTCAAACTCGTAAACGTTTCTTATCTATTTGCGAGCTCTGTTGCAAAGTTACTTTCGTTTTCAATATTTTGTGAAGTGAAATTTATCATCTACGAACTTTGTGTAGCCCCCATATTGCTTAAGCTTTGTTACGCTTTCGTACTGTAATATCATGTCTATATGGATAATCGTAGTTTGAATTTGCTCTTAAACGCAATTATTCCATTTTTGTAGAGAAATCCTGGGCCGAATGTGTAACTCATGGGCGAGTAGAATTATTCTAAGCTGATAGAAGCAGTTGCAATCTCCAGAATACATGGGGACATTAGAAAAGTTGATCGATCTTCTACTGCTTCAAGATCATTAGCCTAATCTCACCTAATTTCTCGTTTTAGGGAGAAGAGAGGTTCATCTGGAATGGCGCGAAAGATACCTTGGAATGTATATGTCCTTGAAAAGACGGAAACCCCATCGCTTGCCAGATACTTGGTACGTGACCATGGTTTCATTTCCGGTCACAAAGAAAACCCTTCAATTTGATCTGTGGCACGGGCAAAAGTGTGCAGAATTATTGATACTGAGTTGGGGAACGGGATTTCTTTACTCCAGACTAGTTACAGCCATCATGAAAGAGAAAAACATTTCGCGAAGGTTTTATAGGATAGGAGGGGATGTTAACACCTTGATGAAATAACACGTATGCGAGTGGCTCGTTTTCTTCCATTTGCGTTGTTAAAAGAGCCGTAAGTTGAGAACAAATTCTCTTTGTCGACAAAGCACAGGCTATTTGGTTAACATCAATGTGGAAAAGTTGTAGTAAGGCGCGGCTAGGCCAATACCCTAAACGAATCCTCTTCTAATTGTCGGTGCATGTTGGGTTTACAAGCCACTATTGGTCGGTTACTGAGTTACATTTAGAAAGGAACAACTTAGTGGTGTTGTTGCGCCATAAATTTTTTTATACTGTACTGCATTTTCACCTATCACGACCGGTGCATGCATTCGTTACTCGACGTCATTTCAAATCTTAGAACCACAGACCAACCTTTGAATATTAAAAATGTAAACTACATCTAGTAACTTCGAGCGTTAAAATGTTTCAATGTGAACTGATATGGCGCTTACGGCTACTGGGTCCCTTAATTCCAAGAATTTCTTTGGTACTACAATTGTAAAACTGAAGCTGCTAATTGATTCTTGTCAGAGCGCGATATACAACAGATCACTTACTGATTTCGATTTTGAACTGCAAATTCATCAACAGCTTCGTGTTCTCTGGCGTAGATGATCATGCTCTTCGTTGCTTCCCACTCGACATATACCTGCTCAATAAGTAAAGGTACATTACCCCTACCCCCCCCCCCCCCCCCCCCCCCCCCCCCCCCCCCCCCCTCCCCCCCCCCCCCCGCTCCCCCCCCCCCCCCCCCATCCCCCCCCCCCTCCCCCCCCTCTTCTTTCCCCAGCCTCACAGGTACGTAGTTAGTGGGCACGTTCGTGCGTCGGTAGGTACATTGCTTCGCGTATGCGTGTGCTGAATGAGCTGGTAAAGTCAATAAATATAAAACAGAAAGGTCTTCATAATTAAATAAGCCTGAATAAATACGATGTGAATTTAAATGTTTCGAACATTAAAATTAAGTGCTTCGGGACTAATGTATCCATTTATAATTAATTTCACGCTTACGCTAACGAATAATTTATCCTATCAAACCCTTAACAGATAAACATTCAAGTGCTCACCAAATTATAGACGAAACAGTATATCACTAGTCTGATACCAGTGATGGCTGACCGACAGAGCGACGCACTGACTGATCAAGTGACAGATTCACAGTTTGATTGACGGGCCAATTTACCACAATTATCAATCCATTATCTGAATGGCAAATCAATGATTTATTAACCAATTTACATATTGATTCTTCCAGATAAGGGGCTCACGCGCAGTTCAGAAAGCCTACCTTTTAAACAGTGGCCAAACGACTTAATCTCTCAATAAACGGATCACTAGATTTTCTAATTAAAAATCTGGCCCTGTAAAATAATGCTGTGAGAGGGTGACCAAACGACTGAACTTTCAACTGTGCACTTCACTGGCCTTTTCCCCTCGACGCAAATATTCATCACCTGCGCTCAAAAACTTGGTCATCTTCTCGTATTAAATGATCTTATTTGAATCTAGGTTCTCCATATTTTACGAACAGTTCTCGCGAACTTCTCGCACCTCGAAGTTTTCGGATGGTGAAGACATGAACAAGAACAAATTAATTTACATCTCCCTTATGCAAGTAGGAGAACAATAGAAACCCATTGCATCTGACACGGGGGAGAAGTGGGAGATGAAAAAAGACCTTATGGAGCTGACATGCCACTCCTTCCCTTGGGGATTCTGTATACGCCTCTGAATGGGAAAATCTTATAAAATACCATCTAACTACAGCAATTCCAACATTGAGAACTAGATGTCCTCGTTACTTCGATATCGACATCCGAGTATTCTTAAGACGACTTCATATTCCTTCAGGTATTTTTAATCCTTTTGCACACCCAGTGGCAAATTAAAACACCGAGTATATTCTAGCAGCAGCACCTAACATAAGAAACATAGACTGCTCGTCAGTCATCATCTGATACTCACTAAAAGGAATCACTGCCTCGATTACACGGTACCTGTCGGCTTTTGATATTTCAATAGCGTAGGGATCAAGTGCTAGTCAGTTGTCAATACGAAGAGTTCACAAATGTCATCAGTAAAAAGGTGCTAGATAAAAAAGAAGGAGTGAGTTCCAATGACAAATTCACGATCTTGACTATTGGTTTGAACAAGCAGTAAGTCCGAATCCAGTCGGGAACTATAAAGTTGAAATTTTGCACAGGCGATCGAACTACTGAAACTGGGCTCGGCATGCGTAAGTCTTCGCTCAAACTATAACCTTTGCATGTGTTCGGGAATGTGTTCGGGCACGGGTACAGATACAGGCACGGGCACGGGCACAGGCACAGACACAGACACAGACACGGGCACGGGTGATTGTACATGTCTCTCAAATTGGGATTGAGAATATTTGGAAGGGAGTTTTGAACTTTGCAAAGCTTTACAAAATGCTATTCTGCGCGCTAACATGTCGACTTGTTTTAACATAAAACTACTACATTGCCCATTCAAGGCTACACGACTGTAAAAATTTACGCGTTATCCTGTATATATCCAGGCAAAACTAAGCTGTTTCGCAGGCGTTTGGATCCACACCAGCTAATTCTGGTCAGGGTTCTTCACATCTTAAACTAGTCACGCAAAAACATTAAGGGACATTTACGCAGTGATGAAACATTGAATACACACTCACTTCCTAAAGTATTAGAACAATAGCAACTAATATGGTGTCAGTTGAAAATACAATAAATGTCAGCTACATTCAATTTGAATTTGTAAACGTTGAAAAATAGTACGGTTTAGCTAAAAACTAGTAAAAATAACTACTGAACCCCTTCACGGTATGTTTGAAGTCTAGAGGTCTGTTTCATAAAGAGTGTATAGAAATTTTGCATTTTATCGTACAGCAATCTTAGTGCAGCATTCAAATTTAATGTCCTTCATAGTCTGATTCCTCCGATATTTTTCTACGTACAGATTAATGTTCCGGGTCAATCTTGTCGGATTTTTCAATCCGGAGAATTAACTTAGATTAAATACCGTTATTGTACTTGATACACTTAACATAAAGCCACTCTGAACCTACAAGATTCAAACTTTATCCTTCATTTTGATAACATAAAAGTAACGTAAAAATGTATCGGTCAACTAATGTTATCCATATCCCTTGATGAGTTATTTCATACATGTTATGAACAGTTACATCGAAGCCTGGCTAATAAATTCTATTTATAACATTACGTTTCAGATTCAACAAGGTTTCTCAAGTTACGTTGATACCACTACTGCAACAATTTAAAAACCTATTGATGTGTATATATGACATGATCAAGTTAGTAAACGACCTTACTTTTTGCTCACTTCATCAAAACTCCACATTTTGATAGCGAGCACGTGTCTAGAAAAATCTTGAAACAGCGAGGCAAAGAACAGAATTTATTTACAAGACTACGAAAATTCCTGAAAAATTCTCTGTCGATTAGTACCTTAGTAGAAAACTTTGTTCGATCGAATAATTATTGTACAATCAATAAGGATGTAGATTTTTAATCGTTACCAACTGCGATGTTGGTTTTCCGTAAGCGTTGTGATACCTTGGGAGTAGAGTAAACCCTACAAAGGCATTACGTTACCACCAGCTTAATCTGGCCACTGAGCTCTAACAGGCTTTTCTGAAG
>JAAAKM020006971.1:92744665-92775558 GCA_010016025.2 Alatinidae sp. Z8VKAUB7J3
CTATCTAGTAATAAACTCATGAAACGGATTAAACTAACGCATTGTCGTAAACTGATGTTACTTTGAAAAGCTCTTTATATCACAATGTAACTGTGCTGCTTAGCAAATGATTTCTTTTGTACTTTACTCTTTCAATTTAATGTAAGGAATTATCACCTTATTGATGGTATTACAAATACAGTAGTTACGGTTTGTAATTTTAGGAATTCAATGATTTCCAGGAAGAGTGTCGTTTGCGAATAACTATTTCCCAGTAGAAACGAGCGTTTTCTTTGTTGTTAAGTTTGTCCTACAAAAAGTAGTACTCCAGCTTTCATTTCGGTATACGACAGTTTCAACTGTTCATGCACTCGCACGCCTATTTTTTGAGAACTGTTATCTCCAAGGGCTTGCACTTCAGACGTGTTGCTCGTCTGTAAAGATCCCTGGTTCCATAAAATCCATAATCTGTTAGCAGGTGCAGTAGCTGCAACTCTTAGCAAAGCGTACTGTAAACTCAACAGGGTACCGTGTGCGAGGCTTTGACATAATTCACCGTGCTTACGATATTCACGACAGCATCCTGAGTTCGACAATCTGTCTAGCGTGTTGTCTTCACTAAATAATACAGCAACAGATACATCCACATCAATGATCGCCTTACCAGCTCATAACAATTACCATACAATCGTATAGCAAATATGAGGCTTTCCCATCAAATCTCTAATCCATACAGACTAGGAAATAACGGTACCCCTGTGGCTAGCAAGCATTTTCAACAAAAACAAGACGGAACTGCAGCTGCTCATTGGGTCACGCCATCGTTTCAAGATCAATCGATCAATGACAGTCGAATCATGGGTTCGGAATAAAATCTTTGCAAGTAATGCTTATAAAACGTGCAGTGATCCTTTGGAGAGAAAAAGGGAGTGCTAAGTATCTTTGACGACCTTCGACTAAACTTTTATACTGGCTTTGGCACTTTCACAATGATATTTGGTCTTTCCTGTCTGTGAACATCCCTTCCCACGTGACATAATCTTTCAAGTCTGCTCTTAGCGTAAATCCTAATGGCGTCAACGTATGGCAAAGCCAGTCATTATATATATACAACCGTCCTTCGCCCGACTGAAACTGAAACGTTTGCTTCGCGTCTAAAAATCTTCAAACAGCTGGTATCAATTAGAAGACAAAAAGCCTAAGCAAGACATCGTCTGACGGAGGCGGCCTGTGGTTTCGCTGATGGTCAAACCCAACAATGTCCTTTCCCTTTACAACGTAATGGGATCAATAATAACACACACCAACTCCACGTGCTCTTGTCACAGTTCCAATGTTTCCACTTTCCATGCGCCATTTATGATAACACAGTCCATCGCTTTTGCAGTTCTGACTGTTACTCTGGCCTTTCACACATATTTTCTTAAAAACTAGCTGTTCTTTCAGAATATCACAATAAGCTACAACCTACGAAGCTGGGCACTCGCTCCCTCAAACAGACGCTCTACATTATTACAGTAGTATGTTTTACAAAATTTTTAAAAAGGTCCCAGGTGAAAACAGGTCAATAATGTCAGTGAACTAAGGTCCGACATATTCACAGGCAACCCAAATCTTACCGTACATTGCAAATTAAACAGTACTAGGTAAGTTCAAGAATACTTATCAATCTACAATAATAAATTCGAGTCTGTCCGTTTGTTTGTCCATCTATCCAATCAAGCCCCTTACCGAACTCAAATATATTACAAAACAATGATACCTGTCTGTGTAATAGGAGACCATCCAAAGCGAGGGAACAAAAGGCATTAAAGCTATCTAAAGAACAGTGATGGGCAGTTAATAGTGGAACCAAAAATTGCATGTAATTTCGTGAATTGTTAGTATGTAGCTTACAGTAGTAATCTGGTTCAAACTCAAAATTTTGAATTTAATTGACATTTTATTTTTAAAAGTATTTATCCCAAATCATATCTTATTATACCTGGTCCCGCATGAGGGGAACTGTTATATATATGTACTGCCCATTTAATTTTTTGTTTTTCTGAAATTTATTAAAAATACTCACCTACCTTATTTGGCACATCTGTTCAGTGAAACACAGAAGATTCTTTGTTATTGTTTGTTTAGAACTACTTTCCTTTGTATACTAAGGTATTTAAGTGTAAAGCAAACCTAACATAAGGCATTAAGTATACATTGTATTAATTTCAGTGACTACTGATTGACTGTACCAGGTTTTTATCATGTGATTCTCACATTTTGCGTTCGCCCCTGTTCTTGTCCCAACTGCATGTTGAATAGGTCTGTACTAACTATGAAAGCTGTTTTTACTTGTTACCATTTGATTACAAACCAAAATTAGCTTACAGGTCTAGAAACATTTTTGTTTTATGAAATTATTAAATGAACCTAGGTATATAAATTAGGTCTTAGTTACAATTTAATTTAACATTTTCTGATTGGCTTCTGTTTGGTATTGGTTTGTTGTTTATCATGAACAATTTTAGGTGGAAGCTGGTATCAACCAACTCATCAGTTAACAATCATGGCTTCTCTTACAAATATGATGAGATTCACTTGAAAATTACTCACCTTAATTATTGGACTTGATCGTCCAATTGTTAAGGTTTGGGCTTCAAACCAATGGGTCATGGGTTTAAATCCCCTCACCTCCATTCGTGAAGAAAGCAAGCTATTGTGGTAATGCTCCACTTGGCAATTGATGGGACTCTGGCCACAATTTTGGCCTGAAAAAGCATTGTTTAAGTAAATATGAAAATTCAAATCTTTCTGTTCCAAGGTTGCCCGGTTTGTGTATTAGGCTCATACTGGCCTTGAGAGGCTCCATGACAATGTTTTGTGTATCCCTAAGATAATATTACAGTGTACATTTGGAAGAACATGAAAGTGTATATGCAGTTGACTTCGCAGATTTAGGGGACAAGCTATGAATATTGTGAGCTTGGCTCTGAATAGACAGACCTTGTTTGAGATTTTACACAAAGAAAATACTTTACATACCTTCCATTAAACAAACAGGGCTGGCAGGAATAACCTGGGTTACTTGCAAAGTATTGTAGTGCCTGCTGTGATAGCCATTAGAGGGATAAGGAGTTGATGCGCTGATTATTAGAGGGAGAGCAGAACTGTTGATTTCCATAATTGTGTAGCATGGCATTAGACTGGGATAATACAACCCTTGGATCCAAGTGGTAACATTCTTTATTTCTCTGGGGTTCTTCAATCAATTATATAGATGTTAAACTGGTTATTGATTTGAGAGGGCTAATCTTTGTGTGTGCTTAGTGTGAGTGTAATTTGGTATATTGCTACTTTTGTATTGACTTTTTGTGGGCTCCCAGCAATGCAGACTTGCCACTTCTCATGAGGCATTATAGTAAAGCACCTTAATAGAAGTACCAAGTTTAATAAATACAAGAATAATTTAAGATGTCAAAACCCACAAAATCCCTTTTTGACCTTTCAAGAAGACCCTGGTTATAATTACTGGTTTCGTGAATAAATACATAAGTTGAGCATTACACCCATGGCATTTTGTTGAACTTTATACTTACTATAATCGCAGATAAGCTTTAGAAGCATCGTAGACACAATTAAGTGGTACCTGCTGATTTGATCCCCATTTAAATTTCAAATGGAAGTTAATATTGATCGAGATTCAGACAGATAAGAATAGTCCCAGCTGGAAGCCTTGAATTAGAGTACCTGAGGTCTGTGAGCCAATGGGGGTTATAAATATTAGTAAGTAAAAATTGTTCTTAGCAGTGAGATGTGTTATGTGCAATTCTGATTGTATGTTAGAATTGACTGGCATTAAATATCATTGTAAGAAAAGATGTTGCTGACACAGATAGACCACAAGTATTTATACCTTGTATAAGACACACTACATGAAAATTTGCAAAGTTGCTACCCAAACGTTTTGAGATGAAGAAGCTTATTAACGAGGGTGATATAAAGGATTGACTCCTGACAGGGGCTGGTCCACTGTATTGTATGTTTTCCCTCAGCAGCAGTATTGTGCTGCAGTATTGGTGTAATTGTTAATACTGTAAGGAATCATTTAGCATTTTTAAACTTTTTTTAATTTACATGTGAAGGATCTGCTCTTCGGACATTTTCATTATGGTCATCTTCAGTAGCATTCTAGCTTTAATGTCTGTTTCCTGGCTAACATGACCTCCTGTTTCCTCGTTACATTTGTAATGTCCAAGTGTATCGTTTCGAGGACGACATTTACACATTGGTCCATACCATCCTTTCAAGCAAATCACTTCACCAGTTGTACTGTTACACTTGTAATGACCATCCAAATCATCATTGCGTTCAGAGCAATATCGAGAACAATTTTTATTGTACCAATTTGCATTGCAAATTCTTGATCCAGTGGCTGGATCACAAGTGTAAGAACCTCTCGTTGAATCGTTTTCTGGTTTACAGAAAACTAGACATTTGGGAAGCACGTACCAATCTGCTAAACAAATTCGATTTCCTACAGAACTACATGTGTAGTGCCCATCATCATTGTTTCGAGGTGAGCAAGTGCAATTTGGTCCATACCAGTCTCTGTGGCAAATCTTAAGACCATTAGTTTTATTACATGTGTAATGTCCCTCTTTGTCATCATCTTTTGCCGTACAATACGTTTTACAATTTGCACCATAGTAATCCTTGCTACATATCTTGTTTCCATTCGTTTTATTACAAGTGTAATGCCCAGAGAAATCGCTGTTAGATTTTTTACAATAGACAGTACATGAAGATCCGTACCAATTTGGAGAGCAAATTTTCTTGCCATCTTCATTACAGGAGTAATGTCCTTGACTGTCGTTCCTTGCTTTGCAATATACTTTACAGTTCTTACCATACCAGTTGTCGTAGCATATTTTCTCTCCTGTATTAGAGCAATTGTAATAGCCATTGCTCTCAGACATTTGTGGTTTACAAAACTGAGTGCAATTTTTGCCATACCAGTTTGTTCTACAGATCCTATTACCTTTATCGTCGCATTCGTGATGTTCATCAGGTTGGCAATGGTGTATGCAGTGAGGCAAATAGTAATATTTACTGCAATATAATTTCACATCGAAAATGAATTTCTTCTTTCCATCAACGATGTCATATTTGGCATAGTTAGAGTTTTTCTCGTTCTGTGTTAAACGTCCCTTTGCAACAGTCGACAATTCTGCGATAAGTGTTTTTGATTTTTCTGTGTCAAAATCCCATAGTTTGACCTTGACAGTCAAGTCATGATTTACCTAGAGTATTAAAAGAAGAAGAAAAGATTAATTTTACCATTACAATCCGATGTAAGTTTGTATGTTTGTTTATGTGTATTTATGTGTATGCATGTGTTTATGTGTATATGTGTGTATATGTATGTGTGTATGTATGTGTGTATGTGTGTATGTGTGTGTGTGTGTGTATGTGTATGTATGTGTGTATGTGTGTATGTGTGTGTATGTGTGTGTATGTGTGTGTATGTGTGTGTGTATTTGTGTGTATATGTGTGTATGTGAATGTGTGCATTCGTGTGTATGTGTGTGTGTGTATTTGTGTGTATATGTGTGTATGTGTATGTGCGTGTATGTGTGCATTCGTGTGTATGTGTGTTTGTGTATGTGTGTACGTGTATATGTGTGTATCTGTGTGCTGTGTGTTTTATTTGAGGTAGCAAGTTGAATTTCGAATGCTTCTCCTTCTGAATGGAAAAGGTCTGAGCAGGTTGCAAACCGTTTTAGGTGTCTGTCCAGGATGACTATATTGGCTCTGAAAGTGAGAATACTTTATATTAAAACGAAAATGCCTTTAGTAATAAAATTTGGACCAATATGGAAAGATAGGTTTACTATTAAAAGAGTAATCCTCGAAGAAAGGTTCTGCATTTTGTGTACTAAAAGCCACTAATGTCATAATATTGAACGCTTTTACAACTTGGAGCTATAGACCATTGTCGGGTAGTACTTGGAATAAACAACACTCCAGCCAATGGGTTACTGAAAAGATGTGTTTTTAAACATGCCTGTTTAAAACTTTAATAAAGAAGATGTTTGAGTTCGTGGGACAACTTGCATGTCGAGAAGATCTTCTAACTGAAGCAGTATACGATGAAAGAAGAGAAAGGAAGATCGAAGACACTTCGCATATAATGTCTGTTGTTATCTTAATTGTTATTATAATTATGTTAATTATTCTATTGTTTTATTTCAGTATAAAAGTGTGCAATTCGGTGAATGTCAATAACTTTGTGTTCAATCTTGGAAATGACTGTCATATCTCTCGGCTATACCTCCATGAAGCAACATGCAACGAAACAGGTAAAATTTTAACTGTAAAAGGCCTTTTTGCATTGTTAGAAGTATGATAGTAAAACCGAAAAGTAGCAGATCATGACAAGGGAAACTTGGAAGTGACTGGAACAAATATCCATCGCATAGTAAAATAAATAATTTTATTTCAGGTACATAATAGACTGAAGCGTAACTCGGTAAAAGCCCGAGTAGAATAAGTTTAAATCTTACATAATTCAAGTATTTGTTAAAAAGGTACATCTGTTCCGGACCGAGATCCTCTTTCGGAACAAGTTAAACACCTTGCTTTCAAATAATCAGTTACAGAGACGCTCAAAGACAGGCTACGATCAATTTTCACTTATGTTTAGGATTGAAAGTTCTTAAAACAAACATATTTCTTTGGAATGATTACTTTAAATGTTGGCAGGTGGTACAAAATTGAAACATTTCTGTTAGCAACGGAACCATTTGTTTGCATGTTTTTGCCACATACTGGTCACAGCAGTCGTCTTGGGCAAAGTAAGGAAGTTTTTTTGCGAAAAATGAATGGAGAGGGAAGAAATGTTTACTTCTTAAGTCATATTTTGTCTTCAAATTATCATGTAAACGAGGCCACAAATGCGCTATTTTCTAACTGCTACTATGCAGTCATCCAATTGAACTACAAACTACAAGATGTTACTGAAAGAGGAGGCGGCTGCAGAAGGTTTGCGCGACAATAAATAGAGTTTTGTAGCAGAAGGGTTTAAAAAACCTGATATCGTGAACTAATATGCGATTCCTTGGTATGTTGTTGTACCCCAAATAGTGTTATCTATAACAGTAGAGTGAAGGAGACTAGGGCAACAAATGATTACACGTTTTGTTATATATAAGCAACTCAGTTGAGTAGGTGTGAGGCCTCGATTTGGTACAAAATCTAAGCAACAAGCTAAGCAACTCGAGGGCTCAAATTCAGGAGGGACATTTTTGAAAACCCCAGAAAAACAAATCAAGAAACGTTTTTCATTAAGAATTGATTACAAACTGTTGATATATAACCGATACCACACTGTTGATAACGTGTCAAGCAAAGAGATCAAAGATCCAACCACCACATGGCATTTCATTATTTACAACAAGCTCGACATCTCTCCCATATTCCTTGCCTAGGGCTGCATTTTGGCAACCGACAGTACAACGGAATTTCGATAACCTGTAGTGATACTTAAGCAACTACCTAAGCAACTCCAGGCCTGGTCTTGGAAAATTGCTAAGCAATTCGAAGTCTGGCCCCGAAAATAGAGTTGCTTATATAAAAACAAACGCGTAATCGTTTCCAGCATGTTCCTAACAAGACAATATTATCAAATATACCATACGACATTTTACTTACCGAATATTTGCTGTTCCTAAAAATATGGCGATTATTTGTTGTGTCACTTGTAATATTCTTTTCATTTGAATTTTCCCAGATTTTGGACTCAAATGTACCGACATTACATTCTGTGGTTGATCCAGTGGTACCAGCACATACGTCAAACAATGTATCACATTTATCATCTGGGTCACATAAATTTCCCTTGGAGTCAGTTCCATCTGGATTACTAAACCCACGGAATTGGAAGTCGACATCCACTTGACCAATTGTTAACTGCAAATAGATTTAAAAAATGAGCAAATATTACTGTAACTTTAGTGGTGACTCTGTGCCTCATTGCAAGGGCAGAGAAGTAGCGAAAGCCTCTGTGTTTTACGACGTTTCCTACACATGGGCGTCATTACGTTTTCTCTGGTTCTGAAAGCTGTTAGCAATCTTATAATTACACACTACGATGAACAATGGGTTTGATTTTGAACTACCTTAAATCAACAATCAAAACACTAAACAAGCTAAGTGATAAATAAAGGACAGCTGGGATGTCCAAGGGCAACACCAGCCAATTTCGGCTACCGAGCAGAGAAGCAAGCCATGAAGCAGGTTCAACTGTCCAGTGTCGGGGTTATGAAATGAATCTGAAATTAATGAGAAAGATAGCGCGTCTATTCCTTACCCAAAGACCGAGAAGCTGTTGGCATAGATAACCCCAACCCTGCACGAAATAGCGGAAACATGCCATACTAAAGTCTAAAAGCGTAACGAAAGCAAACGATGGGCTTTAGGAAGGATTCAAAAAAGTAGTAAGTCATGGAGGCCAACAAAGATATTAGCCAATGCTGGACCCTAGGAACTCCCAATGATTACCAGGTTTTGTTGTCGATACATTTCAAAAGCACAAAAATCTTTTCAGCACAAAATGTTTTCTCTATTTTGTAGAATATATTTGTTTTTGTTTCCCAAACAAACTATTTGACAACCCTAATCATAATCATAAGCGTCATACACGTGGCGGAGTATCCATTCACAAGCCGTTAACAGAATAAGGCGGACTCAAAAGTCCGATCGATGTCGTTAGCGGAGTCGAACTCTCGTGCTTAGATTACAGAGGGTTTCCGTACAGTGCCTTTGTCCATCGTTCCACCTTCTTATAATCAAGGAAAAGGAAATCATATAATCACCGAATCAATCAAAATCTAACTACTGCATTGAAGTGGATTAAGGGCATCACAGAGTAACTCCTTATAGGGAAACTAAGGAATTGGGAAATGTACAATGTTGTCGCGAAGATATCAAGTATATAAAAGGGTTACACAAAGTTTAGGCGAATTTAGTTTATAATTGAGAACGATCTGGCCTAACGGATAAGACATTAGTCAAGAACCCGTCGGTTGTAAGTCGATACTGGTGTCCGGCCACCTTGGTGACCCTTTAGTCAAGTCACTGTGCCTCAAATTACTCAGTTGTAACAAGGCGCATGCGTAACATCTGCTATATGAAAGACCACTGTGTCCTTCACCTTCTTGCGTAAGGGTAACTTTTCAAAACAAAGAATTGTTTTTAAATTTAAAACTTACCTTCTCTCCTGTAGTTGGATCACATGAATAGTTCGAGCTCTGAGTCTCTCTACAAAACGTAGTGCAGTTGTCACCAAAGTAATACTTGTAACACAATTTGTCACCATTGCTCTTGTCGCATGTGTAATGTCCCCTTGAATCGTTCCTAGGCTGGCAAAAGTTTGTACAGTTAGGTCCATAGTAATCCTTTACGCAAATCTTCTTGCCAGTTGTTTCGTTACAAATGTAATGGCCTTGTGACGAACTACTGGGTTTGCAGTAAGTCGCACATCTATCTCCAAAATAATGTTTTCGGCACACTTTCACTCCAGTTGTCTTGTTACAATAATAGCGAACGTTTCTCATATCATTATCGTTGCAGAAGGTAGTACATTTTGGATCATAATAATTTTTTAGACAGATAATTTCACCAGTGGTTTTGTTACAAGTGTAGTGCCCTGACTGATCATCTCTTGCTTTACAGAAAACATTACACAGTTTGCCATAATAATCGAGAAAACAAACCCTGTCTCCAGTTTTAGGATCGCAGCTGTAAAACTTTCCTTTCGCTTTGGTTGGGTTACAAAAGACAGTGCAACTCTTACCAAAGTAGTGCTTGTGACAAACTATTTCCCCTGTAGTTTTGTTGCAGGTGTAATGCCCTGAGGAATCATTTCTAGCCGCGCAGAATGTCGCACACGAAGGCCCAAAATAGTTTTTGTGGCAAATTTTAGCTCCAGTGGTGCTATTACAAGAAAAATGTCCTTTGGAATCGTTCATTGCCTTGCAGAATACAGAGCATTCTTGGCCATAGTAGTTCGCATAACACTCTTTTGCCCCAGTGCTTTCATTGCAATCATATTTCTCCTTAGAAGAATTCTTTCCAACGCAATATACTTTACAAAGCTTCCCATAATAATTGTCATCACACAACCGACGACCGGTACGATCATCGCATCTAAAATGACCGCCATTAGGTTCATTTGTTGTACAGTTACAAAACGGACCATACCAATGCGGTCCACATATTCGACTTCCAGTTTGTTTGTTACAGCTATATACTCCAGTGTCATTATCAGTACTTGCTTTACAATAGACAGTACAGTTTGATCCATACCAGTTCATCAAACATATTTTTCCTCCTGTTTCCTCGTTACATTTGTAATGTCCAAGTGTATCGTTTCGAGGACGACATTTACACATTGGTCCATACCATCCTTTCAAGCAAATCACTTCACCAGTTGTACTGTTACACTTGTAATGACCATCCAAATCATCATTGCGTTCAGAGCAATATCGAGAACAATTTTTATTGTACCAATTTGCATTGCAAATTCTTGATCCAGTGGCTGGATCACAAGTGTAAGAACCTCGCGTTGAATCGTTTTGTGGTTTACAGAAAACGAGACATTTTGGCAAAACGTACCAATTTGCTCGACACACTCGATCGCCGTTTGAGTCGCACCTGTAGTGTCCACTGGCATCATCTTTAGGCGTACATGTGCAATTTGGACCGTGCCAGGTTTTGTGGCATAATTTACTACCATCTTTAACATTGCAAGTATAATGTCCTTCCTTATCATCATCTTTTGCTTTGCAGTATACTGTACAATTGATGCCATACCAATCCTCGCTACATATCTTCTCGCCGCTAGTCTTATTGCACGTGTAATGTCCAGATCCATTGTCATTAGATTTTCGACAATAGACATTGCACGAAGGTCCATACCAGTCGGTATCACAGAGTTTCTTACCCAATGCACTGCATGAGTAATGCCCTTGACTATCGTTTCTCGGTTTACAATATGTTTTGCAATCTTTACCATACCAATGTTTGTGACATAATTTATCACCCATATCAGAGCAATAGTAATGCCCATCGCTGTCAGACCTTATTGGTTTGCAAAATTTTGAACAGTTCTGGTTATACCAATGTGCAGAACATATCCTTGATCCAGTTGTCGAGTTGCAAGTGTATGACCCTAACACTGAATCATTCATTGGTTTGCAAAATACTAAACATTTTGGTAAAACATACCAATCTGTTCGACATATTCGGGCTCCATTGGCATCGCATGTGTAGTGGCCATTGGCATTATCAAGGGGTGTGCATGTGCAATGCCAAAGGCTCGAACATTTGAATCTGATAGCCTTTATTCAACAGTTTCTATAATCAGTCGGCCACGCTGCCGCAGTATAAAATATCTGTGGAAGTGCTTCGACTTGTTGCAATTCTGTCAATAGGTGTACGGGAAATTTATCAACATTTAGAATTATGTTTGAAAATTTTTGTGACAAGCCTGCATAATCATTCCCTTGTTTGTTAGGCAAGAATCGAACAGCATCACTAACCTATGCTGCTTATGGTTGCCTTTTATGCACTTAAGCTTACTCAAATCCTTAATACCACCTTGATGTACAACGTTAAGTAGTTTTCTATCCATATTGAATCTAGACTGTGTTTGTAATCAAATTTATTGCTGGTCCATTATCTTGTTATAATAGATAAAAGATTTATTATCAACTTTGTGGAAAATGTTCCTATCTAACCGTAAGCACGCATTTTTAGTAAAGCCAGCCCCCAAATCTGGAATGTCAATAAAAATTAATTCTTTTCTGAGACATTTGATTGAGAATACCGAAAATAGAAAGAAAGACTTATGCAATATTTATGAAGGAGTTGAAAGAACTAGTCTTAATGGATTCTATTAGGTTCCCTTTTTTGCCAGAAAGAGAATTTCGGTAGAAATGTGACTCCGATGGAAAGAGAACTCGAGTTTCATTTAAGTGAAAACAGCTGCTATTTTATCATTAATGGATTTTGAAAGACGTGGAATTGAGAACTGTCAATGAAAATACAGGTTTTCCGTCATGAGTAGTCAACATTAAATTTACTCAATGACTTTTGTGCAAAGAAGAAACAGTTTTAAAGAGAATAAACTTCCAAATATTCTGTTTTCAAGGTAATCTGCCAACATAATATTCTAAGGTTGTAGAGTGGAAATTAAACACGAAATGCAAAACAAGTCTTCCAGCCAAGAATATTAAATATGTCGTTTATGTGATGGGCTTTGTAGGGCTTTCTGTTTGAAGTTTGCGATAAACGGTTCTTACCCTAGCTTAAAACACGACGTCTTCTGCCTATATCGCGTCACTTAAAACGTCTCCTTAGATCGTGAAGATAGAAGATACGTCTTTCAGTGTCGTTGCTGTAGCGCAACGTATTTGGGTCAGACGACTCGCCAATTTCAAAGACGCCTTGCCGATCACTTGGGAACCTCGGCCGTTACTGGTAATCCTCTCTCAACTCCGCCCTTTTCTAACATTCGCTCTCACTCCCTTCAACACTCTCATCCTTTTTCTGAATCTGATTTCACTTTCCTAACTTCTGCCTCTTCTGAGTTCTCTCTCCTTATCAAAGAAAGCCTTCTCCTTGCTAAACTTAGGCCAAATTTGAAAGGAACAATAAGTTCATTGGCACTTTCACTATTCTAATTTCTCCTACGAGGCTCTTTTATTTTTCCTTTGTTATTAAGTATATTGTTTATTTAGGCCACTGTGTCCTTAAATATCGTAGCTACTGTTCAAGTTTCTTATACCCTGAGGTTGATGTGATAATACATCGAAAGCTTGGTTATTAAATATATCGTTTTATATGTTCAATTTAAATCTTCAACATGTTTCACACGCGCATTCTTTGTTGGGCATTGCTATTCATTATGAAATTACGTTTTCCGCGTGATAAATCAATTGCAGATACGTCTTTTTCGTTCCTGTTTATCTCCCGATCACCGATAAGCTTAATTTGCTGAGATCAGTCGGTGTCCAAAAGAAACGACCTATAGAGAAATGTTAGTGAACCTCTTTTTTACCTTGCATCTATGATCTTGGGGGCAAATTTGTCAGGCCTAGAAAAACTTAACTCTCATTGAGTTTTGAACGCACTCTCCCCTATCGAATAGTGTGAGGGCACTTAGTTAGTGGGGTAGATGTATCCGTGAGATTTCATAACGTATGGGGTACAATAGTTTGGAAGGATCGAGATATTTGTAAACTACCGAAGTTTGGGATGGATGAGGTAGTGGCAGAGGAAGTACTGTAGATAGAAGTCGAATCAAGGAAACAATACTGCAGGAGGAGGCAAAATGTGGATGCAAACCTCTTTGAACTATTAATTTAGACTTACATTGTTGAAAAGTTGGTTTGTGATACAAACTTTGAATATTAGGTTGAGTAACGGATTCATTTTGCTAAACCTTTTCGCCATACACTGATCACAGCAATCGTATGGGGTGAAATGAGAAAGCTGTTACGATGAATTTATAGGAACATTGTTAGAACATTTTATTTTAGGAGAAGAGTCATTTAAGTATTTTTATGCTAAATTGTGGACTTGCTCTCCTATACTTCTCTTATATATGAATAGTGGGAAAGTGTCCATTGTTAGAAGGGGCAGACACATCGTTGTTTAGGGGCGTAGAAGAGATTTTTTGAACTGAACTACTGCAAGAACTAGTACAGATGATTTGCCCACGGTCTTGTACAATTAAGTAGGGAAGAGTGGCTATGCATGTTGAGAATTATCTGATATGATAGTGTTCATTGTTTCGAAACTTCAGAAGCTTGGGAGAAAAGAAGGTAATAGATTCCTTGTGAAATGATAATGTGAAAATGCAAGACCGTCTCTGCTTATCGATAAGGGTAAACACTAGCCGCCCACTTTTGACTTGGTGGCTCCACCCCTAATAGCTGGAGTAGGGTCGGATATACTTACGTGCTTGTCCTTTTAACGTCTTCTTGCTTTCATTTGTGAAGTAAAACGAGAGATGTCAGACCCTTTGGCTTCTCGGTCATTTGGCTAGGATCATGGGATGTATCTGTTCTCATTGATGACACATTGATGACACATTGATGGCAGATTCTCTCCATCGTCAGTGAGAGCCGGTCCTACTGTGCGGTTTATCTTGCTTCATGGCTTGCTTCTCTGCCCGGTAGCCTAAATTGAGGGGTGTGCCCTTGGACACCCCAGCTGCCCTTTATTTATTAGTTAGCCTGTTTGGTAGCTTTTCTGTTTATTTAAGGTAGTTTCAATGTCGAGCCCACTCCCCATCAAGGGTCTTTAATTGAGAGACTGCTCTAATAGCTAGTTTTCCATCCAGGTGATGAACGTTGTTTATCCGTGAACAATATAGTGAAGTCTTCAATAAGCTTAATAACTTAGGGGAAGACCGTGGCTCTAAATTATTTCTTTTTGCTTTTTAGGGTCCTGTAAGTACTGTGGCTTTTTCAAGGAATGGAGAATTTTTTGCATCTGGAAGTGCGGACGAGCAAGTAAGAACTGAGATATACTTACGAGTTTAATATGAAGTAGACCTCTATCGTTGAGCATTACATAGTACGCAACAGGCATGGAGTATTCCTTAGCATATGCTTTCTGGAAAGGAAAGCGTCGTATCCCTACTACTTGATATAGTGCTCGAGAGGATTCTAAAGAATTGGTAACGCATGGTAAGTAATGTGTAGGAATAAAGTACGGCACTTTTGACCTACCAGTGCTAGTCCTGGCACCAGCTCTTTGATCAGTAGAATTTAATACTGCCAAATTTTTAGTAGCCATGTTGGTGTCTAAACGGCCGTAGACTGCCAATTATGGTTTGGTGGATCCTTTTGTGGTACAGTGGTAAAGAATGACCTCTACGCTTATTCTCTTATTCTTCTGATCATCACTGGAATTTGAAGCCTCGACTTTAACATATCGATGCTCGATTAAAAGGACTATCAAAACCGATTATTTATCTTACCAAACTTATCCACCTACAATGTATAGCTCATTGTCAGATCTACACCATTGGATATTGTATTCCAATAACCTGCTGCATATTTGCCTGTACAAACAAAGCACAAATGAAAACTCTGTTCCTTAGAAGACCATGGACGCCCTTTGTCTGTGCACTACATCATCATCATCATCATCATCATCATCATCATCATCATCATCATCATCATCATCATCATCATTGTCGTCGTCGTGGTCATCATCATCATCATCGTCATCATCATTGTCATCATCATCATTATCATCATCATCATCATTACATCATCATAATTATCATCATCATCATCATTACATCATCATCGCCATCATCATCATCATCATCATCATCATCATCATCGTTACATCATCATGTAGCCCACTTTAACAGGTTTTGTCATTATGAAATTTTTAAGGGAGGACACCATCCCTAGAAGTGATGCCGTGCAGCCTTTAACTTTCGATGTCCGCAGCCCCTCGGAAAATCCCTATGTACGCCTTTGAATTCAATATATGTAGTATGGAACTTCTCGTGTGTGAACTTTCCGGAAAGATTATCATAACACCTTCACCACTGGACACTACTGGTAGAAAGGATGTTATTAGGAAGAAAGAAAGTATTTTGAGACGCTTTTACGCCAAGAGATAGATCAAAATCAAAAGCAAAACAGCTTGTATTTGAGTATTACAAGATATTAACTAGAAATACCCCAATAAATGAAGATGCAAGGATAGCATTTAAAAGTTTCAAATAGACCTTGTTTCCATAATTGGCCACGTTCGTTACCAGACCTCTGGTATTTGATGCGTTATGACGCTCGCCTCTGAGGCTTGATAAACATCACGTGCTCACAACATAAAAGAGCACTATGTTTTTTATAGAGAGGATGGATTTAGGAAATAGAAAACGTTTATTTGACAGCCAGACGTTATGGCGCCCTTCCCTGCCACGTCTTGTTAGTTGAAGATGAATAAGAAACTCTTGTTACCTTTGAGTTCAATCATGTTCTGTTCTTGTTTACAACCAAAAGCAGGGTTATGTGATTAGCAAATACAATAAACACATTTCATACTGCTTTAATATGTAATATTAATGCCTTTTGTGTGAAGCTGTTTGTTGGTGCTCTCGAAGGACCTAGGTCACAGGGTTGAATGAGAACATTTACTGTGTGATGGTTGGAGTTCTGGTATGATTGAACGGGAAAACAAAATAGAAAAGACTTCTGGCCAATGTTTTGATATACTTTTTCCATTAGTTAGACCACCTGGTGTTTCAATTACAAGGTTTTGGCCATTGCCAAGATGTTGTTTATATTGTTTGGAATGTGATGCCTGTGTTTTTCTTAAACGATTGTAAGTAAGGTTGTGTAAGACTGCAATGTCAGATTGCCAGAGCAAGTAATAGTCCATTTGATATCGTAATGCCTTGACTATGCAATACCCTGTGTGTTGATTACATTTCAGGCAAATGTGCCGAGCGTTCATTAAATCATTTCCTTTTCAACACTGAGCTACCAATAACTTTTCAGGTAGGGTTTTCCTGTTGTAAACAAATTGGCCATAGTTTATTAAAAAGAAGGCTTTCTTTGATGAGGAGAGCAAACTCAAAAGAGGCAGATGCTAGGAATATAAAATTAGATCCAGAAAAAAAATGAGAGTCTAAAGCAGAGCGAGAGCCAGTGTAAGATCATTGCTAGGTCGAGAGAAAATTCTCCGTAACGGCCTTTAACTTCCCTTTGTTTTAAATTTCCATTGCCAATGTCAGAAAAAATTGGACGTATGTACGCCTTATAATATTCATAAAGGAAACAACATTGCATTGAAGTTCAACCATTAATAGAAGGGGGGGCTAATAATTAGGGAATAGGTACGTTTATTACGCTTAAGTGGAAATAGGACGGACGATTATTTTTTCCAAGCATTACAGTACTGTACTATGTGAAATGTCATAATGAAATAAAGAAGAGCAACTCCCCCCCCCCCCTATTAATTTGGATACTCTTGTCTCCAAGATGAAGCGAAAAATAATTAGGAATAAATCAACTCATTAACTGGATAAGCGTATTTAGGGTCATGTTTTTGCAAAATTAAGCACAACTACGCCGACCATTTCAAACATTGCTGTTCAACAATTTAATAAATCTTTCTATGAGTGCAGTTCCTTTTTTTGCACGGCCAGGCCATGTAATGCTCTGACCTTTCGGTGTTTTCCTCTTGCATCTTTCTGGTAAATTTTCAAGTTAAAGGTGAAGTCCT
The DNA here is from genome assembly GCA_010016025.2 of Alatinidae sp. Z8VKAUB7J3. Taxonomy (NCBI): domain Eukaryota; kingdom Metazoa; phylum Cnidaria; class Cubozoa; order Carybdeida; family Alatinidae; species Alatinidae sp. Z8VKAUB7J3. Next base: position 92,761,943 of record JAAAKM020006971.1, read on the forward strand.
TTCTCTTCGAGTAGTGCCATTTCTGCTTCTCGGCCTCTTGGCAAGGAATGGATGTAGTGTCTGTTCTCATTAATGACAGATGCTTTCCATAATCCGCGAGAGGTGATCCTACTGGGCAGTTGAGCCTGCTTCATTGCTTTCTTCTCTGCCTGGTAGCCTAAATGTAGGGGCGTTGCCTTTGGGCGCCTCAGCTGCCCTTTATTTATTAGCTAGCCTGCTTGGTGGTTTTTCTGTTTATTTAGGGTAGTTTCAATGTCCGACCCACTGCTCATGAAGCGTCTTTGGTTGAGAGACTGTCATTTCTGTTTATCAGTCTCTCATATGTTCATAGATATATCTGAGTGACTTTGTGGCTTAGCGCTCCCATCAAAGGAAGGATCGAAAGTTCTTAGCATTCTTAAGCTTGTGAATTAAGAGGTGAATAGTCCACCGACAAATTATAGTAGATAAAACTCCAAATAAGGATACTTTATTGACGCCGTTTCGTCTTCTGAAAGTGAACTGAAGAGGTCTATGGTCCATATTTACTTTTTACACACCCAGTGCTTTCTTGAAACATGAGATTCTATCCAGTTGGAAACATGAGGTTCTATCCATATGATTTAGAACCTGTTAACACGGGTATGGATCTAAGTGGTGCAGATGCAAACGAGTTTGATCACTTGTAGATAACCAAGAAAGGGGATCAGATCGAATTGGATCCGGAGCTCTGCAAACTGATTCAATTAGCAAAGCAACAGTTCGTATTATTGTAATACGAGCTGCGGTATAATGCAACGTTGGAAATATTAACATTAGGAGATTATAACTGACAGGCCAATACAAGAACGAAAATAGAACTTCAATAGTGATCGCGCCGAAGTTACTTTGTAGTTGTAGCTTTTTTGCCCCCTTGCCAAGATCGCCCCCCTTGTAAACAGGCTCTCGGAGTCACAAGTTATAACAACAAAGTACGTGTACACGATTAGTTACAATAGTTAAGATTATCTAGAATTACATAGGATTGGGCTTACTCAAGATTACCTGGAATTACTCTGAACTTGCTGCGTTTTCTTGGAATTGACTAAGACCACATAAAGATTTTGATAACATTACTTACGTTTATGTGATTATGTTGACGTTTAAGATTATGAGATTGTTATGAGGCGTAAATTCATGACATGGCGTTGAAGGTACATAGGGTCTAAAGTAAGCTTATTCGATATCCTTTCATGTTGCCATGTGATATTTCGTAACAGTTAACCGAGCGTGGCGAATATTGCTTTGAAAATTGCACCTGAGCTCTGAATCAATTATCGCCTTAAAATCAATGCAATATGTTATTGTTCTGAATGAGAGGTATTCGAAGATCGTTCTGCTTGAGAATTAATCGAAGTTTCAGATCAACCTTCGATCACAGTTGTTCGTCGAGTATTCACTGAACAAGGAAATGGGCAATGAGTATGGAAGCGAGGTAATCGATCATTTTTGAAAGAGAGGTATTCAAAGGTCGTTCTGCTTGAGTAATAATCGAAAGTTTGATCAACCATCGATCACAGTTATTCGTCGATTATTCACTGAACAAGGAAATGGTCAATAAGCACAAAAACGAGGTAATCGATCATTTTTGAAAGAGGAGTATTCGAAGATCGTTCTGCTTGAGTAATAATCGAAGGTCTACCCATCCTTCGATTAATCGAATAATCGGTATTCGTTGGACAGCCCTAGTTACAATACACTGTATAAAGACTGCAATGCTCACAATGGTTTTTAAAATATACAGAAAGCTACTTACAGTTATTTATCTTTTTGTAGAGGTAAACAGAACCCAATAATTAGCAAGAATTTACGACTTTAATAAGCAATATCTACGGTGATGATTTAGGATGATGTTTCGCTACTGTACCTATTTGATAAGATTAAGGACCGATAACTGAGACAAGAAATGATCTTACTCAGGCTTGTTGATTAGAAAGGGATTAATCCAGGGGTTCTCAAAGTGGTCGACATCGACCCCCAGGGGTCGATGGGGCCATCCAGGGGGTTGATGAATACCCAAGGGGTCGAATGGGGCCCCATTAATATACAGGGGGTCGAAAAGGGGTCGATGAATAACCATGCTCCCGTCCTGTAGTAAGAAAATTACAAAATATACCCCTAACAGCCCTCCTCATCCCTTCGCACGCCTGGGGTAGTGGGTGACCAAGCGTATTCTTACTCCTTGCCCCATGGGTCTTCATCCCTCTCTCATATTTTTTCCGCTTCATTGCCCAGACAGGGCCGATACGGGAAGCATTCGTGTTTTAGTCATGTATTGGGTGGTCGCGATTTCCCCTCCCTCCCTGCCCGGGCCTCGGGGTTTCGCTTCCGTATTCAGTGTACTGTCAATGCCCGTGATGTCTGTGTATGTTGTGACGCTTTGAAAATTGTGTAATACACACTATGGCTGCTGAAGGTGCCAAAAAGAAATGTCGGCCAGTATTCACAGGAATATTTGAGATACGTATTTATTACTGCTTTATATAATGACACCACGGTATGGTGTCTCTTGTGTAAAAAGACTTTCAGTAATGATGCTCTAGACTTAGTATTTAGTACTTAGTATTTACTATAGTAGTAATTTTCCTTGAATAAAAATCTAGGGGGTCGATGGAAATCTTAAAATCTCATTAGGGGGTCGACGAGCAAAAAGTTTGAGAACCCCTGGATTAATCGAACTAAAGTTGACCAATATTCTTAATCCAATTTTTTTTAAAAGTATGACGTAACATGGCCCTGACAAAATTACGTCTGAACCTACGTTTAAAGAACATTGAAAGAACTTGAAGAGGTGAATATTTAGTAGTGCAAGTTAAAGTTGCTAAGTGATAGCAAAATGTGTTTTATGAATTATTTTAAGACAGTAAACACTTACAGTATCTTCAGTTCTGTTCCTTGTCATGTAAAGTCTATTTCACCTAAAAATGAGATCCATTTCAAATTCCAATTTTTCAAGTACTTTAAAATATTGTTCGGTAAAAGCACGATCTCCAACCAGGGCCGAGTTGACTCCTCGGATTGCGTCGAGAAAGGAGGTCAACTAGGGCTGATTTGCTGGTTGCTTGTAGTGTTACTGGCAGACGGGCGTTTTCCATAGGCGACTGGCTATTAGAGTGTAAGAAAAGGAATATGAAACGAAGGGTTGGTTTGGGAATAAGTTAAGAATGAGACAGAGGATCGCTACCCAATATACCTTCGGACACTAAGACCCTGTTTACACGGGTACGGATCCAAACTGGTACGGATCCAAATCGATCCCGTATAAATACCCTAGAAAGGGAATCAGATCCATGTGGATCCAGAACTCTGCATGCTAATCCAATTAGCAAACCAACGGTTTGCTGTATTGTAATACGAGCTGCGATATGTGGCAACGGTTGAAATATAAAAAATAGGAGATTATGGATAAACGTGTCAATACAAGGACGAAAAAAGAATTTGAATAGGGATTACGTCAAATTAATCTGGTAGTGGTATTTTTGCACCTCATTTTCGATCGGTACCAGTTTGGATACGATCCCAAGCGTTTACACGAGACCTCTTCGGGTACGGATCCAAACCGGTCCACTTTCATAATTGGACCCAAACTGGTACGGATAACAGATCCAAACGAGTTCGGATCCACCAGGTCCCGTGTAAACGCGAGGCCGATCCGTACCAGTTTGGATCCGTAATACCAGTTTGGATCCGTACCCGTGTAAACAGGGTCTAACTGTTAGTAAGCGAGTGTCACAGGTGTGGATCAAGATCTCTTCCAGTACAACGCGGGTTTGCAAGCCACCAACAGGCACCCACTTCACGATTTAACGCTATGGGTATATGCTGTTAGAGTTGTTCGGTTAATTATATGATAAAGAACAAACTGCTCGTAAAAGAAAGAATGGAAACAATAAGCAGATCGGCGATAGAGGACCACTTAATAGCAAACACTGACTGTGCAAAAAATTACAGTAACGAACATTTTCCAATTTTAGATAGGGGATGATGTAACTTTCATTTAGCTGTTTTAGAATCGATTTTAGACTTAAGCCTTAAGTGTGTAGACAGAAATAATTTGTTTTCAAGTTATCAATTTTTCAGCGCGCCATCAATTTAGGATGTGTAATTCCGTCTACGTCCGAATTTTGTTGCAACTTTTATCTCATTGTATTCCTTAGCTATAAATTGTTTCTCGTGTATGTCTTCATTTCCGGTGTAGATCGACTGACGAGAATCGGCGAAATGCTTTTCGATCAAAATGAGTTACCTACTGAATTTTGTTTTCAGGGACAAACTGCATTCACATGTAGCTGTTAACGTAATATAGACCAAACTCTACGCTGAGGGGAGCTAAGCTCGATCATGGGAAACAAAAGAAAATAAGAAAAGCTGAAGTATTTTAAAAGCACTTGTAATTGACAAAAAGTGTCAGTTTTTTAGCCCCATGTGAATGTCTAATATCAAAATATTCAACAAGTTGTTAATTACATGTTATTTGCAGTTTCTCTCTCGAGCATCCTCTGCCGTGTCAATGCAGACGCTGCATTTATACCCCTTCCTTCCTTTAGTCATCAACGTCTATCTCATTTCAGATGAACTTCTCAACTCTCGCAGTTACGATTTACCAGAGCAGAAATAATTTCGCTTTTTAAACAAGCTATTTTCTGAGCTAATTTATATCTTTTAACGTAGAGTTTTGAAACTATCCACTCTCCTTCAAGTCCACTTAAAGGAGGTGCATGCCAGTTGTGCGGCTGGAAAACCCCAATTTCCATCTATACATTGAAGGATTTCGATTGACTTAATTCTTTCATAAAGTTTTTCTCGTCCTGTCTAAATATGTACTACTTTCTCGTGAGAGTCATTTTTAAACAACGTTTTTCAAATGAATTGTCAAATCGGATCTCACACAATGAAGGGCAATGCTATATATTTTAGGCTAACATTTGGACGTCTACTAAGATATCTCAGTCTGCTTTTAAAGATCGTCTCTTGTTTTTTTGGAAATATGGCATCAGCACGCTCACATAACAACTGTAACGGAAAAGATTTATAAAACACGGACTGTATCGAAGACTTTTAAACAGGAAGTTACGTTGCCTGGGAGGCTTCACATATTTATCTGAAAAAATTCGTCAAATTTAGGGTCAGTGCTAAGAAAGCGTTTATATGTCTGTCATAGGTCAAATAGATATATGTAAGCTGCAATGCAATGGGACTTGATTGATGTTATATGCGGTACTTTGAGTATACAACACGCCTTGTTAATATTCTAGGTAAAGCAACGACCCTTTTCTATTAGTTTGCTTTACGAAACACCACAAAAGATGCTTTTGGTGATACTGACCATAAAATAACTCCAGTGTTTCAAATGTATTTCCATATACCAGATCATGTAATAGTTGCCATTATTAAACTTTACTCATTAACTAAACTTTTTAAGTAACTGATAATTTTGAAAGTAGGACTTGTTCATGTAGGCAGAGTCGCACAATAGAGAAACAGAAAGAAGGCAATAGAGTCGGCATGATTTGAAGTTTGCTAAGAAGTTTTTATCAGCTAAATGTGTAATTTATATTCAGTTCCTAACTAATTACAATATATTTTTTAAAAGAATGACAATAAGCTTTAAAAGTGCTTTATTATCTTTTTAGCGTGTAGGCAGGAAATTTGAAAATTGCGAATCGTACGTGGTGAGTAAAGGCCCTGTTAATTAATTGACCTTGTACGGACTTTTCCCGTCCCTCCCTGCCTACACTTATGCTAAATATATCGCAGGAAGTATCACAATCATGATATGTTCATGGTAATGTTAGTTCGTGTCGTTGGTGGTTTGCTGCTTGATTAAATCATGTCAATAGATCAAAATTCGAACTAAAGTTGGTAAGGCGGTTACCAGCCCCTAAAACAAGGGACACTATCACAATCTGAGATTTTGTTGCCAATATTTTATTACAACATACCATTAATAGCTGTAGTATATCTCAAAATATACCTTGCAATTACCTCACGAGGATTTTCTGGAGAGAAGAATTTCTAAAATTTAAAATACTTTCCCCCTTGCATTCGACTAATTGTTAAAGAGCCGCAAAAAGATTCTAATAGATATCATTCCTCAATCTACCTTCGAAACCTCGGGGTCAGTATTGTTTACCACAGAAGCTGCCAGCCTAACGGCTTTCTCCCATCTTCCCTTAGCAGTATTCTCCGAATTTTTCTGTCTGAAAAACCTAGGAATAATATTACTTCGGTTTCTGTTAAAAACGAAATAAGCAATAAAGTTCGGAATAAAATTCCCAACCAGTAGTTTTAGAACTAATGTCATTACGGGTCTGAAGGAAGGATAAATATCTTTAGTTAATTCCCATGCCACTACAAAACAAAGAGGAAGTAAGTCAAATAAGATCACAATGCCAAGAAACCAGAAAAGAACTTTCAAGCTCTGCTTTATCCACTGAGAATGCGAGTTGAGGTTTTTCCTGGTCACATCTTTTTTGGTTTGCAACCACTTACTTTTTATTGAGCTACGATCGCTTTTCTGTTCTTGAACTCTTATCACATTGGAAGGTAATTTTGCTTTTAGCAGGCTAATTGTCCAAATATCGAAGAAGATTGTAGCAAAGAGTATTGCCAAGTAAACAAATGAAATTACTCTGATGCCAAGATAAGGAGCAAGACTTCCAATGACAACTGTCATACAAATAGCCAGCACAATGGCAACAATCCATAGTCGACGGCTGTAAATAATTAACAATAAGGGCTTTCGTATCCTTAAATGAAGATTGAGAGCTATAAGAGACGGTGCACAAATTGCCAGAATGCGTGAAGTCAAATTGACGTAGGACATCATCTGCCAATCTATTCCTATGTCACATAGATCGTTCTCTACGAACTTGAACATAGCTAACACTGGAAAGGTTATCAATCCAGTCACCAAGTCTGCAGTAAAAAGGAAAACTAAAAGAATACGGTTTGGTAAGCTCATGGTAGCTTTCACATGTTTCGAATAACCTAATGTGAAAATCGCAAAACTTGAAAATCCAACGTTGAGGAATGTTACTATAATCCATAAAGCAGCATCTACGGTGTTATGTGTAGTTATAGTTGCAACCATATTCATCAATTTGCAATCTTCTTGTATATACATATCCAATTGATCGTTCAATCAACGCAGAAACATTGGAATAAACTTACTGAGAGACCGAAGGCAACTATAACTGTAGCTTAGCTAAGAACTAACACGATAGATAAAATTGCTGACATGTTTTCCATTTTAAACCAGATGTGAAACAGCCTCACTTCTTTACGTGCCATATTCTGCATCTTTGAGTGTAAACAGCTTTCAAAACTACATACAAGTAACCTCTTCGTATAATTTTCCTCGACAATTCAAAGTGGGCGCTACACCTTGTGTATACCAGCTGTATATTTTTGCGAAGTAACAAAGAACTAGCCCTCGGTTTCTGCCAACATTCTCAACATGCCAGTGATGTTATTTCACTGAAGTCGCTGCCATGTCGTAGAAAGACGATATCTAATCTTTTTTCCTGTACCCAAGCGATCTTCATCTTGATTACTTTTAGCGATAACGCTTTGGCTTCAAACGGTTGACTGAGTTTCAAACTCACCTATTCTAAAGTTATCCTTAGTTTAATTATTCTAGGTCCCTTTCTTGTACTTTGGAATCATCATTGATTTGTAAACATACGCTTTGACCCTACATAGAATAAAACTGGACTTGGCAAGCTTTAATTGCAGGAATATTTTTAAGTACATAGCTTCAAGAGCCTAAACGTTATTAGTTATATGGAGCATCTGAAGAACGGGAAGGGTTTAGCTGGACTAATAGTAAAAAATATCCATAGCTTGTAGTGATCTAAATATTACAGTAAGTTGATGGAAACGATGTGCGGATATAATTACGGACGCTTTATCTTTGTGTATCTGGGAAGCAATCCGTTGTCTTGGCAGAGTTCGTTAAAAACGACATCTCGCTACAACTTGGTCAGCAAACTAACAATTCGCTCAAATTGTCTGAAAGGGCGCTTGTAGTTGAAGACGTTCAAACCACTAAAGATAGCCAGCGTATTGAGTAAAACTTTGTTTGATGAGTTCACAACGTGTCGGCATTCACTGCTGCCATTTTCAAGTTAAAAATAAGTTAGGTTGTTGAAGATTACAAATATCAGGGTTGTTGATTTGTTAAAATACTTTTATGCATAAAATCATGCTATTTAGATACGTTTAACGATCGAGGATCATCACGTGGTATACCAATATACATGCCCAGATGCTGGATGTAATTCCAGTTCCTACATTGGGTATACCACGAACGCCCTGTTAATGTGGTAGTAGAGCGCACGCCGCGAAAGCGTGGGTCACGGGTTCGATCCCCGGTAGTGACATATTTTCTATTTCTCTAGTGTCCTTTTCAAAACGTGGTCTGTGGTACATGGTTCAAACTTCAACTCTGGTCTATGAACTCGTCGAAGCCTTAATACTTCACAGGTTGGATACGATTTTACTTCAGGAAAAAGTAAAAACATAATCCTTGATTTATCCCCTGAAAATTACTGATCGTATTAAAAACCCAATCATAACCAACTTTACGTCATTAAAAACTCGAAACTTCTACTCAGAATCAATAGGCAGCTCTCAATGTCGATGAAAGACAGACTCAACTTGCTCAGTTTAAAGCAAAATGCCTTCTCGACTGTGCTTCTCCGTACTCGAAGGCTCTGAACAATAGCGGGTTTATAACGTCATTTAAATACCAACTCCAGACTCAATGTAAAGTTACACTATCGACAAAACAAAAATCAGAAATATACTGTGGTTGCACCCTCCACTTAGTGACTCCGTCAAACACGGCAGGAAAATTCCTAACTTGGATTGATGAACGGTACCCTGCATCAAACAAGTTACATAAAAGTTGCAGCAAGTAAACTATCACAGTAATTTACGATTGCCTTGGGAACATTTGGCTTTTATTGACAGCCATGAGAAACCGGTATCAAGGGAAGGAGGAAACAAATTGCGGCTGCAGGAGAAAGAAACAATGCCACGAGAAAGTCATTGCCTACAAAAAGAAGTTGTTTACGGAGCAGAAATTGTCAAGGACCAAGAAACAACCACGAATGATGAAAACATCTTTTGTTAAAGGTTACCAAAGATGCAGATCTCCTCCCCGAGATAAAGAAAACGACAACACAGGATGGACAGCTTTTAAAATGTAAACAACATCGTGAAAACTGAAAAGCAAATATGTCAATCAAAAGAAAGATTTTTAATCACTACATGCTACCTATGATGACAAAAAGTTGTGAGGCATTTGCTCTGACATATACAGACAGTAAACTTCTGTTAGTAATACAGAGGAAATCGAAGATGGTCGTGCTGGCGATCACGCTAACGAACAGAAGGATGAACATCTGGGTTTGCCAACAAATAGGAGTTATTGTTGTCAATGCTACTCTTCCAAAGACATCCAAATACAGATGGAGCAGGACATGTTGCGAGACAACAAGATAACAGATGGGCCATCAGAACAACAAAGTGGGCACTGTTTAGGCAAGGATGGCCAAGGTGGAGGGGAGACATGACAGTCCACATGGGTCACACTTAGTATCAGGTAGCTCAAGACAAATATAGAAGGTTAGAGTATACTGAAACTAATTGATTGATTGACTGATTAATTGATTGATTGATATCTGCATATCATACTGAAAATTTTTCCTGAATATAGTTCATGAAGTAACAAGGTGGCATAAACAGATGTAACCATTGTAAGTTTGGAACCTCCCCGTTTATTCAAGTCCCTCAGCTTCTTTGATAATCGAGAGGACACATCCTTGACGTCTTCTAAGCGCTTATTGTTTTCACTGGCCGCGTTTCCATTGGAGACAACGAGCTAACCAATCATAAGATGTACCTTGTGACGTAAAATCCCCAAAGGAAAACCAATACGAGGCACACATGTCGATGTCCGCTAGCACTATTTTCACAACTTTTTCTTGGTCTTACGGAAAGTACAGAAAATGTAAGACGAAATTAATAGGGGATGGCATTTCAGTTCAGTATAATAAACAATATATCAAACAATTTCTGACCACTGGAGGTACACTCTAAGAGCTGAAGATACAGTACAATCAAGCTCAAGGTCTCCTGCCCCTCCTTTGAAAGCCATGAATTTGGTTCTTATGCTGTACCAAGTAATCGTCATCAGAAACCAAGCGCCAAACGGAATATTTGACCAAAAATATTTGTCCAACACATGTAGATCTTGAAAAATGATAAAAATATTACAATTATGATCAGATACACAGTGAAAGACTGTTGAAAGGTTTGGAAACATGATAGATATGTTCGAAATTTTCCCAAGGACTTCTAAAGCTGGATAGCAGATACGAGACTTTGCAGAGAGAAATAATCATATGATGTAAAATTGGGGGGCTTAATTTTTTTTATTCAATCCTTATTCAAGTCAGAAACCAACCAATCGCACCTAATATTACACACGTCTTTTCTTTGATATTGAAAATGATGTTACGGCTTATCTCAGTATATCGTTAGATGAAATTTGTCATTGTTTTTACTGCATGTGCCCCGGTAAGATTTAAAGAATCAGATCAAGGAGTTTATTAAAAACTAGAAAGCTAGAATGATAACATGAATAAGATAAAATTTTGCAAAATTGTCTATCTTAAGTTTAAAAATCAGTTAATATCAGTTTTGAAAGAAATAAGCGATCAGTCTGGATATTGCACTTTTTTACATAGGCTTGCGTCTAATCTACTTTATAATTTAAAACGTAAACTTTATAAACTTAAATGTAAATCTAACTTAAATCGTAGGACTGCATATAAATTGAGTTGTATGATTTTATAGAGCTCTGTATGCTTCGTATTCCAATAGTCAAGGAATGATCAAGGCATGATTGATTTAGATATTTGCAAAAAAGCCTTTGCAAGTTTTTAATATGTTCTTAATGGTGTATGATATATAAAGCTTTTGCCCTTGCAATTAGGCCTATCTAGTCCAGAAATAAGCCTACCGTATCTGAGTCAAATATTTGAAAAGTAAAATCATAGAAAGATAGCAAAAATGACAAAACTTTGAGAACGACGTCAAAACATCATTGTCCCCCATTTGCTTCATTATACACATAACTGCAACTTAATGATTATTCTTTGCATAGGCCCAACTTGAACCTTCCGTCATCAAGATATTTTTAACATTTTCTATTTTTAAGGCTTGCTTTCTTATAAGCATTAAAAATTAAAGGTCGTATCAAAAATTCAAAGAAGAAATCAAAAGAAGATATGGGAAACTAGACAGCCTACTGGACATCATAAAAATAAAGAAGCTGACGTGGTATGGGCATGTGATTAGAGACAAGGGGACGACGAAGAACACCATCATGCAAAGGAAAGTAGAAGGAGAGAGAAGCAGGGGAAGACCTAAAAGAATGTATGTTGATGATATTAAAGAATGGATGGGAAAAGACATGATAACAACAATAAGAATGACGGAAGACAGGCGGAGGTGGAAGGAGGAAGTGCTGAAAAGGGTGCACCAACGGCCTACCAGGCTACGTTGTGATGATGATGATGATGATGATGATGATGATGGTGATGATGATGATGATGATCATGATGATGATGATGATCAAAAAATAGGTGTGATGGTTAAGGACCAATCTGAGATAGCTGTTGACGGAACTCTTCCCTCTTTCAGAAAATAGCTATAATTTTATCCATGCTTCCATTCAATGTAACATCTCACCGTGAAAAAAATGTTCTCAAACGTTGAGAAAACACTTCTATTCTATTCCCAGGCTAGATCTATTACAAGGAGTTGTAATTTTCCACACTAATCGCTCCTCCCACCACAACAAAAGCTGTCAATTGGTTTACAAAATATTGCTTAAATATATGTGGCCACATCGCAATACAATGTTGATGTGTATTTATTTTAAAATGAAAAAACTGTCGGGTTCTTGTCACATCGTGTTTCTAACCAACCGCAAACTTCCTCTGATTCTTTTCAATTCATAGGAAAGTAATAACTGCTACAGTTAGATAACATACTTGACTTTGAAGAGATACCAGCTGATTATGGCAACAAACAAGCAAACGATGAGGGGAACACAACGATGTCGTTTATGTTAGAAATGAGTGTTTAGAAACTTGTTTTGATGGAATTAGACAGATGGTCTTGTAGGAATAAACACCATATTAGAATAATCTTGCTTTGAATAATTAAAAATTGGTTATGTGACTCTTAACCCCATGGACGTCTAACACCCATAAGTTTGCCAGTTTGATCTAACCCTTTCAACCAATAGCAACAAACTGGAATGTGAAAATTATTGTAAACGGCATAGTGTAAACTCCTTCCTTGAACTGAAAAATACTCTACGTCTAACACTAGATAAGTAACTAAACCAGGAGCTGCGCCACCAAAGTGGTGGGTTTGGATGTCACGAAAAGTTTCTCTTTTGATTCTATTCAATCTTAAGAAAGTTTCTGTACTTTCTGACGATTAAGGGATGAGATGGGACTCTTTACCCTCTTTTCTTTTTTAGCCTCAGTGCCTTCTTTGTTCTCTCTGCAAGGGCAAACGTTACTAGGCTAAACGTCGAAAGGCTAAAGTTCCCCAATGCCGTTAAACTGAGCAGGATGGCCAGTATTGGTTCATTTTGTACTGTACAGGGTCCGGGCATAATAACTTATCTTTTCTTTCTTTTTGTCGTTTACTTTTCATTAGTCGAAACTGTAAACACATACTTGGCAGACACAGGTTGGATTGCCTCCCGGATAGTGCTGATAGTAGCTCTACCGGGGCTATAGGCTCACAGTTGGAAAAGGGTGTCGGAAATCAAGGTCATCATTGATCTCATTGATTCTAGTTTAGGGAATCCACCACTAGCACCCCCTTCCCCGCCTGGCACAAAGGGAAAGTAAGGTGTCTGTTGGATTACGGCTACTCACGTACATGATGCTCATTTTTCAACTATCAAAGATCAATCAACCAACCACGGTCCAAAATCTGGTCAGAAATTATTATAAGCGGTCCTAAAATTTATATCTGGCATTATTGCATTGGACTTCATGCGCAATGTAGTATATGCAGAGGAAGGGTTGTAGGGACAAGACGCACAGCCTTAATTTCTGTGTTAGATGACTGCTTTTGATGTTACGAAGACTTGCCTCCTTTCTTCTTTCATTACGTAAACGAGGCTTGTCGTTTTGGTCATAGCATTATGTAACATTGTGTTCACGAAGTTAGAGATGTCGCAGGCCACGTCACTGAAATGCAAACTAAATTAAACTAAGGTCTGTTTGGTGAACCACCGCCAATAACACAAAAGTAATACAAAAACCGTGAACGTGTCGGAAGTCTCTACTGCGGTGATCATGTAAATTTTATCCCTTCCAGAAAGCGAGATTGTCGGAAAGTAACCCCTGAAGCTTTATAACAACAACGTCATGTAATGTGGCACCTATGAATTTCGGTAACAGGAAATTAAAGTAAAAAGAACCTCTGATATGTTACACTAATATCATTAAAATCAAAGAGAATGATATCCAAAATGTGATTACTAAGAAATCTCATTT
>JAAAKM020006971.1:92775658-92795259 GCA_010016025.2 Alatinidae sp. Z8VKAUB7J3
GAAGCGTAAAAGATTGAATGAGAGGCCGATGATTTTCTTGTCTGAGGTATTGATTCTCGTGGATGGTTTGAGATGAGGCTTTACTAGGACGTAACATTTCTGGCTACATAGTATTATTTCACGCCTTTGTTATTACATACTTTACAGCCTAGAACGGGTTGGGTGACTTCCCATTACACGACAATTCATCTTGCGACAATTCATCTTGCGACAATTCATCGTGCGACTATTCATCACCTGAAGATGCCACCAAGGTGTTTTCGCTAACTTTGATGAAACTGACATTTAAGCATATTTAAAACCAGTGCAGTATTTGGCCTGCAAGTAGATTTTGTTGTAATATGGTTGAGTAAATAAATAAATTGAGGCGATGAATCGTCGCGTGATAAATTGTCGCATGATGGAAAGCCGTAGCACCCCAAGAAGGAGAATAATGTACACTAACTTGCAGCTATCCACTGCAATATTGGACCCAGGGCTCGACATCGTCAGTTTAAAGCACTTTAAAGTTTTCCGCTCGTCTTTCTCGGCACTCGTTGTAAGCTGCGAGTTCCGTCTAGCAAAAGGGTCTCAGCACGATGCTTACATCAACTGTTTATTTTCAAGGCAAGTTGAAACATCTTACTTCAACAAAATCTAACGACATGCCTTCTCTGCCTTCACGTGTTGTTCATCCACTTATGTACCACTTCAATATTCGGACAGCAGAATCGTTTAGATAGTGTTTAACGACCTTGTGAATTTCTCCTCGACGTGCACGTATGTGCAAAAAATCAAATAGGCCTCCTAAGCTTTTTAACCTTTGTCTTTGCGCTCCTTGAATAGCCCTTCGATTTTTTCTCATCATTTCTTGCACATAGCAAAGTGGCTTCTTCCTTCTTTCACCTCGCAGCACAACATCTAATCGCTGCAGCTTGTAAGGAGCAAGAAACCAGAAAATTTTTTAAACCTACTGCCCTCTTCCATCTGACGTTTTGCAACAGTTATTGTTCTGTCTTCCTGAACGTCCAATATTTCACCCTCTCCGCGTTTGGAGGTTTATCATTGCTATGATACTCAAGCCTACCATGAAAAATTCTATTGGAATTTGTGTTAATTGCTTGCCATAGAATGCACTCTCTGCATTTTCCATTTGAGTCATGCTTAGACTACCTAACTTACAAGCTTTTCCTTTCTGGATCTTGAGCGCGTCTTTTTGAGTATTTTGATATTTATTAGGTTTGGAGAAGCAAGAAGCAGGCATATGGACTGGGCAGTTTGCTCTCTTTGCTTGATACCAGGGAAATATGTGTCATTTTGCACGCATTTGTTTCATGCAATACAGACTTGCCAACGCAATTTATATACTTGGTGAAATATCTGAACTAAAATTATTCTACTAAGAGGTGACATCGGTAACAAACATGAGGGTCTGGGGAACTTTAGCCCATCCACCTACTTTGCCAAGTAATGTTTTCTCTGGTAAAGAGAACAAGGGAAACACAGAAACAAAAAAGAAAGAAAGAAAGAAAGAAAGAACGAAAGAACGAAAGAACGAAAGAAAGAAAGGAGAAATAATGGAAATGTCAAATCTTTATTGTCAAAAGATACAAGATATTTTCTGATTGCAGATCAAATGGAGTAAAAGAAAGGAAACTTTTGTTTATCTATAGCAGCACACACACACACACACACACACACACACACAGACACACACACACATGCACATGCACATGCACATGCACATGCACATGCACATGCACATGCACATGCACATGCACATGCACATGCACATGCATCAATGAATTTCCATTCCTTTGTTCCGTTGAATAGACAGTTGAGAGCGTTAAAGGCATCTTTGTGTAATATACTACTCGTTCCACCACCACTTAACCACAAATCTATCTCCACCAATCGGTCTGCAAATGTTCCACATCCTAGAAATGGTGGCACCACCACATCCTTGTACATTGGGGTCGGTAGTTCCGATACGACGTACTTTGCGGATTCTTTCTGGTGATATGTGTTAATAAAATTCTTCATGGTATCTCTCCCCAGACCTACTGCTCCAACAGGAATTCTGCTAGATTTTTCGTTCTTTCCTTCAAGTCGGATCTGTAACAACAAAATGAAGATGAAAAAAGGATATTGGCCGCTATTTTCTACTAAAACGGAGACCTGTCTGAAATGCGTCCCAAAGAAAAACTTACCACTCTAAAACTTTTACGTTATTTCCGTCTTAAACATAACAGGGTTCACGGAACCTACGAAAGTCTGGGAAACAGCAAATTTTCTTGTTTGGAGAGGCATTTACCATGAAATAAAGTGAAAATCAGCACTACCTGCGTCAAGTTATCGGCCTCATCCCTGAATGCTGCCCGGTGTTCGATTATTAGAAATGATGAGATTTTAACAAGATTAATGTCAACTCTAAACCTAGCCCGGAAACAAACTCTACCAGCACCCAAAACTACAGTAGAGTTGGTAAAAAAACCCGATTGACACAACACCCTGATCCACCCAACTCTCTTTTCATTCTATTGGCATCTTGTGAAGACAAAAACTGCCACTGAAACTACTACAATAACCTTTAAGGCTGATTTTGTCATCACTCATGCAAGTTGTCCATTTGATCAAAACACTTTCTTGTACTCAGCGTAATGGTACCCCCCTGGTTAATGACAATACTTGTATGCAAACACTAACAACTTCTGGGAGAATTCTGGTAGTTAATGTTTCGTGATCGATCAATTATTTGATACTGCTTTACAAAGTACTGTGCGAACGATTTACAGCGTATGGGGTCGTGGACAAGTTCTAGGTATTGGGTTACAGTCGTTCCACAAACAAATGAAAGTGCAGTGACTTGGTTTCAAGATGTTCAAGTTGTTCTCCCGACCGCCAAACTTGACGTTACTGCGACAATCCATGACTTATTTTGGCACTCAAATTTCCCTTACACAGAATTTCAATTATCATGTATGTAGGTCAAACTTCAGATCACCTTTCCCCCACAATGCAACTGCCACATCAAAGTTGTGAGGAGGTGGAAACGCTGGGTGTTCGCACTAGGCTACGGGCAGGTCTGGCAACTGCTACGTCAAAGTTGTGAGGAGATGAAAGCGCTGTGTACTCCTACTAGGCTATAGGAAGGCCAAGTAACTGCTACGTCAAAGTTGTGAGGAGATGGAAACACTGGGTGTTCGCATTAGGCTACGGGCAGGCCTGGCAACTGCTACATAAAAGTTGTGAGCGGATGGAAACGCTGGGTGTTCGCATTAGGCTATGGGAAGGCCTGGTAACTGCTACGTCAAAGTTGTGAGGAGATGAAAGCGCTGGGTATTTCTACTAGGCTATGGGCACGCCTTGCAACTGTTACGTCAAAGTTGTGAGGAGATGGAAACGCTGGGTGTTCGCACTAGGCTACGGGCAGGCATGGTAACTGCTACGTCAAAGTTGTGAGGAGATGGAACGCTGGGTATTCCTACTAGGCTACGGGCAGGCCTGGTAACTGCTACTTCAAAGTTGTGAGGAGAAGGAAACGCTTGGTGTTCGCACTAGGCTATGGGAAGGCCTGGTAACTGCTACGATAAGGTTGTGAGAAGATGGAAGCGCTGGGTATTCCTACTAGGCTACGGGCAGGCCTGGTAACTGCTACGTCAAAGTTGTGCGAAGATGGAAACGCTGGGTATTCCTACTATGCTAAGGGATGGTCTGGTAAAGCAGCAACGTCTAAAGGCCCAGAGAGTCCTTGGCGGAACAGAAACAGTGATTTGCTTACACAAGTCATTGAGGCGTGGAAGTATTGCATCGCATGATGAAGCAGACGGGGTCAATGGCTTGACGCCGAAAGAGTAAGAGTTCACAAACCTATGACGTTTAAGAACTTTACACAGTATTCACAAACTATAACAGCTGACGGTAGGATGGATGGAAGGATGAGCAAAAAACAAGCAACGTGAAACAGCCATCTAAGGTACCATCGCCGAAAAGAACATGTGGAGATACAAGCAGAATCAAACTGCAATTTCTGTTATTCCTTATCCAATATAATACTGTCGCATCCGAAAAAAATTCTCGATGACTTCATTAAAAATATCTGCAAAGTCTCCCAGGGTATCACTTGTGTTACAGGCCTTAATAAGGTGATTGCCATATTTGCAAATCACAGAGGGTATAACCATAACAATAAAGTTTGATTTACAATATTCTATCGGTAACAATAAAGTTCCGTTTAAAAGGTATAATACCTCTCCAAGGAGAGGTCTTAGATCATAACCCGGACAATACGTCTGAATCAGTGTAAAATGATTTGAAAAGAAACGAAACACATGTATCTGATCTTAAAGCATGTCGAATACCCTGAACGGAAGATAGTAAAAGATTTGCAAGTCTAATTGAAGATAGTTCAAGTACGATACCATGGAATTATGACCCAACCCTAGAAATCTACGCCGAAACCCACAAAGCTGTCATCCCTAAAAGATACGGTGAAGTTGGAAAAATGTGGAACTGATGAAAGACCAAAGAGTTCTGGTCACATTCTATAGGTTGCTATGAACAACCAAAGAAATACCCCTCTGTTACACTTCAGTTGATACTATTAATGACACAAATTGCTACTGTGAATTTAGAATAATGAAAATAAAAAGATATATAATTGTACAGATGAGAGGAAACTATGCGAGCATAAGAAGAAGTATGATCTTGAGTAGAGTAAACCTGTAGTTACCATTCAGCCCGATCTCCTGCATGTCCCACGAGATACAAAACTTACTCGTTTGAGATTCAAGAATCATATAAATGTAAAGAATACCTACTACATTACAGATAGCAGTAGGCAATTATTTGCTGAATTGAAAAATTCTTATTATTTCCTTTTAAAATGCACAGAATCAAAGGAGGCCTCATAGAAGGAGCCTTCCAAAGTCTTCTCCATTATGCGTGATATAGATTGTCTACTATTAACAATGATCAACGAAAGAGAACTCTTAGAATAATAGAGAAAGTATTTTGATATATTCTTACAATATACCAGTAGCATCAAGAGGAGAGGCACTAGAAAAAAGGGAAATATATCGTCTCCAGGGCAGGTGCTAGCTGATGTCCGATGTTAACATACTCTATTTCTCTAGTCACCACATTAGCTCCCAATCATCCATTCGTGGACATTGACATCAAAGTCAGTGCAACTGGAGACTAGCCTCTCTGCACTATGTGACTTGACTAAGGAAGGACTGCCATTTAGCCATCAATCTGTCCAAAGCCCATTTGAAAGTTAGAAAGGATCAGTAGAACAGAGGATTTGAAATATCAAGACCCAGTGGTAGCGTAAGTTCTATTTCTCAGTGTCTTTCAAAAATAATACACCTATTTACATTAACTACACTGGCAACTTTAGTTCTTAATTTTAGATTCATAGTTGATTGATACTTTAGATTAATAATCTTATTTATAATCTTAGATTAATAACATAGTCAGTTCTGCTAGCAATAATTATCATTTGTTGTTGTATACATATTCCCTTATTTACTTTATAAATGTCTCACAATAGGTTTATGATTGTTGTAGTCAATCTTCACATTTGAAAAAGATAAGGAAATAGATTATGATATTTCAAAGATTCAATGTGATTATCTACAACCATAAATAAATTTCTCATAACCAATAGGATGGCACAGATGGATGTATTAATGGACAAATGCATGGATGCATGCATGGATACATGCATAAATAGACAAAGGTATTATGGATGGATGGTGAATCGACGGATGACAGATGTATGGATACACGAAGGGTGATAGATGGGTTAATTGATAAATGGCTTGCAGGGGCAGATCCAGGTATTATTTTGACTGAAGCATAATGGGCATGGTCTTGGGAAGTGTGGTACCAAGAAAGGGTGGGGCACTGGCTAGCCCTGTACAGTTTCATTTTGAAGGCATACAGTTGACAAAACTTTTAGGTAGGTGCTGCCAAACTACCTCTTTAATTTACTTGCCAGCTAAAGCTGGTGCTATATGGACAACTTGTGTCACTATATTCATAAAAGAGACCAACAAACCCACTATCACTATCATCAATGTAGTCAAAGTTTACATACCTTCTACTTAACATTGAAGTGGGAACTGAACTTAGAAGTACAAAATAATTGGGGAAACACATCAAAGTGTCCTTTGTTGCATTACCCTTCCCTGTTTGTTAAGGAATCTTACAAAGCCCTGTAGCTTGTAGCATGCATGATGGCATTGGAAACTTCTTCAGGATTAGCTTTGAATAATCTAATATCTGACTAAGTAAAGTTATTAAAAGCCCCTGGAGCCTGGTGAGTGGAAGAGTGGAATTCAAAGTTCAAAACAATAAGATTCATGTTCTTGTCTGTTCACGTGGAGCTGTAAGAGACCATAGCAATTTCCACCAACCTTGTTGTAGAGTACTGTTTGTAGGAAAGTATCCTGAAGCAAGTGAAGCTGAGATGCATGCTAGAAACCCAAAACAATAAAGCAAACAATAATAGCTTGTGCAAGTTGACAGACTAATTTTCAAATAGGATTGCTGAAGCAGATGCTTTCTTAGAATGAATCATGTTCAACAATAAACACAGGAGTTTATTTCCATGGTGGCATGTAACATTGGGTGCTGATCACTTCAACATACACCTCAACATGCTACCCACGACACAAGCAAATGTAGGGAAAGCAAATTGTGATGTTTGATATATTAATTTTGAAGCAGATATCGAAAATATAGAGAGTCTTAATATATGTCCAAAAGATAATATTTACTATTATTCACATTGACAATTATCTTTGTCCATTTATTGACAATATTTCTGTTTACTTAATTGACTGAAGCACATACTTCGCTTCTGTTGGTCTGGATCCCTGGATCCCTGGACCCCTGGATTGATGGATGTATGAATAGATGGATGCATGGGTGCCTTTATATGTGGATTGTTGGATACATGCAGCAATAGATAAATTGTTGAGTGGATTCAGAAGCTAAACTTAGGCGTGAGTAGAGTGAGTTGAGATAGGGAAATGCTCATAAAGCCTTACAAGAGTCACTGTTGCTACAGTCTATGGCAGAAACTTAAAACCCAAACTGTTTAAAAGTAAGAAAATTCAGTCATATTGATGAGACAAATCATCCTTTAAAACTGCTTGATGCCATTTTAAACAAATCTGAATCAGTATCTCCACAATAAATGGGTCAAAATATTCTCCTTTGAACTTTCTTACTTCCAATTCTGAAGGAACTTCAATTCTAAATGATATTTTGATTGCTTGATTGATTTATTGGTAATTGATTGATTGTTTAGTTAATTAATAGAGTATTGATAGATGCAATCATTTAATAATCTTTCAAAAATGGTAATTGAAAGATCATATCTCAGTGTGTATTATGTAGCCAAATGATCACATCATTTAGAAAGTGGTTAATTGTTTCACTAACTGAATGGAGTGTGTAAGCTGATGAGTGTGTTTGTGAGTGAATGCTTTAATTAATACGTGAAATGATTGAGTGATCAAGCCAGTATATAGGTAAGTTACTACATAGATGGGTGGGCTAGTAAAAGAATGACAAAGTTTGGAAATTTGAGTAAATTATTTGATAAGCTGTTTACAAACTGAACATTGATGGGTATGCGTGCTTGCAATGAAGAAGTTTATAGTCACAAATCATAGAAGGCAGATAGTGGTTAGTACCTATGGGATAGGTAGTCCATAGGTTTCTTAGTCTTTAGGTCTAAAAAATGAATGTAATTATTCAGTTAATATTTGGTGTTCATAGTTTCTAATGTTACTGGAATTTCATAGGATGTGGTGGGGGCACAGGTCCTAAGTATCACAACAGTCGTTTCATCAGTTTTACAACGGGAGCTTGTTATGTACAGGAGTTCATTTAATAGTTTATGTTACCGGGACATAAATATTCACTAACAGTGCAAGACCCATAAAACTACTTTAGTAGATTAGTTACTATGTTAATTTTACTTACTTACTCTGCTTTAGTGTAGTAGTTACTATTTTAGTTTTTAAGGTATCTGCGACTAGATTAGTGGGTGGAACTTTTCAAACCATAGCTCATCATAAAACCAGCAGCTTCAGAACTCTGTACGCACTGTCAGTCTTTTGCACCTATGGAATGGAAAATTGGAACCTAGAGGCAGTTAGCCCATAGGGCATGTTCATTATGTTCAACTGACATTACTATGAAGGAGTAACTACAGCATCTTAAAAATATTTTTACAAAAATATGATTAGACAAAAGACTAGTCTAAGAAATTACACCTAAAGAAAATTTGAAATTTATGATACCTCAGCCATTGTCTATATCTAACACCTTCTGTAGCTTTCCCTTGTTTGTAATCCTAGTCCACCTTTTGTCCATATACATGATGTAACAGCTATTTTTATATCTTAGCTAGAAATTTGTTATTACACACGTATCGTAAACAGGGGTAACTTTAGCAGCATTTGGAGCTTATTTGATTTTTTCTACCAAACTGAACTAATAATTTTAACATTGGTACTGAAAAAATTGTGGGAGGGTTGAGTAAAACTGAGCAAATGAAGCATGTAACATATTTTCAAATTTATGGCCTAGATTTAGCATCCATTTTAAGTGGCCAATGTTACCCGGTTCTGGGGTTACTTTGGCCAGAGCGTATATTTGGCATTTCTGGCATTTGATGTTCATTTTTCTGATTTATTTGAAAACACGTGAAACCTTAACATGTGAAGCTTTAAGAGTCAACATTATCCTGATTAAGTTTTATGGTGGGGATATAATTTTGTTGGTCTCACAAATTCAGGATGGAATCAGAGAACACTATTGAAGTAAAAAATGTAAATAATAATAATAAATAATTTTTGAAACTTCAATCTATTCATGTCTTAATTAGCATACAATCCCAGTAATCACTTACAATAAGGCATACTCCCCCCCTCCCCCCCATGTATAGGGTCACACTATTGCAGATGTTATTTCTACTGTTCTAAAAGGCCTTTTATCAAAACTTGATGTGATCTCTGACTTTTCCCTAAAATTTTTCTCTTGGATTTTTGGTCACGTTTTACCTTATTAAAAACTTCTTTAGAACGAAGCTTAGACAAATTTCAAGTCTCTAACAATAGGAAACATTGCTGACAAGAAAGTATTTGCAATTTCCTCTCAAGTTAACTAAATAACAATAACGGCAGTCACTCACCAGTCTGTTGTGGCGTCTGTTATTGAATAGCTTTCTTCTGATCCATGTTCAGAACATGAAAACGCTGTATTCTCTCCAAACTCTGGAGAGACTTTGACACCCAATTTTCGATTGATTGCGAGTTGTTTAGCCCATTTAGTACACTCTGCTGAAAGCTCATCAGACAAAGTAAGCGGGGGAACCCCATGAATCTTTCTAAAATTGTTGTGTGCAGCAAGTCCCTCTTCTGCTACACTGTCACCTAAGAAAATTATAAATAAAACCAAGAAGAAGCGGTCTGAATATCAAGTGACCAAACCTGGTAATTGAAAATAACGTTGACACTATGAGTTGGTCAGAGGCGGATGATGGATACGTTGATACAATGGTTCATTATACGAAAATAATCATAATGATAATAAATATTAAGGCATGTACAATTGCAAATTGTATACCTAGTTTATATATCTCTTTTGAGTCATGTATGGCAATTTAGCCATAAAATGTAAAATGTGTAAACGCGCAAAATATATAAAATCTACATGATCATAGACTTAATGGTCTTATCCCACCTTTTCATAATGATTGTTTAACCTGCTGAACTACTTAGAGTTGTAGGGAATGGCTACGCAGACCATAAGCAACCATACCTATTACATATGTTAGGTGCTCCCTGAGTTAGATGTACTTACAAGGCACTGCCCCGCCGAGTACAACGCATAGGCTAGATTGATTGTGTTCAAAGCAAACTTTGCAGCCACTCAGCAAAACACTTCACGCCCAGGGCAGCTACTAGCGAAGAACGAGAAAAGCTGTTTTTCTTTTTGTGACTTAAAACGTACTAATTACGAATGTAGAGGTTAGTTCGGCGTAAGAAAGTGTACGAGGCAGGAGTGCCAGGGGAGCTGGGGCTCGATACATTAGCTGGTAGAAAGGAAAGTGCTGTCGGGAAATGAACATCACGCCACCCCCGCCACCCCAACGCTTATTAAATATAAAGTTCATTAGACTGAGAAAGCGGAAATACGGTTTATAAAATGTTTACAACTCAAAAAACAGAATAAAAAATCATTATTTGATAATCTCGCACATATAAGCTGCTGGGTTTTATTAAGATCATGTTGCCCTGTACCTTGCCTTCATTCTGTATATTCAACTTCCATGTGTTACGTAAGGAAATGCGTAAGAAGATGTTTAGCTATGTATACACATCTTTTACTTCTTATTCGTTTTGTTGGTTTTTATGTTTGTAAATGGTGCAATTTTCAGTAAAGATTGAATTTTTTCTTCATATTTAAAATGCATTCCATATAATTATAAAACATTGCGTCTGACTTTGGAAACTGATTTGATTTATGTTATTAAAAAAACTAAATTTTGTGGCATAAAAAACCAATAGGTGTTTAAGTGTTCGTAACCGTCGATGTCCGCCTAGTACTTTACAAATGAAATAGTCATCAAATGCTATAAATTTTATAAAGTTTTTGCAATAATTTTCTTTACTTTTACTTATGGTTCATGCAATTTATGGAGTAATAGTAAAATTAAAGTTGTCTTCCATGAAAAGAGTGTACCCTTACTTCAAAAATTTTCAGTGTAGTGCATGTTTGTATATTTAACATTCTATCGAATACGACAACCAACGTTTTGGTTTTTGCAAAAAATTAAGTTTTAAAGAATTAGTGGTAACATGTCTCCTATTTCTCTAGTGTTCTTTTCAAACCTAATATTTCAGATCCTCTCTTCTCGATGATACTTTCTACTTAAAAAACTTTGGACAGTATGACAGATCGGATGGCAGTCCTTCCTAGGTCAAGTCACATGGCGCAGAGAGGCTGGTCTCCAATTGCGTTGAACTGGAAGTCCACGTCCACCGGTGGATGATTCGGAGCTAATGTGGTGACTAGAGAAATGGGAGTATGTTAGCATCGGAGGTCACCTATCTCATTTGGTAGAGCGCACACCGCGAAAGCGTGGGTCTTGGGTTCGATTTCGGGTGGATATATATATATTTTTTATTTCTCTAGAGATCTTTTCAAATCTTAAAGAATTACCATAAATCAATTTGCATCTATAATGATAACATAATTTTCTTATGAAATGTCAATACTTACTTCCAAGAACTGCTCCGAGGTATGCCGTAAATATTGCTAATGCCACTTGCAATACTGCAGTTGTCATGGTTAACTGCCCTTCCATGGCATCTGGGGAGTAATGTTCTGAGCAGTCTCTTCACAATTTGCTTAAAGAGAGTTAAATGTAAAGTTCAGAGGTGATGATATACTTTAAAATTGAAACAGTTTGAAATATCCTGTCAAGAGCGATGTAAATTTCTGCTTCATTAAACATCAAAGCACCTTATCTGTCTGGAAGAATCGGCCGTCAATCTTTGACAACAGACAGGTACTCTCTGAATTAACATTGGATAGCGTGCAAATACTCTCAGGTAGTTCCTCCGTATGCACCAATCAGAACTATAAAGAACTGAAGTAAGATGCTAAAATAGGTTTATGTACATGACCGGTTTAACAAATTGTACTGAGTCTCAAGTTGATGTTATAAAAAGTGAAGGGATAAAAAGGGATGAAATCAAAGAAACATGATAGCCTTATGTTAAGAAAATTTAATTGCCCATAAGAAGCTAACCTCTGCTTCAACTGTTTGTCTCAAAACAATTTATACCTAACACATGAACCAAGAAAGACCTACACTTTCTTAACATAGACTATATTACGTTGATGTTGTTTGATTAATTACTAAATGCATGTTACAAGTCATCATGTTATGTATACGATAATATTTACGTGTTGTTAACATAAAATCTCTATCCTCATTTTAAGAATGTGTTTCAAAATGTCAACTCGTTTGATGCTATAAAATTTTTCTATTCCATAGTTGAAACGTCTTGACACTTCGAATTTCATAATTGAACTCGTTTGCAGTGTCTATACGACTGAAGTAGACTGTTGTCAACATGCCCAGTCTTCGCATCTTGACTATTGTTTTGAATGCCGTCTGTGCTAGCCATTAGTTCATTAATTGTTCTGATCCATCCGAAGTGTGGCTGATGTTGGCTCTAACATCTCATACAACCACATAATAACTATGGCTGATGATGAAATAGAATTGGAAACCAAACGATACTTACTTGAAAGTTAAAGATTGATTCTAATTCTGAGTCATTAGGCAGGTGTGAAGGAGTAGTACGTCCTGGCAGTCGTGACCCACCTAACTTTTTTACACTCTTGTAGACGCTAGCCAACAATTATGCTATAAAGCCTCGTTAGGGCATGCGCAGCACTCTCTCTCTCTCTTGTACAACCCTTCGCTGATAACTCACAGAAATACAATCAAACTTTCATGTATTTTTTTAATTTTCAATTATGGATACGTAAATAGTGATATCTTTTTCAAATATATCATCATCATCATCATCATCATCATCATCATCAGCCGTTGTTCGTGCCACAGCTGGCAGATGGCCTCCACAAACTCCTCCATCAACATAATATTCATTAAAAAAGAGCCAATGCATTTGGAATTTACTTTGAAATCACGAGTATTACTATCATTATTCCTTAGGTTTATACGTTCCCGTGTTTTCACATACGCAATATCCAAATAAACTTCTCCATACAAGACACCAACATCTCTTAAGATGGTGACAGATTCGTATAATTGTGACTGAAGCAGTTACAGGGCAACCCGAGTGCACCAAATGCAATGTCGTGTCACACAGAGGAACCATTGTTTACACACTGAGTGATACTACACTTGTTGAAAAACAAGGGCCGTATTCTAATGGCGATCTGGTATTAAGTGTAATCTGATGAAAGAACTATCTGGTATTTTTGCAATTGATTCACCAGGCGGAAAGCGTAATTTCGTAATGAATAGCAATGCCCAGCAAAGAACACGCATGTGAAACATGTCGAAGATTCAAATTGAACATATAAAACGATATATTTGGTAACCAAGATTTCGATGTTTTATCACATCATCCTCAGGGTATAACAAACTTGAACAGTAGGAACGATTTATAAGGACACAGGGGCCTAAATATACTTAATAACAAAGGAAAAAATAAAAGAGCCTCCTAGGAGAAATTAGAATAGTGAAAGTCCCAAAGAGATTATTGTTCCATTCAATTTTGGCCTAAGTTTAGCAAGGAGAAGGCTTTCTTTGATGAGGAGAGAGAACTCAGAAGAGGCAGAAGTTAAGAATGCTGATGAAACGTGGAGCAAATATTAAAGTAACGATTTACTAAAAATCGTTTACGGTTTACTATCTGGTATTTTGTGACTACAACAGGAAGTGGTATGCGTACAAAACGTGTAACCTCTTGAAAGCATTTGCATGAAATAGAGAGAGGAGTGGTCATTTCTGAAACATTAGGCTTGTCTTGCTAACATGAATTTGTGCAGCAATTTTGTGCAAACTTACACACCGGTAATTCTGATACTCTTTTACTCTAAATTAGTATTTTAGCACACGGAGACAAACGACACAACACAGTATCTTTGCTTAATTAAAAAGTAATGGATGGTTAAGTATATATGCTATTCCTTCCTGTCCTTTTTATTATGCTCTCGTCATTTTTCTCTCTCCATTTCCTGATACCCATTCCAACATTTTTATTTGCCGTCTTATTACACAAGAACCCTTTAATTACAGCATTATAATTCAGTTCAATAACATCACTCACTAATTTAAGTAAATGACGTACAAAAATCAATGTTTAATGAAAAACATAAACCTAAATTAATATCATCTCGAGTATAAAAATGTTAATTACCTTTATTTGTTTTCCATTGGTCAAAATCTGTCCCGTGAAGGTTGATTCCAATGAACAAATCAACGTTTGGTATCTCAAAACGTTTTGAATCAACTCAATATAACAATGGAGTCTGTAAAATATTAGCTCTCCTATTAAGCTTTGTACAAGAAAACGGTCTCCATTCCATACAAATTTATTTAAGTTGCAGTTGATTTTCAAGCAATATCTACGAATGTATGCCAAAGTTGCCTAATACGATTAAGTACGAAATGTCTTGTATAGTATAACTCTAATGTATACTACTTGAAAGTGGAATTATCTTGATTTCTTGCTGTAGAAAGAGCACTGTTAACGTATGCTTGACCAACTTTTAACAGACTGTCAAACGGTGCTCAATTTTCCAGGTCGTAAGGCAAATCAAGTGTATTTAACTTAGTTTTGTAACAGGAATGTTTAGGATTTCTTACCTTTCCTTCAGCAAAAGATCCTACTTTCAAATCATCAAACTTTTGCTGGAATCATTTCTTTCCCATATTTACAATTTTGCCTGCATGCAATCTCACTCTGTTCACGACGAAGTAACATAGTATAAACCAATCTCTGTTAATAACTTTGAAGTAAATATTTATCATTATGATACCTGCGGTAGTCTCAAGGATACCTGCTACTTCACATGTCAAAGATGCGTATGGTAATTCACTTGTGTCGGACTTTGAATTCACTCTAATGTCGCAAAATTATGTTCTAATCTTTGATTTACAAAATCTTTTTATGCAGTTTGAAAGGTTTGATGAGCGAGTTGATAGCTTTGAGACAAGGTCTACTACATGAGTTCAAAAATATGTTCGAGGCCAAGGTACCATACTGTTTGTAAGTTGATGAATGGAAAACATAAAGAGGACCAGTTGTCATCACGAAGAACTTCAGATTCTAAGAAAATCATTGTGTAGATATATAAACTAAATTAAAAGGTAAGGAATACTATCAACTAGTTACTTGTATTTGGACTATCTGATAAATATTTCACGTTATAACCTCCACTGTACAAGGACCTGACGAAGTCTTAAAGAAAAGACCAAACGTTGTCATAATTGTAGTTTCCTTTTTGGCGTTCTCCATACATTATAAATCTTCATGGAAGGTGACTACCATAAACATGAAACCTTTACCAATCAGGGCTCTGTGCTTGTTTTGAGAGCTGAAGTTTAGTATCATCTAGGGAATATTTACCAACGTATATAAAAAACAACAGAAGTTAATAAAGAGAGGAAACTACAGTTAATGATAGCAATTATTGTTGTATATTAATTATGGGAGATATTAATAGATATTAATAGATATTAATTTACTTTTACACGAAATGACTGATAGTTATGGCAAAAAGTGGAAATCTTGGTTACCCTGCTCCCTTTTGCTTGAATCTTGAGAATGGCAATTACGGCAGAGGTTATGCTTCGTATGGACGTTAACGTTGCGCAGCTTTAGGGAAGAGCTACACCAAATGTCAATAATGCGCTCGATGTGGCTTATACGTTGCGGTCACTTAAAGAGTGAGTACGGAAACAAACAATTCCAAAAATATTAGCAACATTACAATTATATAACCAGAAGTGAAGTTTAATGAGAATTTATGCCAGTAATTTATGGTCCTCTATGTTGCCCAATTTAAAAATTGAGTCTTAGATTCAGATATTTTTATTTGTTTACTTTAATTGTTTGTTTGCGATACAAATTAAGAATGTTGCAGGAAATAGCAAACTGCTATTTCATGCAAAATACTTTTATTGATCATTTCTTTAAAAGAATTGATGATTATTCCTTGTTCGTTGTCCTTAATAATGTTGATACTACACCAAGTGCTACTTCGTTACTCCTTTATGTTAACTCTGCAGATACCTGATTTTAAACGGTAAGTTTGAATATTTGCATAAACGTTAATGCTAACTGCCCCTATATATGAAGAGACTGTTATTTTAAATTAAATAGAATAATAATAATAATAATTTTTTTTAAAACTCAAATTTTATTTCACCATAACACCAATACACAGTATGACACACTCTTACAAAAGGCATATCAATACTGTTACGATATACAACCCTAGTAACAAGAAATACTTTCATCAGCGTAATCGGAGATCAGCCTCTCTGCGCTGTTGTGACTTGAACAAGTAAGGACTGCTTTCCCTTCCGGCCCGCTATATGTCCAAAGCCCATTGAAAGTTAGAAAGTATCACGGAGAAGAGAGAACTTGAAATGTAAGTTTTGGAAAGACATAGAGAAATAGAAAATATGTCATAGAAGGTCTGGGTGACAGGTTCGATCGCCGGTGGTGGCATTTTTTCTATTTCGCTAGTGTCTTCAAAAGTGACATTTCAAATCCTCTTGTCTCGATGATAATTTGGTTTTGATGCGACCGTCCATAACCTTCCCCTTCGTTGTGTTAGACACGTGTCTTATTGTAGCAGAAGTTACTGAAGGTTGACGTTTTGTTACTGGCACGACGTTTACAAACCACAACAGGACGTCACGTCTTCTAATGTATTAGGTCCCAGGAAGGATTCCTCTCATAGGGTAGGAAGTCTCAGTAACATTAGTCAACGTGGTGTCACTTGAACAGACGGGTGTTTAGTAAGATCGACAATCAGTTGACTTAATGAGGATGGTATTATCAAACTGTTCTTTTATTTACGTCTTCTTGTAAGCGGAATTAAATCTTATGAATTCATATTCTATGTAAGTTTGTACCAGCCAATATTGAATCTCCTTTATGTATGTATAGTAGGCCTACTGATGGGCGTGTATCTACACTCAACGTCCAACTGGATCCTACTCAGTTATCATAGACTGAGATGCGCAATAGGATGAAAAAGGTTAAAATCCCACTTTCATTCTTATAAACACCCAAACCATCCCGGACAAATTGAAAATGAGATTCTGATGTTACAATTAGGCCGGCTGTTCACTCAACATCGCGTGCATCCGAATCTAGAGTTCCACTGCAACGGAAATCTGTGAAAACTCATTCCAGAGAAAAGAAGTTTTAAAATGTTACTTTCCTGTTTTGGTGTTGACGGAGAACCTTCTGTAACTGCAACTTTTCAAATATGCCGACCTCGTTTTTTTCCAAGTTATATTTTCCCGGATAAAGACAACTATGAACACAATAAAATAAGAGGGAGGAGAGGTGAGAGGAGTCTTTGGCAAATCATAGTGCCAGAAAAAGTGCTTCTCGGCCTTTTGGCATGGAATGAATGTAGTATCTGTTCTCATTGATGACAGATGCTTTCTATAATCCGCGAGAGGTGGCCCCACTGGGCAGTTGAGCCTGCTTCATGGCTTGCTTCTCTGCCCGGCAGCACAGATTGAGGGGCGTCGCCCTTGGATGCCCCAGCTGTCCTTTATTTATTATTTAGCCTGTTTGTTGGTTTTTCTGTTTATTTAGGGTAGTTTGAATGTCGGGCCCACTGCTCATCAGGGCTCTTTGATCAAGAAATTGCCAGAAAAAGTGCAAAATCTTCTCACGTTATCCATTGAAATCACACCCCGAAACCTTTGACTGCATCCCAGCCCCCTATTTGCCTTGGTTGCACTGACCCTGCATCATTTCCGTCACTTTTAGGAGCTTCATTTTCTGATTCTGTTAATATTTCGTTGCGTCACTCCTTGCATCCTTCAAAAGCAATAACCCTCAAATTTGACACCGTCTGATATGTAAGTTAAAACTAATGTAAACGTACTCGAATGAAATACAGAGTTCCCTTTATCTCATGTATTGTAACTAAACTCAATATAGTGACAATTAAGGTATTCCAAATTTCGATATCTGTACTCTGAATAGCGTAACTTTTCACTCTAAAATTATCTTAAAATCTCAAAACTCTTAAAATTTTTACTAAATTCTGTCAGCACGAACTCATGTGCCCCATCTTTAACAAACACGATGACTTCAAGTCGCTTGTCTTATTGAGGCCCAAATTAGGTGTCAGACTACTTCCAGATCACCGTCTCTTAAATTATGGTTGGCTACCGGTGTTTCATTGCGCGTTTTTTCTTGTAAGCAACTCCATTTTCGGGGTCAGGCCTGGAGTTGCTTAGCAATGTTTCGGGGTCAGGCCTGGAGTTGCTTAGCAATGTTCCAAAATCAGGCCTGGAGTTGCTTAAGTAGTTGCTTAGATATCACTACAGGTTATCGTCGAACTTCGTTGCGCTGTCAGTTGACAAAATGCAGCCCCTGGCAGTTGATGGTTTTATCTTTGATCTCTTTTCTTGCCACATTGTCAACAGTGTGATATGTTTGTGATTACTCCAAAACGTTTCTTGATTTGTTTTTCACGCGTTTTAAAATTTGTCCCTCCTGAATTTGAAGTCACTAGTTGTTTAGCTTGTTGCTTAGATTTTGGAAAAAATCGAGGCCTCACACCTTAGCAACCGAGTTGCTCATAAAAAGAAACGTGTAGGCCTTTGAAAATTGAGGTTTGAAAGTGAAAGAGAGGTTGTTATCCTCTGCCCACAACAGCGTTGGGTAGGTTTGGGTGATTAGATCAAGAGTGTAATTAACGGGCTGTCTTACATTTCCTTACCGTTAGTTAATCAAAGACTTTCCGGTAGTTACGAATAAGAGTTTGCTTTCACCTTCCGGGGAAAAGTCGATGGAAGTAACGACTCGAGGCTAAAAAGATTTCCGAATGCGGTAGAAATGGAAAATACAGATATTTCCGTCCTACTGTTGGACCATCACTGTAATGAATCGAAGGAAACCGTTGCTAGTAATGCCTCGGTACATTTCTTCGTGTTTGAGCTAGCGCCTGAAGACCAAAGTTGACGTTCTTAGTATGAGAAAACTAAAAGACCTTTTACCGTAGAGAGGCCAGGGGAATACCGTAAAATCTTGAGTATAAGTCCTGGGCTTGTAGACGTTCCTAAGCATTTTTGTGGGCTTATATAGTGGGGGGCTTGTATTCGGAGGGTCTTTAGGGTTAACAGGTGACTTGTGTATTCAAAAAAATCATCATTCGGTGTCCGATTAGAGAGACTAATAACAACATTTAATGCATGCAATGTCACAAAAGAAGAAGAGTAAACACAGAGGCTCTATATTTACTCTGCCCATGTTCATTCAGTATTCATTCAGTATTCATTCAATACCACTGCCAATTTCGAATCCAACGCACAGAGTCCCACAAGTCCTGATATTCAGATAAAGCAATGAGTATCACAGCTGGTAGAATTCAATATTCTGTGTACATTCTACTATTAATAAGCCATTAAAGATTCTAACACTCACAGAAGCATATACTCGGGAAATGTTACAATACTCGATGACCCACTGGTCAAACGTCATTTAGTGGGCCCAAACACCTAATGCCTACCCCAGTTCCCGCGGTAGCGGCAAGTAGTACATTTGTAAATGGCAAACGTCTGTGACTTTGAATGGGCACTGCCTTCAAGGTTTTGATTTGATCTGACAATTTTTAAGTATCATGTTTAACATTGATTACTCTTCAGGATCTGGTGCTAATTGAAGCCTTTCTTGGTGTCACGGATTAGTGATTAGTGATGTTTAGTTTTATGGTAAGATGTGTTGATTTTTATTCTTAACGGTGGCTATTAAATCTCACTTAACATGTTTTATTTAATGTGCTTTTGTTGT